>CAOLHI010001811.1:0-324749 GCA_948474755.1 Ctenosaura bakeri | reverse complement strand
AATGACGAGAAAACATTTCCTATTCTTTTGTTAATCTTGAGTCTTTACTTCTTATATGTGTCTCTTAGAGGCACACCACATCTGGTGCATATTTTTCTAGCTAGTGGAATATACATTTTCATTTTATCAGAGCATTCATGCCCCTTACATTCCAAGAAATGAATTTCAGTGCTCCCTGAACCATTTGTAATTAATTTAGAGTCCGTATTTATTTACACACACACAAAAATTAATCCCTGTACACAATACGCTTTCACTATTTTTCCTTATTCAATAATTCAGTAGTTTCACTCCGTTTCTAGTCCTCCTCTTCCTCTTCTAACAATTTCTCTTTTTCTTCTGTAATCTCTTCTCTCTTGCTCCTCTTGCTCTGTATCCTCTTCTTGTTCTTGTTCTTCCTCTTCCCCTATTTGGTCATCCTCACTATTATCTCTTTTAGCCCGGAGGCCTTCTATTAATCTCTCTCGGGTCACATTTAATTGACTTTCTCGTCTAAACTTTCTATCAGATTCCTCCTGCTCATTTAGATCTTTTCCTTCTACATTCTGCCCCCTCTGTTTTGAAAAATTCCCTTTTCTCTTATCTGTCTTAATTACTTTCTCATCATTATTCCTCTGATCCTTCTCTCTTTCATTTTCTATTCTTTGAGTCTTCAGCTCCTCTCTATGTTTCCTTATAAATTCGTGTGCCTTCATTGGAGAGTTAATTGTGTATCGCTTTGTTTGAAATGTGAAAATCACGCCTTCCATTTTTGCCCATCTATATTTAACCCCTATTGTTTTTAATTGGGCAGTAAGAGAGGAGTATTCCTTTCTCTTTCTTAAGATCTGGGCCGGGACATCTTTAAATATCATCAATTCATTCCCTTCAACAAGTAATCTTGCCAAATAGCTTTGCTGTAATATTAATTCCTTCACTCGATCCTGAAGGAAATAAATCACAACATCGCGAAGGGCGTTCCTCTTTTTTGCCACAAAGGAGTTAACTCTGAATAATTTCTCCACTTCTAGATCAAGTTGTTCAGGGCTCCAGTCAATAAATTTAGCAAGTGGAGGTATCAATCTAGTTGCTAAATCCTCCTCATTTACTTCAACTAGACCTCTTATCTTGAGGCAACATTCTCTTATCTTCACCTCCACATTTCTTATTTGATCTTCAGTTCCTATTATCCGTTTTTTGAGTTCCAGAGTTAGTTTTTCCAGTTTTTCAGTCTTCTCCTGGAGACCCTAGATTTTAGAGCTCATCTCCTTCATGTCCCTAGTTATGTTTTCTAACTGATTACCTATATTGCCCATTTCTCTCTTGACATCTTTGAGGTCTCCTGACACTTTCCTGATTTCCTTCTTAATCGCCTCATCTCCTCTAGGATCAACACCCCAAATTCTGTCATCTTTGTTTGATCTTCCACTGTTGTTTGTTTGAGCAAAACCGCTTTTCTCGTACCTGCAGCCATTACATTCGTGATACTCCAGTGATTATTGATTAACAAGTCTCTAATTGTCAAAGAAAGGATATTAATAATATATAAACAATGACAATATTTTTTACACAATAATTGACTAGCTATTACTTTCGTCTGATTTACACCACCTAAGGAACCTCTTAGATATCTACATGCCAAGCGGGATCATGAGCTTTAATGCTTTAGAGGCTTGGACCCATTCTCTTCACTTAGAGACTGAAAGCCATCTTTCAGTCTAATTCAACTATACCCCTAGTTCTACTACAACAATGCTTATAAAAGATTAATACAATACAGTGTAAAATCAGTACAAAACAGTACAAGCTAGTGTCTCTTATACCGGAGTTCTTATTCTGAGTCTTAGTACTTTCTTTCCCTCCTTTGCTATTTTCTCTAGCTCCTTATGGCATCTCTTTCCTTCTCCGCCTTTTATTTATCTTTGTTTCATCTTTCATTGCTTCTCTGCTCCTCCCAAATGCTATGAAAGTATCAGGGTGATAACATCAAGTTCGCTTAACAAATTCACCTACGAGATTTCACACTTGCTTGGAGAATTCTCTTCTTTGCTAGTTTAGCCCTTTGGTTCAGCTCAAATCTGCCACTAAAGGAAATGGGAAATTCAAGATGTTTTTCCACTACAAATCCAGCTCGTTCTACCTGGAGTCTCTTTCCCATTCCATCATAAGCTAAGACCAACCCTCGATGCAAATATCGGCCCCACCTTTGTGAGGACTAACTAACTTCAATTTCAATTTCAATTTAAAGTATTGCCTCACTTAAGTCAAGATTATGTCCCCTTCCAACTGCTTCCCTTCTATTTAATGTCCACTGCTTCTTCAAACTTAGTAGTAGCAAGGGAACAAATTTACCGGCTGCAGGTTTTCTCCCTTCAGGTTTCTCAGAAGTTGGCATTCCTCGTAGACGCCCAGCCTGCAGCTTGTTCTTAGCTCGCCACCGTTCCCAGTTTTTCCGCCGCACCCTCGATCCTCCCGTAGCAGCTCACTCGATGGCCACGCCTTCTTCTTAAAGGCGCCGGACCCCAATATGGGGAAATGATGATAATTGAATTTATGCAGGATATAAAGTGCTAGCTATTTCGGATGTCTTTCGAGAAATAGCGTTAACTTTCAGCTTTGTGAGTGTCCACCAGGATAACTCCTTACAGAGTCCTTGGGAGATATTGGCTTGCCTGGTTGTTTTCTTCAGCATTTTCTGTCTTATTCATTTGGTCTTCTTCTTCCCCTCCTTCTCTGCCGTCGCTCTTCTCCTCCTTCCCCCCTCCTTTTTTCCTTGCACCAGCTTCCCAATATACCCTCCAGATGCCTTCACCCCCCCCATTTCCCAGGGGGGTTCTTTCCTCAGTTCTTAGTGTCTTCTAGGACTGAGACTATCTCCCCGGGAGCTCGCTCACTCGCAGCTCCACGAGTATGCGACTGGTCTCCTTGGCAGAAACACCGGAAGTCCTGTTTTCCCATTTGGACTAAAATCAGGACCATCCATTTTCCAAAAGTTTTTTGTTTTTATACAAAGATGGTGGTGTATCTAGATGGCATCTTGATACACTCCAAACCCTGCCAGCGCACATAGAATTGGTGCATAATGTACTCCAGAGACTCACAGACAATCAGCTTTATGTGAAACTATCTAAATGTGAGTTTCACACTCAGACTTTTGACTACCTAGGCTATCAAATTATCAATAATGGACTACAAATGGACCCTGCAAAAGTGAAAGTTATACTTGATTGTTGAGTTCCACACACAGAAAAGGAGCTCCAGCAGTTCTTGGGATTTGCAAGTGTTTACAGGCACTTTATTGAAAATTCTGCTGCAGTTGCATTACCCTTGACCAACTTACCCCAATGGACACAAATGGGAGGCCACATGCATAGTCTGGACTGCAAAATGCCAATAGGCATTTGACAAACTCAGATCCCTGTTCCCTGCTGAACCTCTGCTGAAACTCCCCGATCCTGCAAAGACTTTTGTGATTCAGATGGATGTGAGTGACTTTGCAATGGCTGCTGTCCTCCTGCAAATGATGAAAACGGGGTCCAAAAAATTCAATCAAACAGAAATGTTGGGCCTGTTGGGAGAAAGAGGCTGCTGCTGTCCACTATGCTTTGAACACTTGGCACCACCTGCTGGAAGGATCACAAACTCCTTTTGAAGTTTGGTGTGACCATTGCAACCTAGAAGCACTCCAAACAGCAAGAAAGCTCAGCCCCCAGCAAGCTCATTGGGCTGAGCTTTTCCAATGAATCAGTTTTTGGATCATCTTCAAGCCTAGCAAGACCAACACTTTAGCAGACCCCCTTTCTAGGTTTCCTCAACACAAGGACCGTGAAACCAGTCCATACCGCACAACAGACACCCTCTTTACACCCAAGACTATGGGACTGGGCATGACCACACAGAGCCAGGCAAAAGTTGGTAAGACATTTAGCACTCTTGTAGACAAGGAGTTGCAAGAGACTTTAGAAACTAACTATACTAATGATTCCTGGATGCAAAACCCCTTGCATATTGTTTCCTGAAAAGAGGGCATCACTCATGTGGGAGAAAAAATTTATGGCCCTCCTCTCTGCAGAGCTGAGACCTTCAAGCGATAGCACAATCTGAAATTGGCAGGCCACTTTGAATACTTAAAAACACTGCATGCCATCAGAAAATACTTCTTTTGGCCTTCTCTTTGTAAAGGCATGGAGCAATATGTAAAAAATTGCCTCATTTGCATAACCAGCAAATCCTGGACTGCCAAACTGCAAGAATTACTTTGGCCCCTGCCTACTCCCTGTCAGCCTTGGGAGTCCATTTCGTGGGACTTTATTCTTGGACTACCTTCAAGCGGAAGCCATCAAGCAATATGGATTGTCACTGACCAGTTCGCAAAGTAAAGCCACTTTATTCCACTAAAGAAAGTGCCCACTGCTGAAAAGCTAGCCCAGCTGTTCATCACACACACCTGGCAATTGCATGGCACTCCTGCTTGCAGGATCTCTAATAGAGACCCTATATTCACATCAAAGTTTTGGAAATGTTTCCTTAAATCTCTAGGCATTGAGCAAAAGCTGAGCCCTGCTTTCCACTCTCAAACAGATGGACAAACTGAGCAAGCTAACCAAGCCCTTGAACAGTATTTTCATTGTTGTGTGAACCACAATAAGTCCAACTGGTCTTCTTTGCTCCCTTATGCTGAATTTGCTTACAACTCAGCAATTCACACTTCGATAGGAAAATCACCATTCAAGGTGGTATATGGACAATCACATAAAGCTCTCTCTCCTTTGATACCATCTGTTGATTATCCACCCTCCATAAACGACTGGATTAAGACCATCTCTTAAACCTGGGACATTGTGTAAGCCTCTATCAACAAGCTAAGCAGGCTCATAAGGCACACCCTGACAGAAAACGATCCCCTCAGCCTGACTATAAACCAGGAGACTTAGTATACCTTTCCACAAAAAAACCTCAGCTGTATGAGCCCCTCCTAGAAACTTGCCCCAAAGTTCATAGTGCTTTTCCCCATTAAAAAAGTTGTTGATGATGTGACTGTAACGTTAGAGCTATCTGCTGAATACAAACTTATTAACCCTGTTTTTCATTGCAGCTTGATCAAGCAAGCTCCTTCAAGCTCTTCAACTTCCAGCCCTGTTCCAGCTCTTTGTGACATCACTACTATCCTGGATGCTTGTCAGCACAAAGGCCGTTTGCAATACCTTGTTCTTTCCACCTCAATTTGCAGAATGGATCAATGCTTCTGATGTTTTTGCTCCAGATCTCATCAAAACATTTCACCTTTCTAATACTTCAAATCCCTCTCCCTGACCCTCCACTTCTGCATGGTTTTTTTTGGGGGGGAGGCAGGATGTTGGGTAGTCACTTTGCCCAAAATAATAATGGGCTCTGCAGTAGCTAGTTAGCCACTAGGCAAACAGTGCCTGGCACAAAGACCAGGAATGTAGAATAGAATGCAGCTGTAGAAGATAAGAGACTGCTCACCTGAGAACCATGTGGGGGATTTTTGAACTGTGCTGAATAACTGCTTGCACTTTCTCCTTCTCTTTAGTCTGAATGCTGAAGTAATGACGTGTACTTAAATTTAATTAACTTTAGTTTCTACCTATATCTTATGTGGTTTGGTTCTGTTCCTGACAGGACTTGTTAAGCATTCACAGTGGTATCGTGCTTCATCCTGACGTACAATCCCTCTGGCTCACAGTGTGGAATCTTTTTCAACGAGTAAATTATCTGATACAGTTAAAGCAATGTTCTCACTGCTCATAAGTCTTCTGCTATGTGTTCTTATGCCTACAAGTGGGACAGATTTTGTCAGTACCTTCACCAGAATGCAATAGATCTTCAATCTTGCAGTACTGTGGAGATACACTCATTCTTGGCATCTGTGTCATCAGAAGGTATTTCATTGTCCTCCATTAAATTTTATTTTTCAGCCATTTCTTGGCATTTCCAACAGAGGGAACAACCATTCTGTCTCTCCAATCCTACGAGTAAAAGGTTTCTTCAAGGATATAAACTCCTTCATCCTCCTACTCAGCCACTTGCACCTGGTTGGGATCTTCAACTAGTGTTGTCGCAGTTGTCTAAGAAACTTTTTGAACCTATGGTGACATGTGACCTTTGTTTACTCTCTTGGAAGACAGTTCTTGTAGCCATAACTTCAGTCCTCCTGAACTGTGAACTGTGTACATTTTGTGTAACCCTTCTTATCTATTTCCATAAAGAGAAAGTGGTACCCAGATCTGACATCACCTTTTTGCCAAAGGTTGTTTCATCTTTCCATTTGAACGAAGACATTGTTTTGCGTGCATTTATGCAGAACCCAACATCTGATCTTGAAAGAAACCTACATTGCTTGGATGTGTGTCATGCTTTGGCCTTCTATGTCCAAAGTACCTCAACCACTAGAACATCTAACAGACTGTTTATATGCTATTCTGCAACAAAACAGGGCAAGCAGGTTTCTTCTCAGAGACTATCTAAACCATCGACATTTATTGCACACTACAGGTTGGACAATGGAGCCAGAAATGATGCAGTCTTTGGGAGGACTGTTTTGCCTTCATCACTAGCAAGACATTCCCTTGCTTGCTAGTCTCTCATCTATGTGAGTCACAAAGACCACAAAGAAGAAGAGTTTGCTTATGCTGTAACTGTGGTTCTTTGAGTGGTCATTTGTGAACTCACACAATCCCACCCATCCAAGGAACTGACCATTGGAGTGGGAAGTGGTCTAAATACGCTGAGGGAACAGGGGGTTGTTACCTTGTTTACTGGGGGTCCCGGGAGGGACACCTAAATAACCTTACAATTACACAAGATGGGGAAATTAGTCAAGAGCACTGGTTGGCACTACGAGAGGCAGGGTAACGCAGCAGGATCTTGTAACCCAATGTTTACAGGGTCAGACCAAGTCAAGAAGCAGACCGTGTTGGAAATGATGAATGATCTTTATTAAATACAGGCACACAATGTAAGCAACACATGCACACAGATAACTAAGGGAAATAAAGGTGTGAGTATGATAGCAGGATTTTCAGAGGGATAGTTGATTTGGGTGATACAAAACCTGTTCCTGAGGCCCGGAAAGAAGATAGAGAGCAATGCTGGGGTTCGATGTATCTCAGCACATGGAGCTGAGGGGAAGCTTGCCAAGCAAAGCAGCAGCAAGGCGGTCTGGAACTCGGGAGTGATCTGAGGATGGTCTCGGAATCAGGGGTTTTTATAGGGAGAAATGTGACTGCAGGCTATGCCTTACTCAGTGAGAACAATGCATTTTGGGTGCAAGACAAAGCTTTGGAAAGGTCAAGATTTAGCATGATTGAGTTAGAGCCGAATTAACAATAGTCTAGCCAGTATATAAATGCGCAACACTTGACAGTGGATGGTTAATGAGGGTGTTTTCAGAGAGGTCTCCTAAAAGCAGTGATCTGGCTATTTCTGGCCTGCCTGGGTGAAGAATGGAATGTCCAGCAATTAGTGGCCGAGCCTAGTTCTGTGCTTGTCCGGGGGCCTCTCAAACATGTGGAGAGGGGTGGTGGAAGAGAGCCAAATTATGATATCAAAATGATATCTTTGGGGTGTCTCCAAGGAGGCCTAAACTGCAGTAACAGGATTCCCACCAAAATGCCTACCATTAGGGCTCTAGAAGGTTCTGAACTCTGCACTGCGCAGGTGCAGGTGACCCATTTGTGTGAGTTCACAGATGACCACTCAAAGAACCACAGTTAAAGGTAAACACCCTCTTCTTCCTATGTCCTCAAGCACTATAATAGCAGTTATGATGGCTTGACTGAAGACTCCAAATCACAACAGGACTTTGTCTGTGCTGGATGGGGTTACACTCCTCCTGAAATCTCAGGCTCACAGCCTTGGTGTTCTCCTGGACTCAACTCTGAGCCTGGATGCCCAGGTCTCAGCAGTGGCCAGAAGCACATTTGCACAATTGAAAGTTGATCACCAGCTGCACCTGTTCTTTGAGATGTCAGATCTGGCTTCAGTGACACATGCCTTGATTACATCTCATTAGGACTACTGTAAAACACTCTACATGGGGCTGCCTTTGGAAACTGTTCAGAAACTTAAGCGGGTTCAAAACACGGCATCCAGAATGCTGACCAGGGCCAGTTACAGGGAACACATAATTTCCTTGCTAAAACAGCTCCGCTTGGCTACCTGTTCATTTCAGATAGCCCAGGCTATCTGAAAGACCATCTCTCCCTGTACAAACTAGCTAGAACCTTAAGATCTGCTGGGGAAGGCTTTTTCTCTGTCCCACCACCATCCCAGGCTTGCCTGGCAAGGACACGGGAGAGAGTCTTCTCAGTAGTTGCTCCCACCCTGTAGAACGCTCCTCCACAGGAGGCTGTGAAATAACAAGTCAGAAAGTAACAATTGAGTCTTACTGTTCTCCAAGCAAGGGTCAAAACACATTTCTCCTAAACGTACTAATGAAGTTTGATATTTTTGCAGAAGGGAAACTGCTTCTGGGAAGGGACAATAATAATATTTTTGATCCTCTTTTGGAGAGGTCATCTAAGATGATAAGTCGTAGCAAAGAAACTTTGGGAAATATGTCTTTATTTTGCTCCTGAGGTCTGGTAGGTGTATGGAAACATTTAAATGCACAACAATGTGTATCATTCATTGCACTAGTTCACATAGCTCTTATACTAAAGCCAACCATGTTCTAGTTTTTCTCTGATATTGTTAATAACATAGAATACATGGATTCCAGCTACTGCTTCAGAACCATTCTCTCTAGATATTCCAATAGAATCTTTGGGGAGAACCAGGAAAACTTGGACATGGTCTTTGGACCTAACTGTCATATACCACTACTCTGTGTCTCTCAAGAAAACACAGGCATAATTTCATTGGTGTTTATTGGAACACAAGAGGCTAGCTAACAACTGTTGCTGGAGTTAATATCTTGTATCACCAACTTGGTTATATAGTAAAACACAATAACCTATTATCATTTATGCACGACACCCATTGGCAGCTTCTCAAAGTTCACACACACATAAACACACACACTCAACTTCTAGCTTGTTTTCTTTTGTTGAAACAGCCCCTCTCTATCAGTTACTTTGATCATTAGAATTTCCTGCCTAGCCTTTAGTATTCTAACTCCATCTCCTACCATAGTAACCTACAGGCTAATCCTTGTAAATCACACGCTATCATTCAAACACAACAACAAATGTTCTTTACCTAAGCTGGTTAAATGCTGTTCACTGCACCAGACAGTAAACAATACTGACCATTTGATCAGCCCTTAAGTCTCTAAGAACTCTCAATTATATTCCCACTGCTCCCTGTCACACTCAGAACATTCTACATACATGCACATTCACCCCATTCCACAGACAACCACATGGCATGGAGAGATAAAAACATGACATTTTCCCACTGAGCTCCTCCCAACTTTCCACTGTTGGTACAGCAGGTGCATGCCCCCTAGTGAACATGAGGCAGTTCTCAGGTAGGAGGAGGGAAATGAAGAGTGGAGGCAGAGAGTGTGAGAACTGTGTTAAGACAAAGGGTCTATGCGACATGAGTGGCCTGAGAGAGAAAGAGGGAGAGATGTGTAGGATAATGTGGGGACAAAATGTGGAGGATGCAATGTCCTCATGTAGATTTAAAGAGACTATGGGGTAAAAAGTTTGAGAACCATTGGATTAAAGGCTGTGATTGGAAGTTGTGAGCAGTAGAGTGCTGATTAAGGAAAAGTTGTGTCTAATTGCATTCAGATTCATTTTAGTTGTATTATTAAGATATCTTGGTATATTGTTATTCTTAAAAGCTCTCAGCCTTTGAGACATGTTCTTCTGGGCCTCCTCCTTCAACTTTTTGAACAGATCTTACACTCTCTCTCCAGACAGTTTATTGTATATTTATTGGATGCATAACTGGTTATAAAGCTCTCTGGAACTATCCAACAAAAGACTTTGTCTTTTTTTGCTGAGCATCCCCACCAAAAACCCCTCCACATTTGCAAGGGTTACAGGCACAGAACCCTCGTGAAAGTAGAAAAAACACAAATAACCTCCCCACGATTCCCTTCCCATTCCTTTGCCTCTGGCCCTGATGGTGGTGCAGGGCGGGGGGAGGGAGATAACCTAAAAGGCTTACCAGTACTTTCCCCTCCAACAGATGACAGCCATCTTGAGAAAGGCGCACCTGACCAATCAGCAGCCAATATACAGCAGAATGTGCAACCACATGGCAGAGAGGCCATGCCTTCAGCAGTGGGAGTGGGCTTTGCTCACTCAAAAAGGAAAAAGTCCATTTTAAACAAAAACCGTGCAAGCCTGGGATGAGGAATGCAAGGGATGAGAGAAGGAAAATGGGAGGGGGCATGTGCTTCATGAATAATCATATTTGCAAAATTCAAACTCATGAATGTGGAGGGAAGACTGTATTCTCTATATTTCTTCAATATTTTTTTCCGGAATTTCTTTAAATAATTATTTTATTATTTATGTTAAGCCTTTTCATCTTACTACAACCACACGTTTCCTCTTCTGCAGGCTAACGCAAGCCCATCAGTCCACAGAACCCTCCAAGGTCATGCCTTCTGAGGAGTGAAACTGTTACTCCTATTCTGGTGCTTCCTAATTGTGGACTCCATGGTGTATGAGGCCCCTCTAACTCTAGGATTCTGTGATTCTATATTTCAATCCTTCGTTAATCTAATGACTCTGTACCATTCCACTGCTTCAGAGACTAGGACAAGAAGCAATGGATTCAAACTGTAAGAAAAGAGATTCTACCTGAACCTCAGAAAGAACTTCTTTATGGTCAGAGCTGTTCAGCAGTGGAATATGCTTCCTCAGAGTGTGCTGGAGTCTCTTTCTTTGGAGGTTTTTCAACAGAGGCTGGATGGCCATCTGTTGGGAGTGCTTTGATGTGTGTTCTTGTATGGCAGCAGGTTGGACTGGATGGCCCCTGTGGTCATTTCCAACTCTATTATTCTATGATTCTATGATTCCACTATAACGCTTCTATACCATCCGAACACCTTTGGTATTCTGTTACTGATGCGGTTAGAAATTTTTACAAGTAAAATCTGCTTTTGTGTTGATTGATCTAATCTGAAGTGGTGAATCAAAGTGGTGAATCCATATCCACCAAGTCCTCCATGACCTTAGTCACTTTCTGCCATGCAATGTCCACCCACAATACCAGTACATCTGTGAAACAGTGGGGAATATTAGCTCAAACAGTGAGGAATATTAGCCCTGCATGGAGGGGTCTGTGTGAACTTACAAGATGTTTTACACCTATGTTTATCAGTACTAGTGCCGGGAAGAACCAGCTGGAGATCCAACAGTAAGCATAATTGTTTTATTAGAGGAATTGCGATCACATGTACAAATCCGAGCAGTCACACTATCACTCAAGGCTAACTGAAGGAAAACTGAGGAAAGTTTTGGATAGTGAGATTTTAGTGTGAAGTGGGTGATATTTACCAATCCAGAAGAGCAACAGAGAAGCAACGTGGCTTAGAAGCAAGTCTAAGGACAGCACATAATTGGAAATCAGAGTGGCAACCAGCAATCAGTGTACTGCAAGCTGACTGGCCAAAAACTGGGGTTTAAATACTCTTTTTTTGCCTCACAGTACTCACAGAGTTAGCCACCAGATTTCCCAACCTCAAAACTAATGTGAAGACTGCTGGAAACAGCTTCATCTCAGATCTTGAATCACACACTGCAGACAGAATCTCAAGTATATTGCTGATAACTAGAAAATTGTCTAAATAATGAGTGACAAGAGCAGAGGCCATCCTTTTCCTGACCACCCATTCCAGGAAGGTACTAAGACAGCACATAATACTGAATACCCCATAGGCACAGTGTTGGAAAGACAGCATTCTCTCTTCCCCACCTTTTTAGCCAAAATAGCCTTTCAACTATGTGTATATTTAAAATTATTGGCTGAGGCATCTAGACCTCACACTCTGAAATCTGTGATTGGCTTAGATTAGAAAGCCATGCCTCTCACTCTCTGTCTCTAAGATCTCTGCTCTCTTTTGACTGCACTCATTTCTGACTACAAAATATACTATACTATACTATACTATACTATACTATACTATACTATACTGATCTAACTGCTTCTAACTGTCAACTGCTGTCTACTGTAACTTCTCAAATATGCTAAGCATACTTCTCAATTAATTAGTTGGTGAGTTTTATTGAAGATGGATGTATTATTGTAATTTTTTTAGTAAATGTTTTAAAATTTTGAAATCTGCTGTCTGCCTTGTCTTCTTCAAGTCAGCCATCATATCTTAAGAAGCCACACCTAAACTGGGAAACATTTTCTCTGCAACTCTGCTGATACAGAGTTATCATAGGACTAATTGCCTAGGTAACTCTCAACTCCCAACACATAGCTTTGTTGATGCCCCCACAGTTGAACTTGAACCCTAATAGACAACATCTGGGTGAACTGAGAACATCTGAAATGCATCCAGGATATTCCTGATTGGCTGCACTTCCATGCATGCAAAACTGCACAAAGGTTTCTGCGAAGAAGATAGCTAATCTGAAGGACATTGCATTGACCTGGGAAGCCCCACACTCCATGACTCACAAAGCTTTCCTTCCAGTAAGTCAGAGAAATGTGATTTAGAGTACCTAGATATTCCTTTACTACATCTTTACCTTTTCATAAAAATGGAGTTGGAAAAGACCGCAATGCTCATCGAGTCTAATCCCCTGCCATGCAGGAACATACACTCACAGCACCCCCAGCAAAGGACCATCCAACCTCTGTTTAAAAACTTCCAAAGAAGGTGACTCCAGTACACTCCAAGGGAGTATTACAACACAGTGCAGTCCCCACAATTGGCATGGTTTAATTGGTAAATAATATTTGATTGGCATCATATTAGTTGGTGATGATATAAATGATATCTGAGGTGATGGCAAGGTCATGCTGGAAGAAGCAAATTTCTGAGTGCAAACATGACATGGCAAGGAAGGACAGCCCCACCTACCTCTAGGCAAGAGACCCAGTCAGTTCAGGACAATAGTACACCTGCTCTGAATACAATAGTTGTGAAATATTTAGCTGGACTGTCAGAGGTGAAATAGGGAAGTTCCTACCAAATTGTGATTGATTTAAACCTAGTCCCTGTGCACCAGGATGTTTTCCTATTGCATTCCCACCTCTCCACAATATCCAACTTTATCACAACCATTGTCACTCAAACATGAAACCCATTAACTCCATCTGGACTGCACTGTTTGTGTTGCAACTCCCACTGGCTGCTTGGCTGGGAGTGTGAATCAAAAATGTCTCTTGAGACTTTTTTTTTTTTTAGGAAGGTACAAATACCCCTGATTTTAGGATGCAAAATGCAGTCTGTTGTAGATCCACTCTGTGCATCCAATTCCTGCCTGAGAACTGTCTTTGGGTTTCTGTCTAAGCCATATCACTTTCTCAGCTTCTCTTCAAGTTGGTAAATATTGTCAAAATCCCTCAAAGTCCTCTATCTCACTTTCCTTCCTTCCCTTTGCTTGTCTTTGTGCAAATGTGTGAGAGTTTGAACTTTTGCGTGTATACTGTCTGTGTGTATACTGGCCAATAAAACACACTTTTAGTTTACATTTTATTTCTTGGCTGGTTTTTTCTCCTGTGTAAGCCCGTAAATATTGGTAGACAAGGTCTTGCTAAGTTGCCCCCCTCTCACAAGCCTCCTAGTTTGGAGCTAATAATTCCCCACTTTTGCATTAAGGTACTGACATCACAGGTTGGCCCTTGTGGCATCCACATTTTGGAGGAACAGCATATTTCACTGTCAAATGGCTCTTACTGTCAGGAAGTTCTTCCTGGTGTTTAGGTGGAATCTCTCTTCCTGTGGTTTGAATCCATTGCTCTGTGTCCTTTTCTCTGGAGCTATTGTGGGCTGCAGTCCCTTTATTCCTTCATTTATTCTATTTCTGACAGCTAGAGCACTGTTTTCCTTTTGAGAAAAGACTGAGACAAAGAAGTTATTAAACAGTTCCGCTTTTTCTCTCTCCCCATTAGAATTTGCCCATCTCCTCTACACTTTGGCCCTACAGCTTCCTTGTTCCTTCTTCTTCTTCTTTGAACATAGCCAAACTTCCTCTTTTATTATTTTAAACCTCTGTAGTGAGACTGAACTCATTCCGAGCTTTAACTTTTCTTTATTTGAGTACTCTCCATTTTGATTTTTGCAATACACACCACATTTCAGATAGTACAACAAAGCAACCTTTAAAACAAACAAAAACATTAACAGTTTTGTCATGATCAGGATGGTTTTAGTACTTTCAGAAAGGAGGAGAGAGAATCGGCTACCTTTGACAAAGTTCTCCATGACATTCTTGCAAATAAGCCAGTAAAATATGGGCTGGACAGTGCTACTGTTAGGTGGATTTGTAATTGGTTGACTGACCAAATCCAAAGGGGTGCTCACCAATGGCTGTTTTTCATCCTGGAGAGAAGTGACTAGTGGGTGACACAGGGTTCTGTCCTGGGTCCAGTGCTATTCAACATCTTCATCAATGACTTGGATGAAGGAATATAGGGCATGCTGATCAAATTTGCAGATGACACCAAATGGGAGGAGTTGCTAACACCAAAGGACAGGATACAAAATTCAAAATGACTTTAACAGATTGGATTGCTGGGCCAAAGCTAACAAAATGAATTTCAACAGAGAGAAATGTAAGATCCTACATTTAGGCAGAAAAAATGGAATACACAAATATAGGATTGGGGACACGTGACTGGATAACAGTTTGTGTGAAAGGGAACTAGGAGTCTTGGTGGACCACAAGCTGAACATGAGTCAGCAGTGTAATGTGGCCAAGAAAGCCAATGTGATTCTTGGTAGCATCAATAGGTGTGTGGTGTCTAGATCGAGGGAGGTAATGGTACCGCTCTATTCTTCATCTGGAATACTTTGTACAGTTCTGGGCACCTAATTTCAAGAAGGATATCAACAAGGTGGAGTGTGTCCAGAGGAGAGTGACCAAAATGGTGAAGGGTCTGGAAGCCATGCCCTATGAGGAGCGGCTTAGGGAGCTGGGTACGTTTAGTCTGCAGAAGAGAAGGTTAAGAGGGGACACAATAGCCATGCTTAAATATTTGAAGGGATGTCATGTTGAGGAGGGAGCAGGCTTGTTATTTGCTGCTCCAGAGACTAAGACAAGGAGCAATGGAGAAGGAGCACTTGATTCAAGCTGCAGGAAGGAGATTCTACCTGAACCTCTGGAAGAACTTCCTGACGATCAGAGCTGTATGGCAGTAGAATATGCTGCCTTGGAATGTAGTGGAGTCTCCTTCTTTGGAGGTCTTTAAACAGAGGCTGGATGGCCATCTGTTGGGCATGCTTTAATGTGTGTTCCTGCATGGCAGGGGGTTGGGCTGGATGGCCCCGTGGTTTCTTCCAACTCTGTGACTCTATGAATTATTTTATTATGTTGGCTTCTATACAGCTAACATTTTTCAGAGTGGGATGAATTATCAGAAAGAAATTTCCAGAATTTCAGCAAAGATTAAGGGAGGTCATAGAGTTTCCATTGCATGAATAAACAATAAACAGTCAGCACACTTCTTCAAATGTACTGACTCTGGAAAGTTCTTTGGCTAAGTTGATTTCATGTGTTAACTTTTCTGAAAGGGCAGCGCTCCAGACTCTATCAAGCCACAATCTAAAAGACAGACCGTTTAATGTTCTCTAATGTGTTGTGATCCCCATTTGAGTGGAATCAAGTAGAACAGAAATCAGGTGTCTGTTCCTTAAGTTTGCATCAGGAACTTGGAAGACTGAGTGTAGGCAGAGTTAGTAGCCAGTAGCTCCTTATAATGGCTGCCTCAGTCTTTGGAGTTAAGTAAACAAGGAAGAGAAAAACAAGCATGTTTGTGGGCATTTCACGGAGAACTTTAAGGGGGAAAGCCTGGACAGCTCTGCTGCTATGTATAAGACTTCTTCCAACTCTATGATTGTCTGTTTTAAATCTTCATTTTGTCTCCTATTCTGTTATAGCCTGATATAGCCATAATTGTACAATGCTGCTGCTCAGACATGTATGTACATGTACAGAAATGGAATCCTTTTTGATTCTCTGGCTTAGGAGAACAAGGGCTAGCTGGGAAAAAACTTTTGAGTCAAATCTTGTAGTCCATAGCTCTGAACTCTGAATCACCAAGTTTGCTTAAATTTCCTGATTAAAAAATTGAAATACTGAATACCTTCCACAAGGTTCTCTCTCTTCCAGCAGATGGTCCTGTGGCTGGCAAACAATGCATTGCACACAAGAACCGACACTGATAAGAAATGTCACCTTTGGGGCAACAATGATTGACTTAACACTTCTGTAATTGTTTAAGTGGGTGCTTGTCTGAGCCATTACAACCTTTGGCTAAACCAATCAGTGAGTAACATGTCTCAGGAAATCCAGGTGGACCCCCTTTGTCTGAAGAAGTTCCTTTGTTTTAGTGAAATTCTGATGTCATGCTTAGGCATGAAATGCTTTACAAAGAATTCTAAATCAGACCAATTCATTCTGGGGTAGACCCTGTTGGAACCAAGAACTCCAGCTGCTTGCCTTTTTCTGGAGGACCCCTGCTGAAAATCACTGCCTAAACTAGCTGAAATTACTGCTCCAGACACCCAGAATCCAGGATCTTGTTAGTTTATTCTCTTATTCAAAGTCCTGACTTGGGCTTAGAGAACATTGGTTAGCTTGCTTTTCTTTGCACTGTTCCAGGCAGGAAGCTCCCTAGATTCTCACAAATTCAGTAGGACCAAAAAGACGTAACTTCCTCTTAAACTGCTCTTTTTTTTTTTTGTAAGTAATTTTTTTTAATTCAACTTTTAAATGAAAAAGAATTTAAAAAACCCTCCCCGCTTCCAGACATCAGTTTTCCCAGTTGAATCTGAGTTTAACATTCCATTCCATACATTATCTCAGTTTTACAACAGTCATAAATGATTACTTTTGACTTATATTTAACTATTTACATTTTATTTTTTACCACCTCATTTTGTCTTTCACCTTTCTCACAATCTTTCTTTCTTTTCCCCTATCTTATTCTTTTATCCAATTCAATACCTCTTGCCGTTCTCTTTCAAAACTGTAGATTGGCTTATTTTTGAGTGAAAAGGTTAACTTTTCTGTCACCATCATATCCATGACTTTGAATTTCCATTCTCTTATATCAATATATTTTCTTTCTTTCCAATGTTGAGCATAAGTCAGTCTTGTTGCAGTTATTATATATAACAATGTCTTTTGATGAGATCTTATTTCTCTTTGTTGCCCTAACATATTCAAGAAATAGAATTCTGGCTTCATTTCAAAGTTAAAACCATACAGTCTTTGAATTTCATCATGTATTTCTTTCCTAAACTTTTTTGCTATTTTACAGGTCCACCACATATGGAAAACAGATCCCTCTTTCTCATCACATTTCCAACATTTTCCATTCCCATTTCTTGTTATTTTTTTCAGTTTTACAGGTGTCATGTACCATCTATATAACATTTTATAAAAAATTTCTCTTAAATGTAAACATGGTGTAAATTTTACATCTGTCTTCCATGCCCTCACCCATGTATCCAACTCAATTGGATGTCCTATATTTTGAGCCCATCTATGTTATTTTTAACAATTTCTGATTCCATCTCTCTTTGTAGCAATATTTTATAAAATCTGGAAATTCTCTTTTTCTGGTCCCCTTTCATCAATACATCCAGTTCATTTTCATTTCTTTCAAACCCATATAATTTTTGATCCATTTTAAATCTCTCTTTTAATTGTCTCCATGGGAACCAGTTAAATTCATGGCCTTGCTCTTTTAATTCCTCTTCTGTACTCATTCTTAACTTTGTGCTGTCCTTTTTCAGCAACTCTTGATACGTCAATAATTTCCCCTGTTTTGTTGGAGCAATATTAAATGCTTCTTGGAGTGAGGTCCACAGCGGAAGTCTTCTATAAAATTTGTGGGAATTGAGAGTTGTAGCCAAGATGGCGACGAGGCAGCAACTGCTGTAAAGAGCTCCTCTGAAAGTTTATCCCTTTGTTATCTTTTTGTTGCCGTCTTGCATAGTTTATTGTTTTGGATGTCAACCCATTTTGTTTTACATTTGTTCCTTCAGTGGGTGGCTCCCCAGAAGTTGTTAGAGTTTTGAGAGAACGCGCAAGGAAGGGTGAGTTTTGTTGTTGTTGTATGCCTTCAAGGCCACCTATGAGCCTTTCTTTACACTTGTTCTCGCCTGTAGTTTGAATCCGGGGGAAGAGATCTGCAACCTTACTTGAAAAGGAAGAAAAGGACAGCAAGACAAGGAATTGCAGACAGATTAGCAGGAAGGACACTATGGGGAAAAGAAAGAAGAGACAATGTACTAACTCTGCAACACAGGCTATACTCAAGCCTAAGAAACAGTTGAAAGTCAACAGCTACTTAGCAAGCAAGCAAACATCTCCTGTAAGTAACCAAAGTAATCAAACTCCCTCTTATCTTTCTGGTAGACATAATATACTGGAGTGGAACTTGCAAGGAGAAATTGAAAGCCAACAACTCTTAGATTTTCCTTCTTTTGTGGAAAATGTTGCCGCCCCCTCATTCCAACAGACCACTGCTGTTTGCTCACCAGCCGAACAGCTTTTGCAAGCTAAGAGTGCAAAAACTAAAACAAAAACAAACTTGACAAACTTAAAAAACAACAACTTAACTGATTTTCTATCTAGACAGTGCCTTTTGACAGCACAAACTGTTATCTCTATTTTCGAGCAGCTGTCTATAATTAAAAGTAAAGTAGATTTTTCAAAGGAGAACCTCATAAAACTTACTGAAAATCAACAAAAAGACTCTTTTGCTAAAGCTTAGGTCTTCTGTACAAAGTGTACTACAAAATAAGGTAATAAGGAAGTTATGGACAATTCTATCCCCACTTGGGGAAAGAATAGGAAACATGAGGACCAGAGTCAGCTGACTACATATATGAAGAGGAGGGACAAACAAATATCTTGTGACTATACACTAAAGAGGAAAAGGCATTCAAACTGCAATTATTACTTTCAGCCCAATCAAATCACTTTACAAATATCAAATAACAGAGTCAATAGAGGACAATGGAAATCAAAAGAAGCAATAATTCTATCCTTAAGTCAGCTACTATGCTGTGAAAGGCAGTGGGTCAATCTGCAGATGGCTGAATGGTTGCCAACTTATAGAAGCTGTGAAAGAATTTTATTTACATTTAAGCAACCCATAATCTCTAACATGTTGTTTAAAATGAAGTGTTTTCTGCATTTTTTCTCAATTTTCCCTGTATGTGTATTTTGTACAGAGGAACTTAGACCACTTTTAAAGCAACTCGGTCAAGAGAATATTGAAATCTTAAAGAACAAGTGTGAAAATGTGACGCCAGATAATTTTAAGGACATTTCATCAGTCCTGCCCCTGAGTAATGAAAGTCCAGAAAGCCAGCCTGTACCTCCTGTAGCAAAGGAACGTGGGAATGATACCCTGGAAGGAAACTTGATTAACTCTTATAATGCCCTGCCAGATCTAGAACAAGTTGACATCCTTAAAAGACTGGATGACCTGAGAGAAACTTTAATGGCAACTCGCAAAGTTGCTAAACCACTAATTGACCTGGTTCTACCACCTACTCATTCTGAGGGGAAACATGCTGGCATCTCGGATCCTCCTTCTGCCATGTGGACCTCAGACGCACAGAATATCAACACAGAGTCTCTTGGGATAGAGCCAAATTCCTCTATCTCCTCCTCTGAAAAATCAATATAAGATCTGGCAATTCTGAAGGATAAAAAGCTGGAAGCTGATGTCAGACAAGATGAAGGTTCTGACTGCCAGGAAGTTTATGACTGGCTGAATCCTCAGGAACAACTAGAGTCAGATGCAAAAATATCTCAGGAATACGAGATGGACTACTGCAGTTTAAGCCACCCAACAACTGGCATCCTTACGAACTCTATAGACAAAGTTCTGCCACAAGAATCAGAGGAAACTATGACAAAGGCAGTCTTTCAGGCAGAAAGTTCAATGCACAGGGTTGAGAAAAATTCTCAAACTTTTCCTGATTCCATACAGCAGCAAAAGTGCAGCAAAGACAGGCCAAATTGTGACCTACATGCCTGTTCAGATAACAGAGGAATTTTGGATTCCACCTTAACTGCAAATTGACTGGAAGAATCACACCATTCACCCACAAACCCCAATAGAATGACAGTTATCCCCAAAAATGAATGAGATGGTATTATCCGGATTTTGACATGGAATATAGCCAGTTGGAAAAACAGAATGTCTGATGGAGACCTGTTGAAGCTTCTTTCCAAGTTTGACATTATAGCACTCCAAGAGACTTGGCTAACTATTGGTGAAGAAGCTTATTTACCAGGCTATAGAGCCTGGTCTATTCCAGCATGTAAATTTAAGCCAAAAGGGCGGGCCTCAGGGGGATTATGTGTATTTATTAGGGTGGAGCTGGGCTGGCAAGGAAAGCAGTCAGCCTTTAGAGAGGATATTCCTTATCTCCTAGCTATCCAATTCAAATACAAATCATCTGAAGTTGTGCTATTAAACACATATTTACCTTCATATTCCTCTCTCTGTTTCTCACCCAACATCTGGGTGCAATTAGAAAAGATTATTCTAGAGGTAAGGATAAAACATCCTAAAGCAACTGTGATTCTATTGGGAGATTTTAATGGTAGGGTGGGAGCTTCCTTGCATGATTATGTACTCCAGGGTATTATACCTGAGGAGTACCTATTAAATGACATATTTTGGCATTTCAGTGATACCAAAAGGGCTGGCCACAAACTCATCTCCCTGTTATACACATGCAATATTTTAGGAGGCAAAGATAGTTCACCTTACATACTGGGAATGCAAGCAGTGTTCTGGATTATATATGTGTTTCTACAAATAACACAAGTTTATTCTCAGAGATTCAAGTTTACGTAAAGGAGGACAGCAACCATCAACCAGTTGCAGTCAATTTTTATGGCAGCTCTGGCCTGAGACCACTTATACCACAAGACGAGAGGCTACTCACTAACCTTGAAGTTAGGCAGAATAGGAGGCTTAAGTAGGCCAAGGTGGATATCGAGGCAACTTCTAGTTTTCTGAACTCTGAGAGAGCCCAGTCCTGTGTGAAAATGATCGTTACCCAAGACTCAAAGGAAATTTTTATTGGGTATGCCAATTTGTGTTCTATGTTAAAGGAATACCTAATAAACAAGCTGTCAGTCAGAAATTTCCAACCCGTACAATCTAACTGGTTTGACCTGGATTGTTCTCTCTCAAAAAAGACATTAAAAGTAGCCATGCGTCTGGTTCAAAAGAAACCTACACCAGACAATCACACAAAGATGCTAAAGCTAAGACGCAATTATAAAAAGCTAATAGCCTCTAAGAAGGCTCAGTAAACAAACATAGTCTGGTCTGAGCTAGAAAAATCAGCAAAAAGGTCAAACTCAGCTACTTTTTGGAATATTGTATCTGGCATGCTGAAGGAGTGTAAGCTACCACTCTACTCTGCTTTGGTTAGACCTCATCTTGAATACTGTGTCCAGTTCTGGGCACCCCAATTCAAGAAGGACATGGTCAAGCTGGAGCAAGTCCAGAGGAGGGCGACCAAAATGGTGAGAGGTCTGGAAGCCATGCCCTATGAGGATAGACTTAGAGAGCTGGGTCTGCAGAAGAGAAGGTTAAGAGGGGACATGATAGCCATATTTAAATATTTGAAGGGATGCCATGTAGAGGAGGGAGAGGACTTGTTTTCTGCTGCTCCAGAGACCAGGACAAGGAGCAATGGATTCAAGCTGCAGGAAAGGAGATTCCACCTGAACTTCAGGAAGAACTTCCTGACGGTCAGGGCTGTCCGGCAGTGGAATCTGCTGCCTCGGAGTGTAGTGGAGTCTCCTTCTTTGGAGGTTTTTAAGCAGAGCTAGATGGCCATCTGTCGGGAGTGCTTTGAGGGTGTTCCTGCATGGCAAGGGGTTGGACAGGACCTGGACCTGTGGTCTCTTCCAACTCTACATTTCTATGATTCTATGATTGGACATTCCCATTCCAGCTTCAGTTTGGGAGGACTTTTATACTACTTTGTTTGCTAACCCCAACCAGGATTCTACAGGAAAGAGAACCATTGTGCAAATACCCACTGTTAGTTCTTCCCCTTGGCCACCAGTGTCAGTGACAGAAATTAAACATATCATCCAGTCATTAAAACCTAATAAAGCACCTGGTGAAGATTTCCTTCCTCCGGAACTTTTCAGGGCACATATTGACTGGTGGGCACCATTGTTGGCAGAAATGTTTACATACATAGACAATACTGATCATATTCCAACGGGATGGGAGCCTTCCATCATAGTTCCCATATATAAAAAAGGAGATAAGGAAGATCCCAGAAACTGTAGACCCATAAGCCTTATTGACATAACAGCTAAGATGTATGCAAAGCATCTCCTAAGTAAAATTGAGGACTGGGTAACTGAGAAGAACATACTATGGAAGAACAGGCCAGGTTTAGATCTGGATACTCTACAATAGATAATTGTTTCATTCTATATCATCTTATCACTAAAAATACAACCGATGGCAATCATCTATTTACAGCCTTTATAGACCTGAGTCATTTGACTCCATAAATAGAGACATCTTATGGAGGAAGCTGGATAAGTTAAACATGGAACCTAGACTCCTATATCTGTTAGAGGCCCTTTATACAAGTACATCTTTGAAGGTCTGTAGAATCATAGAATCATAGAAATGTAGAGTTGGAAGAGACCACACGGGCCATCCAGTCCAACTCCCTGTCATGCAGGAACACCCTCAAAGCACTCCCGACAGATGGCCATCAAGCCTCTGCTTAAAAACCTCCAAGGTAGGAGACTCCACTACTCTCCGAGGCAGCAGATTCCACTGCCGGACAGCCCTGACTGTCAGGAAGTTCTTCCTGAGGTTCAGGTGGAATCTCCTTTCCTGCAGCTTGAATCCATTGCTCCTTGTCCTGGTTTCTGGAGCAGCAGAAAACAAGCCCCCTCCTTCCTCTACGTGGCATCCCTTCAAATATTTAAACATGGCTATCATGTCCCCTCTTAACCTCCTTTTCTGCAGACTAAACATACCCAGCTCTCTCAGTCTATCCTCATAGGGCATGTTTTCCAGGCCTCTCACCATTTTGGTCACCCTCCTCTGGACTTGCTCCAGCTTGTCAATATCCTTCTTGAATTGGGGTGCCCAGAACTGGACACAGTATTCAAGATGGGGTCTAACCAAAGCAGAGTAGAGTGGTACCAGTACCTCCCTCGATCTAGACACCATACTCCTGTTGATGCAGCCGGAGTATTGTATTGTACTGGATGCAACAGCTCCCTAACTCGGAATATACCCACCACTAAAGGTGTTAGACAAGGGTGCATTCTGGCCACAATGTTGTTCAATCTCTATGTTAATGATATTCCTGAATTCCTTTATTCTACAGATGTACACATGCCAAAGATTCTAAACAGGCATATTAATATCCTTCTATATACAGATGATATGGTTCTAATGGCTCATTCCCAAGTAGGCCTGAGAAGATTGTTGAGGAAATTCAGTGCATATTGTGCCGCCAACTGTTTGAACATCAGTAAGTCCAAATCCAAAGTGGTGGTATTTGGGAAAAGACAGGTCAAATATAACTGGTACTTGGACAGGGAGCCTATAAATCAAACCGATTACTTTTCATACTTAGAGGTTGTTTTTACAGATACAGGGCCCTATATCTGTAAAAACAACTTCTAAGTATGAAAAGTAATCGGTTTGATTTATAGGCTCCCTGTCCAAGTACTAGTTATATTTGACCTGTCTTTTCCCAAAGGCCACAGCAGGTTCCAAAATGTTAATTAAATTGCTCAGTTATAATCACTCAACTTCCTTGCTCCCCATTCTGAAGGTATATAAGGCAAAAATGACACCAGTTCTAACATATGGTGCTGAATTGTGGGGGCTATCAAAGGCCCTCCCACTTGAACAAAATGAAGCACGTTTCTTAAGGACTGTTCTGGGGACTGACAGGAATACTCCTGTAGCAGCAATAAGAGCTGAAACAGGCACCCATTCAATTTATAGTCTAACTATAATCAAAGCTTTCAATTACTGGTGGAAAATCCTTTCATTGGATTCTGACAGATTCCAAAAATGTGCCTGGAAGAACAAATGGGCAGTTTTCAACACACTTCATGGGTTAGCCAGCTTTATCAAATTATCGCACATCTTAATTTTTCAATACAATATCTATTTTTGGTTAGACATCAGGCCATAGGAATATTTAAACAAAGAGTTATGGATGTAAATGCCCAAATTGATATTGAGACACTCGCGAATATTAGGTTGATGAAATGGCTGGCCAAAATAAAAAGTCCTCTCAAATAGAAAAATATCTGACAATGGGCCTGACCCAATATCATAGAACAGCTTTAAACAAAGCAAGATTTGAGCAGACAGATTCCATGGTCAGATATGGACGATTCCATCAAGTGCCATATATCGAGAGAACATGTGCCTGTGGGGCATCTGAAAGAGAAGATATTGAGCATGTTCTATTCAGCTGTAAACTATATGACACAGTAAGGGCCCAGTACCTACAGACAATACTCGACAGAATTACACACTGGAACCATAATAAACGGTTAGCCCACTTCCTTCAAGGTACAAATACATATGTTGGAACTAGAACTGCTAAATTCATAGGTAGGGCTATTCAACTGAAAAGATGTTTCATTGAGCATATCAGGGTTGCATGTAAAGGTGATGAACTTATCTAAACATATGCTGGTTCTGTATTTTATTACCTTTTAGTCTATTATAAGACAATAACTTATTACTATTAATTTAATTAATATAATATATGCTATTCTATTTTGTCTAATTTATCTTATTCCATGACATTTTATGCACTGTATCCTATGTATTGTGCTTTTACATTTTATCATGTTTGCTGTTAATATGGTCAATTGACTAATCAATAAACTTTTAACTAACTAACTATAAAAATTGAGTTTTATTTGTATCCACACTTTCAATAGAGCCTTTCAGATACAATGATTGTTAAAGTCTTTATTCACCTTTACTTTATCATAGCATAAGTATCCATGCCATCCAAATCTATTTTCTATTCCTTCAAATTCTTTTATTGTTGTGTTCTTCACTTGAATCCAGTCTTTAATTGTTTCTAAGCAGCATCCTTGATAATAGATGTTCAACAATGGCACATCAAAACCTCCTCTCTCCTTTGCATCTTGTACTGTTTTAAATCTTATTCTTGGTTTCTTGCCTTGCCAGATAAAACTTTCGTAACCTTTTTTCCCATTCTTTGAAAATCTTTTCTTCTCCTATTATTGGCAAATTTTGGAAAAGAAACGTTAGCTTAGGCAATAGAGACATTTTAGAGACATTTATTCTTCCTAAAAGAGATAAATTCATATTTGTCCATTTTTCCATTTTGCTTTGAATCTCCTTCCATGTCTTCACCTAATTGTTATCAAATAATTCTTGATTTTTATTTGTTATATTTATTCCTAAATATTTTATTTTCCTTACTATTTGGTATCCTGATCTTTTTTCCAAATCTTCTTGTTCGTTTTTTAATATATTTAATGTCATCATCTTCGTCTTTTCTTTATTTATCTTATATCCTGTTATTTGTCCATATTTTTGCAAGATTTCCTTCAACCTCTGTATTGAGTCTTGTGGTTCCTCAAGAAATATTATTACATCATCTGCAAAGGCTTTGTACTTTATTTCCTTCCTTTTTGTTTTTAATCCTTTTATTTGTGGATCTTCATTTATTGCTAGCAGTAATACCTCTAATACTGCTATAAATAATAGTGGTGATGCTCCTTCCGCTCGAATGGTGGACGCGAGTGGCAGCTCGGATTGAAGCTCCGTAATGGAGCAGCCCCAGGCTGCCTCCCGCTGGAATCCAGCCACCTTTTTTGTCACCTGGAGGTGGCTAAAGACCCCCCGGTACAGGGGGTCCAGAAGCAGTCCAAAGGGGACCCCACAACTGGTGTGCAGTTCTGCTCAGCCCGGATGGGAGAGCAGCCGGCATCAGGGGGTCGAAGGACCTTGATGACGGATCGAGAGGGATGCCGCAGGAGCGGCAAAAGCACCACTGAATGAGGTTTTTAAAAGAAGCAACAATGAAATTACCAAAGAAAGAAAACTTTAACCTGTCTCATTCCCTGCTTCCGTGAAAACCACAGCGATTATGGCTTCCTACGGGGTGCAGGAGCGATGGGGGAAGGACCCGGAGAAGTAAAGCTAGCAGCATGAGTTTTGGCTTTATGGCTGTAAGAACTCAGCGTTTCTTAAAGGGGCGGCTGACATTGAGAGAAAGAGATCGGGAAGACGTGGAAGAATGAGCTGTTTGTTCCTTTAAATTTCCGGATTTTAAATTTTTCTGACTTTTAAATATCTTAAATTGGCTTAATAAGACTATTTACAAAATTGGGCATTTTTAACAATTATTATAATTCAGATAATGGAAGAAAGAGTTTGGACTGGGCAATGCAAATAAATAATGATGCGAGTTTTGAGCTTCAGGACCAGGACTGACAAATTTTGAAATTATGAAGACATGAGAGCACCCTCCTGCTTCTTCTTCTTTGGTCCTTGATTGTTGATGTGAATATAAGAGTGGGTCGGTAATAATACTTAGAATCGGAGGCTACAAAAGTGTATATCCCCCTGGAATAAGTGACTTTTCATATGGGAAAGCGACTAGAAATGGAAAAGAACAGGATGAACTGCAGTCCCACTCATGACGGCGAGGCATCTTGGAACTCTAAAGCGACAACAAGCAGACGTTGAAATATATTAAACATTTGAGATGAGTTCTGGGATGTGCTTGAAGTGTGTGGGGAAGTAAAGCAAAGCAGTTACTTTGGGTAAAAAAAAAAGGGAAACGTGTGGAAACATGTATTAGTTCAATGAGGTATTTTAACAGGGAACAGTTTGAAAGAGAGTGAGAAGTCTATGTTGGGTATTTGTAATCCTACCCCTGATGGCAGGGCAGTTCGGAACTTAAAAATGACAATAAGAGTACAGAAATAGATTTGTGAAGAGTTCTGGGCTATAGTCTTGCCGATGGGGTAGGGAAAGAGCAAAGCATTAGAGAAAACAATTGAGTATTTTTGTCTGTGGTTTGTGAGTTGTCCATGGACTCCCTGGATATTATGGCTATGGCTCAGCGACAGAAGGTCAATGTTATGAAACAGACTCTCTCCTTATGGCTATCCGGAAGTAAAGCGATGATGACGACGGGGGGAAAAAAACTGCAAGTGAACTCTGGGTAGCTGAGTTGGGAAGGGAGGGAAAAGGAAAGGAATGATCTTTGATGGTAGATGACATATAGAGATGAATGTAAACTACTTAAGTAGCAAATAAGGGTAAAGGGGGTTATAGAATGGATATGTGTATTTGTTTAATAAGATATCTGAATGGTGTGAAAGATGTTGGGGAGTCAGCTTTGGGTGTAACCCCACGTCTGGAGGTCAGATGGCTCGGAGCTTTTAAGCGACAATAAGAGTACATAGAAATATTTTGAGAATATTTTGAGGAGAGTTCTGGGCTAAAGTCTCATCTCTGGATGAGGGGCGGAGGTTTGTGATCTGGGTTCGGATACCCTGGGAAGCTATGGATACAGATTAGCGATAGTAGAGGGCATGAATGGGAAGTGGGAGGGAACTCATTTGCAGCTTGCTTTCCCCCGCATTCCTGGGGGTGAACTGGCCTATACTCGCAAGTGACAATAAGCGACAAGGGAATAACGAATATGAGTTTGGCCGGGGAATCCCATAGGGGAGGGGGGAAAGAAGAGGAGTTAAGATGTGAGGTCCTGATTGAAATGAAAGAACAGATATTTCAAATAGTTCAATAGAATATATAAAAACCCATATTAATAAATTAGAATATGTTAAAGATAGGAAAAGGGAGCAAGAGGCAATAGTAAATCAGCTCAGAATGTTGGTAATATAGTATTATATTCTAAAGGTAAAAAGGGAGGAAGAAGGAAGGCCAGAATCGGGTATTAACTGGGAATCTATCAGTGAACAGGACATATTAAGAAGTGTTGAATGTCAATTAGAAAACATGTATACATCAGGGAAAAGCGTGTGAGAAGCTAGCTCTAGCAGGGGAACAACAATGTAATGTGGTTCGGGAATGAGATCGTGTGGGCTTCAGGGGGCAGGGACTGAGACAGGATGGAAGAACATAAATATTTCATGTTAAGTTTTGGTATAAAAATTTGTTTTTTTATATTTGGAAACTAATAAAATTATTATAAAAAAATAATAGCGGTGATAACGGATATCCCTGCTGTACCCCCTTCTTTATTTCAAAGCTTTGTGTTTTATCTCCATTTATTATTAACTTCGCTGATTGATCCTGGTATATCTTCTCCAACCAATTACAAAATATTTCTCCCAGGATATATTCTCTTAAAGTGTAATGCATAAAATTCCAGGAATCATTATCAAATGCTTTTTCAGCATCCAATGAGATGATAACTATCTTCTTCCCTGGATTTTTATCATAATATTCAATTGTATTTAATAAAGTTCTAATATTGTTCTTCATTTGTCTGCCTGGGAGAAAACCGGTTTGTCCTTCCTGTATTTTATCCTGTATTGCATGTCTCAGTCACTTTGCTTGTTTTGCTATTTGTTTGCTGTTTGTTTGCTTGCTATTGTTTGCTTGCTATTGTGCTGGCCGTGTGTTCTGCCTGATCACACGGTCTGACTGACAAGGAGGAGGAGTCAGCTAGAGGGGAGGAGCTTTATTAGGAGCTCCCAATGGCAAGCGCCTTCGGCACGCACACTTGAAGTCCTTTACTTCAATCCTCCAAGTTTAACCTTTGACAATCAATAGAGCTAACGTAGCTTACACAGCTGAATTTCAGAAAGAAAGCCCAGTTATTCTTTCTCGAGCTTCGTCCTGTACTACTTTCTGTAGTTTCAAGGATGGAAGGTGAGAGAGCTGCTGCAGTCACCTGTAACACTTGTGGCATGTTCCTTTTCTTGCCACAAGATGTTCTCGGGTACACCTGCACCAAGTGCAAGCTGGTCACCTTCTTGGAGGAGAAGGTTCGCCAGCTGGACGCACGAATTTCTGATCTCCATCTTATTAGGGAAGGGGAGGAGTTTTTGGATAGGGCTGAAAAGACCTACCGGAAATCCGAATGCACGGAGGAGCTGCCAGATCAGGAAGTCAGTACACTGTGCCAGGAAACGGAGGCTTGGGCGAATGTCACACGGAGGAGTAAAAGGACCAGGAAGGTAACAGAGACTCTTAACCTACACAATCGCTTCGAAGTACTTGGCCTTACAAACAATGAGGAGCACTACACGGAGGGAACAGAATGTCAACAAGAAGGAGTCCAACTTCGGCAACAGAAACTAGATCAACGCTCCCAGCCTCGACAGAATGCTCAGGCAGTCCTAGTAGAACTTGCTCATCGAGGAGCCCAGGACAAGCCTCAGAAGAGGCAAGTTCTGGTTGTTGGGGACTCTTTGCTCAGAGGAACCGAAACGGCAATTTGCAAACCGGACAAACTCAATCGAGAGGTCCGCTGTCTTCCTGGGGCCAGGATCCACCACATAACGGAGAGGCTAACCAGGCTGGTCAAACCCACTGACCATAAGACCCTCATTCTGGTTCATGTTGGAACCAATGACACTGTGAGGAGCAGCTTTTACCACATTGCAAAGGACTACGAGCGTATGGGGACGAAGTTTAAGGACCTTTGTGCGCAGGTGGTCATTTTGTCTCTCCTCCCTGTTCAAGGATACGGCGCACGTAGGGAAAGGGCAATAACAGAGGTCAACAACTGGCTCCGCACGTGGTGCCACCGGCAACGGCTTGGGTTTTTGGAACATGGCCTGAATTTCCATGAACATGGGCTTCTGGCAAGGGATGGGCTGCACCTCACAAAACTTGGCAGGAATGTTTTTGCAAACAGTCTCGCAAGGAGGATTAAGAGGTCTTTAAACTAAGTTTCACTGGGGAGGGAGACAATATTATTCAGGGCAAGGACTCGGAGAGCACAGGGGGAAAAGGCCCAAATGATACTGGACAAGTAGTACAAGCGGTCAATGGCGGGAGGAGTAGAAACAATAGTACAGGACTTGCAGGAAGGGCCCGGGGACTTAAGTGTCTCTACACTAATGCAAGGAGTATGGGAAACCAGCAGGATGAACTTGAACTCCTAGTGCAACAAAATAAATACGATTTGATAGGCATCACTGAGACCTGGTGGGATGAGTCTCATGATTGGAATATAGGAATAGAGGGGTATAGCCTATTTTGTAAAAATAGACCAAAAAAGAAAGGAGGAGGAGGAGTAGCCTTGTATGTCAAGGATGTTTTCACCTGTGAAGAGATCCAGGACTTAAACCCAGAAAACCAGGTCGAGAGCATCTGGGTAAGAATTAAGGCAGCGAGAAACAATAGGGATATTCAGGTGGGGGTTTACTACAGACCTCCAACCCAGGCTGAGGACTTGGATGATGCCTTCCTCAACCAAATGACTGCACATTCAAAGAGGAGAGATACAGTAATAATAGGAGATTTCAATTACCTGGATATATGCTGGCAGTCAAACTCTGCCAAGACAGCAAAGTCCAGCAAGTTTCTTGCTTGTCTTGCAGACAACTTCATGGTCCAGAAGGTGGAAGAGGCCACAAGGGGATCAAATATTCTAGATCTGATCCTGACCAACAGGGATGACCTTGTTAATGAGGTAGAAGTGGTTGGATCTTTAGGGGGGAGTGACCATGCCCTGTTGGAATTTGGCATTCAGTGGGAAGATAAATGTAGCCAGACACTCATGGTAGATTTTAAAAAAGCGGACTTCTGTAAACTTAGCGAGCTGCTGGCTGGAATTCCATGGTCAGGAATAGTGAAAGGGAAAGGAGTTCAGGAGGCATGGGAGTTCCTTAAAAAGGAGATACTGAAGGCACAGTCTAAAACTGTGCCAATAAGGAGGAAAAAAGGAAGGCATCTGAAGAAACCAGAATGGTTGACTAAAGAACTCTCAGCTGAGCTAAGTGTTAAGAGGACCATGTATAGGAAATGGAAGAAGGGGGAAACCACCAAAGAAGAATTTAAGCAAGTAGCTTGGAGATATAGGGAGGAAGTCAGAAAGGCTAAATCACAGAATGAACTTAGGCTGGCCAGAGACATTAAAAACAATAAAAAGGGCTTTTTTAAATATGTCCGCAGCAAAAGGAAAAAGGAGACAGTAGGGTCGCTGTGCAGAGAAGATGGCAAATTACTCACAGGGGGAAGAGAAAAGGCAGAACTACTTAACACATTCTTTGCCTCAGTTTTTCCCCAGAAGGATACAAGCACTCAACCTGGCGGTTGGGGAGCAGGGGAGGAAGCAGAGGAAATGAGGCACATAACAGGTAGAGAGGTGGTACAGGAATACCTGGCCACACTGGATGAATTCAAGTCTCCAGGGCCAGATGAATTGCATCCTAGGATATTAAAAGAGCTGGCAGAGGTCATTTCGGAACCGCATCCTATTATCTTTGAGAAATCTTGGAGGACAGGAGAAGTTCCAGCAGACTGGAAGAGAACAAATGTTATCCCCATCTTCAAGAAGGGACAAAAAGAGGACCCAAATAATTATCGCCCAGTCAGCCTGACATCAGTACCCGGAAAGATCCTGGAGCAGATCATTAAGCAGTCAGTTTCTAATCATTTAGAAAGCAACGCGGTAATCACGAGAAGTCAACATGGATTTCTCAAAAATAAGTCATGCCAGACTAATCTTATCTCTTTTTATGATAGAGTTACTAGCTTGATAGATGAAGGGAATGCTGTGGATGTAGCATACCTCGATTTCAGTAAGGCCTTCGACAAAGTTCCCCATGACATTCTTGCAAAGAAGCTAGTAAAATGTGGGCTGGATAGGGCTACTGTTAGTTGGATTTGTAATTGGTTGACCAACCGAACCCAAAGGGTGATTACGAATAGCTGCTTTTCATCCTGGAGAGAAGTGACTAGCAGGGTGCCACAGGGTTCTGTCCTGGGCCCAGTGCTGTTCAACATTTTTATCAATGACTTGGATGAAGGAATAGAGGGCATGCTCATCAAATTTGCAGATGATACCAAATTGGGAGGGGTTGCTAATACGTCAGAGGACAGGATCAAAATTCAAAATGACCTGGACAGATTGGAGAGCTGGGCCAAGGCGAACAAAATGAAATTCAACAGAGAGAAGTGTAAGGTCCTACACTTAGGTAGAAAAAATGGAATACAGAAATATAGGATGGGGGACACGTGGCTGGATAGCAGTATGTGTCAAAGGGATCTAGGAGTCTTCATAGACCACAAGCTAACATGAGTCAGCAGTGTTACGCGGCAGCCAAGAAAGCCAATGCAATTCTCGGCTGCACCAGTAGGAGTATGGTGTCTAGATCGAAGGAGGTACTGGTACCACCCTACTCTGCTTTGGTTAGACCCTATCTTGAATACTGTGTCCAGTTCTGGGCACCTGAATTCAAGAAGGATATTGACAAGCTGGAGCAAGTCCAGAGGAGGGCGACCAAAATGGTGAGAGGCCTGGAAGTCATGCTCTATGAGGATAGACTTAGAGAGCTGGGTATGCTTAGTCTGCAGAAGAGAAGGTTAAGAAGGGACATGATAGCCATGTTTAAATATTTGAAGGGATGCCACATAGAGGGAGGAGAGGGCTTGTTTTCTGCTGCTCCAGAGACCAGGACAAGGAGCAATGGATTCAAGCTGCAGGAAAGGAGATTCCACCTGAACCTCAGGAAGAACTTTCTGACAGTCAGGGCTGTCCGGCAGTGGAATCTGCTGCCTCGGAGTGTAGTGGAGTCTCCTTCTTTGGAGGTTTTTAAGCAGAGGCTTGATGGCCATCTGTCGGGATTGCTTTGAGGGTGTTTCTGCATGGCATGGGGTTGGACTGGATGGCCTGTGTGGTCTCTTCCAACTCTAAGATTCTAATTTCTAAGATTCTATGATTCTATGATTGCCCATATTCTGTAGTCTACATTTAACAAAGAGATTGGCCTGTAATTCTTTATTTCCCTCTTATCTCTGTCTTCTTTTGGTATTACCACTATATTTGCTTCTCCCCATGACTGTGGCTTTCCTTCCTTCTCAATTTTCTGTAAAGTTGCCTGATATGGAAGTGTTATTTCTTTTATAAATCTTTTATAATATAATGCCATAAATCCATCAGGCCCTGGTGCCTTATCCATTTTCAACTCTCTTATTGCCTCTTCTATTTCAGCTTTTGTTATTTTTTTATGTAATGGTTCCTGTTTCTCTGCCGATATTTTTGGAATTTTTATAGTTTTTACAAATTCTTCCCATTTTTCTTCTATTCGATATTGAGGATTTTTCTTCTGGAATGGTTTTTCAAAATATTCTTTAAATTTCTGTTTTATTTTCTCTTGCTGTGTAATTTCCTTCTTCCCATTCTTCAATTCAGCTATTATATTTCTTTCTTCTTCTTCAACCTGTACGCAAGCCATTTCCCGATCTTATTTGCCTGCTCAAACTGGGTTACTTTTAATTGTTTCATCTTCTTCTCTATTTCTTCTTGTAAATTCATCCTTATCTTTTGTTGTTTTATCTTTATTTCCACTTGTATCGATTTTTCCTCTGAATTTTCTCTACATTCTTTTTCTTTTTCTTGAAGTCTTCTTACCAATTCTTGGTATCTCTGTCGCTTTTTCTTATTTTGAATTTGTCCTTTTTGAATGAAGACACCTCTCATCACTGCTTTGGATGCATCCCAGATCGTCTTCATTTTCATATCTTCCTTTACATGAAGTAATTTTTCAAAGTTTCTTTCACCTGTTGTAGCACCTCTTCATCATTTAATCTCCATTGAAATTGTTTTGTAGTTTCTTATATTTGCATCAACATTGGATGGTGATCAGAAATAATCTTTGTCAATATTTCTATTTTATCTCTCTCTGTTAAAAATTGTTTCAACACCATTATCATATCTGTTCACGACCAAGATTGGTGCACTTCAGAGTTATCTGATACAGTTTTCCCAAAAGAAAAATAACCAATACGGTTATTAATATTTCTTAAAATTCCTTATCCAAATTTTTAGAGGGAGAATATAATATACGCTCTTGATCTATTATAACCTTTATATTACAACCACTCTTATTCCTTTTATAAACCTCTATTGTCCTCCAGTCTTCTTTTTATTTTCCCTTTTAAATCTCTGTCATTCAAGTCTTTCCTTCTTATAAGTCCATCAGTCTTCTTGCTCCTCTCAAAAACTCTGATGCTCAATTCTCAAATTTCAAGAGACCTTCCAAAATCACTGTCCTTTCTTAATTTCTTTCTTTCTTCACCTCCCTTTCAGAGGCTATTCCACAATCGATACCAGGGGAACAATTTCTTCACCCTCCCACTGAGGCTAATCCATTTCTAGTATGCAATAGTTTACAATATTTTTCTTCACTTCTCTTCAAAAAGTTAATCCACAACCCAGCAACGTTTAAAATCCCCAAAGTACACCATACATTCTTCTTTGTTTCTATTAAGTCTCTGTTCACTCCTCCGTATGTTCTATTTTGTCTGTCTTCTCTACAATGTCCTCCACAATTTCCCAGCAACGTTCTTAACACTGTCTTCAGTCCTTCCTTTCTCCCCTCTCCTACTATTGTTTTAATGTTTCTTTCATCCTTTTAATTCTTTCTTTATTTACAAGTCTTACAAAGTCTCTCACCCTTTATCCTTAATGGAAGGGAGTTTATTTTAAAAAGTTTATTTGCTTACCCAGGTTTGAGTCTTGCGCTCTTTTGCTCGTTCAGATCTTCATACTGTCATACATTTGTTCCTTCACACTTACACCCTTCTTTGTTTTTCAAATTCCACTTCTTTTAAGTATTCCATCCTTTGAGTCTCAAAAGCCTTTTGAAGACACTTCCTTCAGCCCTCAGATTCAGCTGGATCCTCTTTTTTACTGTTGCTTCCCCTTTAAAAAAGGTCTCTCACTGGCACTTGTCAGTTCCCTGGCTGCAAAGCCGCAGCTTGGCTCCATTTCCTCGCCCTGTTCGCATCACTCCTTCTGTTACTCCAGTTATGTTATGTCTGGTGAGAGCACTAGGTATCTTTTTGATATCAAATAATTCAGCCTTTACTTGACCCTGCTCCACGTGTTTGCAGAGGTCCACCGGACAAGCACGTATTAGGCGCAGCTGTTAATGGTTGTAAATTCCAGACCCCATTTAGGCAGACAACTTAAGCCTCTCCGATGCTTCAGGGAACACCTTATTGCAAACAAGCATTGCTCAGCATGACCTTACACAAAAGATGCCCGGCCAAGCGCCGAGCCAGTCCTTTCTACTAAGCCATTTGCATACTGGCCATACTATTGTCATCGAGTACTAAGCCCATCATGTAAACTTGACCTTTTCCAACTCCTTTGTCCCACTCCAAATTCCCTTTGTTCTCACCGAGCACGGCATGGCCTGTAGGCACAATCCACCCTATAAAAAGTCCCCCCTTTTGGGACTACCTCGGACTACTTTGGACTTCCATCCCGCCTTGCTGCCGGTTTGTCTAAGGAAGCTCCCCTCAGCGAACGACGCTGAGCTCTCTTTCCTGCAATCCCTGCTTCTCTCCAGGACTACGAGACCAGGTGTCGTATTACCCACTCTCTTGAAACTCTCCATTTCTATTTCTCAAGTTAGCTAGTGTTTGTCACGTCTTTCCTGTTGTTTGTCCGTAATAAAATCATTGTTACTTTAGAACTTGTCTAACTGCTCTCTGACCCGACGCTGTATACATAGGGTTAAAAGATCCCAGCTGAAGTTACCCTACCTCTCACTTAGCTCAAGAGAGTGCTCGAGTCTAATTTCCCCATCTTGTGTTTTATTTGGTTATTTGGGCGCCCCTTCCGGGACCCCCAACATACAGGGTAACATTTCTCCCCTCCCTTATTGGCACTGGGGTGATCTTGGACTGTGTAAGCTGCTCCGTTCCCCCTACCTACTAAGGGGGTAGTTTTTAGGGGGACTCTACATCCCCTGGGGGATGTTACCCCTGTGGGTTTGCAGCGGTAGCCTGCAGCAACTTTCCAGGCTACCTACCATGCCAACATCTTGCTGGAAGTAAACTGCTCTTTCTCGGGTATGTTTGCGTATTGGAAAAAATATTATTATTACCCTCACTTTTGGACTTCTGTCATCTCTCCATCTCCTTAGCAGTCCCTACAGCTTCAAACTGCTTTTAATTCCAGACCTTCATAGGTTTGCAAGTCTGTTATTCTGTATAAACTTTACAATAATATTTGCTGTCCCCCAATGCAACTATTATGTCTATCTTGATTGCTGTATGTTAAAAAAAAAACACCTTTTAGTGAGTTCTGTATGAATGGGTTGAGTCCAACTTGCCTAACACACTATTTGGTAAAGTTACAGGATCCCTGATAGGCATGTGCACTCAGAACATGTATAAATTAATTATTACAAGTTGTTTCATAGATGGTACATGACACCAGATAAATTAAAAAAGATTTATAATACAGGTAATGGACTATGTTGGAAATGTCAGAAAGAGGTCGGTACGATATACCATACGCGGTGGACATGTCCTAAGGTAAAGAAATATTGGAATGAGATACACAACAAAATATGTGAATTAATGCAAATTCAATTTGCAGATACTGAAATTGTACTTATTAAACATGACAGATGTATTAGATGGTACTGATATAAAGAAGTACTGGAGAATAATATTGCACATGATAACGGCAGCTCGTATTGAATATGCAAAGTTGTGGAAAATGCAGCAAATACTCACAATAGAACAATGGTGGGGGATACTTATGGAAAATAGAAATGCAGATATGGTCTCTCAGAGGTTAAAAGGGAAATCAGATGATGAGATTCAAAGAGAATGGCAAACTGTAATAACTAATTGCTGGGTACTGACAGATGGCAATGGGTAATTCATGGTTTAAATAATGAGGTGGCTATGGGTAACATATCATAAAGTGGGAAGCGGAGAGGGAAATGCAAGAACTGACATGTAATATAAGCAGTATATTGTGGTACAATAATATAAGCATGTTAAGAGATATTGAAAATGAAATCTAGATCAGTGCGGAAGAAGAACAATTCATGTAAAATGTATTTACAAATGTTTGTTTTATATTGGAAACTTGAATAAAATGATTTTTTTTAAAAAGAACATGTATGAATTCATTCGTATGTTCTAAGACCATGCCAGGTATTGCTGTATCTTCTAATTGTCAGAGATCATCCATTTAAAATAACGTAGTAAAAGTAAAGGTGCTTTAGAAGACTTTATATGCACTTTTGCATTCATGTAATAGACTCTTAAATGTTTATCTCTTTTCTTGATACATTAATAATATTTATGTTTTCATTTACTCAGTTATTACTTTGCCATTGTTTTCATGGCCATCAGATTGTTCCCTACTTCAGCTGGTGGTTCTTGTTCTGTAGTTGTTATTTATGAGTATTCATTTTCTTTAAATATAACATTAAATATAACATTGGCAAACTTAGTAACAACCTGTCTGGGGGAGAGTGTCATGATGTGAATCCTTTGACTGTCTGCCCAGCTTTCTTTGTTTGAAATACTTATCACCTATTAGCTCACCAGCCCCCACCGAGGCAATATACAACAAACAAAATTGAAACCATTTAGTAGCATAGATAAAAACATTTAAACGCAGATTAAAACAACTTCTTTAAAATAGTTTACAAACCACAAGCAGTTAACATATCAACAGGAGCCACTTTGGTTTTGAGGACCAAAAGTCATGCAAAATATGTGATAAATATTGCCTGAATGGACTTGATGCAGAAGAGATAACACATGTAACACAGCCACAAATGAGGTTTTCAAATTTGGGGCAGGTTCATATGAAAGAGAGGCCATCTTTCTGATATCGTAGTCCCCCTTCTATACTTGAAACTACATTATTTGGAATGTTGGAAAGGGAACAGGGTTTTTTTCCCTTAGGGAGAAGGGTGAACAGATTCAATTCATCATACAGAGAAGTAACTACATTGTATACGCTCAAAACTTAAGTAGAACATCAATGAAACTACAGTGTGAATGGTAACAGTTGAGAAGTAGTATGCAAAATAACTGGAAGAAGAATTCATATCAGAAGGAAAAAAGTGCCATGGAAAGCATAGGCTATTTATGTTGACAGTTTACTATAAGATGACAGAAGCCATGAAGATATACTTTGACTGTTTAAGTGATGAGTTTAATAATAGGAGCCACAATTTTCAGGCATGTTATATAAATAGCATTATTGTGTTGTGTGCCTTCAAATTGTTTCTGACTTATGGTGACCCTAGGGTGAACCTTTCATTGGGTTTTCTGGGGATGAGCGTATGTGACATACCCAAGGTCACCCAGTGAGTTTTCATGGCCAAGTAGGGAATCTAGCTTTAGTTCTAGGTTCATCGTCCACAGCTCAAACCATGGCACCAGGAAGAGTTATTTGCATGTTACCAAGGGCAATGTGAAATGTACAGTCAGCCCTCCACATTTTCAGGTTTCACTTTTGCGAATTTGATTATGCAGAGTATTTGCTGTCACCTCTGCTGCCTCCCTATGCCATTTTTATTAGGGACTGTAAGCCTCATGAAACTGAGAAACTGTGAGTGAGGCTTGTAAGTCCCTATTAAAAATGGTGTGGGGCAGCAGTGGAGGTGGTGGTAAGCCCCACCAGCCAGCCACTTCTGCCTTGTGAAGGAACCCTGATGACTTAAAGGAATCCATGGTGGATTAAATATGATGATCATAGTCTTTTTGTGTGTTAAATATGGTTTGCAAGGGCCTAAAGTTATTCATGGTTTTTCTGCTTTCACGGGCTGCTGTGCTCCTAACCCTAGTGAATGTGGAGGGCTGACTGTAGTTGATAAATGCTGGAATAAAAAATTATGTTTTAGGGTACAATTCTTAATTTCTTTTATTACTCTTGTTTTTGTTGTCTTGTGCCTTCAAGTTGTTCCAACTTATGGCAACCCTTTCACATGGTTTTCTGGGACTGAGAGTATGTGACATAACCATGGTCACCCAGCAGGTTTTCATGCCTGAGCAGGGAATTGGTCTTCAGGGTCAAAGTCAAACCACTACACCATGCTTGCAACAAAAATAACAATACAAAATGATAAATACACCACCATGTCACAACAAAGATTATATTTTTAAAAACCATCCAAGATGCAGTCTGTTTTCCAGCACAGTTTAAATATGTTTTTATTTTCTTCCCTGCCATTGAATAATTCTGTAACTTTGGTTTCCAAAATGTAGGGTATCAACAATCCCGTACCAAATAATTCCAAAACATATGCTGAAACCTTATGTTCAACCTTCAGCTGCATTGTTTAGGTTATTCTTGCCACTGATAACACGATAGATACAAGAAATTTATTACACAAATTCCAAATATTACCTGCAAAAATAGATAATAGTAACCGTTTCATATCGTTGATATATGCTGAGCTGCGATGGCTTCATCTACACAGATGGCTGTGTAGAAGCGGGAATTACAGCAGGTCTTGCTTGTTACCTGGTTGCATGACAAGCAGCACTCCTGAAATTCCTTCTTCTACATAACTATTAAAGGTACAGGAGCCCTCGCCCGTTTTCAGTCTTGCAGCCCTAAACATTTCTACAGACCAGCGTTGCAATGTGCTACACAGAGAAAACTAGCAACTGGGAGACGCTGCTTGCTTCGCATCCACAAAGAAAAATGTCGCTGTTGTAACAAATAGCCTATCGAAATCTTCATTCACAAAGCACTGACTGCTCTCCCCGGTGATCTCAACAGATCTGGTAACCGCCGCTACCAAAAAAGCGCAACTCTTTGTCGCCTTCTCTCGGTCCTCCGGTATGATTCTATGGTATACTTGGGCCGGAAGTTGACCTACTGCCTTCCGCTTGTTGTGCAAGCGTCTGTTGAGGAAGCTACGAGAGGGAGTTTGAGCGCGGAGCGGCTCGCTCGCCCGCCCGCCCGCCGGCCTCCGCGGGGCAGCAGGTGAGCGGGGGTGGGGGGCACCTCCCGGCCACGGAAACGGGGCTTCCCAACTCCCTTGAGCCCTGTGGTAGTGATCTAGTTGGAGTAGGCTCTGACAGCGATTCATTAAGGTCTGTATTTCCTGGCAGTGCCTCTGGCCCTGATCGCTGATTAATTGGTCGGGAAGGAGTATTGCCTCCTAGTATAAAGGTCCATGTTTTGTTTTGTTGTTTTTTTAAGGAAGAAACGAAGAAAATGTAAAATTATTCACAGGCTGTTGATAGGACAAAAGAAGGTGAAACCTCTGTTTGTGTTCAGTCTCTGACTCCACTTAGGCAGACATTCACCCGTGCTCAGTTATTCAGAAAATTAGTCTCGTTTGAAGCAACAGGAGTCCCCTGACACCTGAATATGAATAAGTTCATTGTGACAGAAGTTACTATGATCTAGGGCCCAGTCAGATGTATTTCTTATCAGAACGGGCAGCAGAAATCCTGCTGTTATCTTTCGCCTTTCATGGCCTTCTGGGTTCCACTGTTTAAATTTTAATGTTTAAATTTTTCTTCATAGTTCGTGTGTGTGTGTGTGCACACCTGCCTGCTAACTGAAGATGACCTTTTCTCATTCTCTTCTCCAATATTGTCACAGTGCTAATGTGTGTGTGAGAAGTGAATCAGCACTGCCCCTGTTGATGTGCTTGGGTCAGGGATCAGAATGGCCTAAGAATGTCAACAGATAAGAAAGGACTACCAGACTTTCTGGTGGTAGGCTGCGTGACTCCTCACATGTGAAAGAAGGGGAAAGTACATTTTTTCCAGGTCTCTTTCAAGTAGTCTCCACAGCACATCAAAACAATCAATAGATCTTTCTGTTGAGTTAAAGCAGTGTATGATGGTTGTGTTGTGTGTGCCTTCAAGTCGTTTCCAGCCTATGGCAGCTCTATCATGGAGTTTTCAGGGGTCTGAGGGTGTATGATGTGCCCAAGTCTCCATGGCCAAGTCTCCAGAATCATGGTCCAGTGCTCAGACAACTATATTACACTGGCTGTCAGTGGATGATTACTGGTACTAAATTCTGACTAACCAGTAAGCTTTGCTTATTTGTTATGGGAAAGTATTACTAGTCTTACTTCTGGATGGGATACAAAAATGTCACATTCTAAATGCCATACAAAAACTTCATTCCGGAGGCTCAAGCTTTTCTTTTGGTAACAAGGATTCTTAAAGTACGTAACTTTAGTAGCTTAAGACTGAAGAGGAGGAACTTGAAAATACAGTTTTCCTATATTGGAATCAATAGTATATTCAATGATCAAGTCAGAAGCTGCTGTGATGGGACCACATCTTCAGTGAGTCTGACGCAAGACTTTCAAAGGATGGGTGGGCAAGCAGCTTCAGTCAGGAGAGATGCAAGGGCAGGAGACAGTCATTTATAACTGTGGTGTTTCTATGTATTTTTGAGTCACAGAGAAAGTATAAACTTGTGTTGCCTGTTGGGACATGCAGAGGCTCAAGAGGCAAATCCACATGCGATTACATTGGTTGTTTCAAAAACATGAACACAGCAGTGCTCTTAATGTCTTAACAGTGATATTGTCTCAATAGAGGAATATCTTTTGGCAACAGAGTTTATTATTATAGTCGGCCCTCCACATTTCCAGCTTTCACTTTCATGGATTTGATTATTTGTAAGTTTTTCCAACCCTTGCCCCCCACCTCAAGTGCTGTTTTTCCAAGGGAACCTTACCTCTCAGTGGATCTCATCAGTCTGTGCAGCTTTTAAAAACCCACTTCTGGTCTTCCCCCTCTGCCAGCCACTGCCTGGCCAGCTAAGGATGATTGACAGCCCAATTTCTCAGCACCACAAACTCTCTCGTGATGTTCCCCACATCCAAGGAAGGAGATGGGCTAGAGAAAGGAAGTATAGGAAGTAATACCCCTGTGTTTGTTTATTGTGTTTTTGTTCAGCTTTGTGCACAGATTGCTGTAAAGAATTTTACATTCATATATATTTGATTTGTTCTTTTTTCAGCATCTTTGAAATAGAAAAAGGCCCTGCAAAAGAGTTTGAATTGACAAGGTAATGGGTTCAGAGAACAGTGCTCTAAAGCATGATGCGCTGGCAGGGCCTCCATTTACATTACCCTCCGGAGTCAATATTTACCCAGCAGTATTGCCTCATGGCAAACTTGCCTCTGTTTTTGTATATAAGAGAGAGAATGAAGAAAATGTTAACAAAGCTGCCAAGGTACTGCACTTGTTTTCAAAATTCTTATTTCTATTATTATAAGTTATTTAAGTTTCTGTAAGCTCTTCTATGTAGAAATTTCCAGGGCAATTTACATAAAAAGACACATTACATTTAAGAGGAGGATACAGCTCATCCATATTTGTGAGAGGATTGGTCAAGACACGCTATTCTCCTTGTTGGCAATAAGCTGCCTGTTTTTCCCATTCCCATAAATTAGGAGCTAAACCAAACTGAGAGAGCAATTCATTTAATTCGTAGTGCTTTGACCATATTTAAGATGTTGCCATTCAGAAGAACTCAGACATATGATTCCAAAATTGATGTCTGTTTAAAAAATTCCTGTTGAGCTAACAATATTGAAAAAAGTATACAGAGCAAGAAAAGGAAATTAATATATGTAAGAAATCAAATCTTCAAGCTTGATTTTCATATGTCAAAAATTCTAGCAGTCAGTGATTTGAACTTTTTTTTTTATAATTCTTTTCTGTTGTGGTTAATTAAAAAGCATCCATATATCATTTCACTGATGGCCTTTCCATTACAGAAACACTTAGCATAAAATTCTTCTGAGAAATAAAGGCATGATTGGGGCAAGTAACCAGGGTATCTCTTGGTATACTGCTGTAAGATATGGACTGAGTTCCTGCATTGAAACTGCAGAGCTTCATTGTTGTACCTACATCTAGCAGCCGAAATTATCTTGGATGCCAGGTATCCCACATGTCCCCTTCACAGAGAGGAATTTGGAGAGTGGGACACTGAGGAATAATGTGTTCAGACATGTCCTAGCAATGAGGTATGATGGAAGAAGCAGCTGCTGTTTGTTGCATTACACCTCATTACCAGAAGAAGGCTGGATGCACCATTACTCAGCGCCGCAGTCTGTAGCTTCTCTGAAATCCTTCTGTGAAGTGGGCTGCTTGGCCTCAGATGTAGTTTTTGGGGGACATTTATACTCATTGCAATGGTACAATGACTGTAAACTTGAATTCCAGTAATTCCAATGTTATTAGTCCATGTTAGGATGTTGTAAATACTGAGCAGGTTACCTGCAGTAATTTAATGAAAAATTCTGAACATTCTTACTTGAAAATAAAGAAGAACAAAAAAGCTGAGGGAAACTTGTTAGCAGAAATAGGATGAAACCTAAGAAAATTCTGAGAAATTTAATTTGATAAAATTATTGGTATATTTGAAGATTCTTCCATTTTAAGGCAATTATATTGTAATGTCTGTGATAACTGGTATATATAGAAGCATTGGGAAAGAGGGCCTTCACAACTGGAGGCCTGAGAGATTTGCCCTCCTAAAAGCTTGTGTGTTGGAGAATCTTAACAATTTCTGTCGCAGTTCATGAATGGCGTAAAGCTAGAGTCTGACTGCAGAAAGAAGAAACTAGAGTTAATAGTTTAAACCCAAATGTTCTGGCAAAGGATCACTCAGATTACATAGCAACCATATGAAAATACCAATGAACATGTCTGTTCACTATCACTTTTTGTCACTATGTGTGTGTGATATGTAAATAAGTGTCTCATATTGAATGGTGTTGTCTTGCATTTTGGAAGCACCTGAAAACATTACGCCACCCTCGCCTGCTGCACTTCCTTTCTTGTACTGTGGAAGCAGATGGAATCCACCTTGTTACTGAGCGTGTGCAACCACTGGAGAAGGTCTTGGAGACCCTTTCTTCTTCTGAGATATGTGCTGGAATCTATGATATTTTGCAGGCCCTAGTGTTCCTCCATGAGAGGGTAAGTATTATTATTTAACGTCTAGACCTAGTTGTGAATTTTTAGGTTGCTTGTGGAAAAAGACATTGTCTTGAATGGAAATGGGCGTTGTCATTTTAATTCCCTTAATTACAGAGTGTTGGATATGTAAAATCATATGTCTGATGTTGTTGTTGTTTTTACTGTTTCTCACATTAAGATAAGCAGTTTCATAGGCCAGATGAAAGTGACATAAATTTATGCCAATTAATAACAAAGCTACTGGACTAGTTTCGAAAGATGGAGCGAGACGACATATTTATATTTTGCTCTTTTTGTATTTAAGGTGGTAGAATTGGACACAATAAGGGAAACAGCAGGGATACTGTAGTTTGTTCCAAAAGTAAATTCTTCATTGACTTTGTTCCTTACACAATTGGGTCTGAGTCTGTGCAGAGCCTGTCGTACATAGAAGGCTCCAGTGCAAAGTAGCTTTGGCAGGAACTCCATCCCTTCCAGCACACACCTCATGTACTTCATGCCAGAACTACCTCCCGTTCAATTTATTTTCATTTGTCATCAAGTTCATGTCTTCGATAGTTCAGTACTAAGTAGCTGCATTTTCACTTGAATTTGTTTAGGTGTATTTCTTGCTCAAGCAAATTCTTCCCATCTGATCTCAATTCCTGGTGCCTTTTTGCCTGCAGTATGGTATCTAGATCAAGAGAATTAATGGTACCACTCCATTCTGCATTGGTTTGATCTCATTTGGAATACTGTGTCCAGTTCTGGACACCTCAATTCAAGAAGGATATCGACAAGCTGTAGTGTGTCCTGAGGAGGGCAACCAAAATGGTGAAGGGTCTAGAAGCCATGCCCTATGAGGAACAGCTTAGGGAGCTGGGTATGTTTAGTCTGCAGAAGAGAAGGTTAAGAGGGGACATGATAGCCATGCGTAAATATTTGAAGGGATGTCATGTTGAGGAGGGAGCAGGCTTGTTTTCCGCTGCTCCAGAAACTAGGACAAGGAGTAATGGATTCAAGCTGCAGGAAGGAGATTCCACCTAAACCTCAGGAATATGCTGCCTTGGAGTGTGGTGGAGTCTCCTTCTTTGGAGGTTTTTAAACAGAGGCTGGGTGGCCATCTGTTGGAAATGCTTTGATGTGTGTTCCTGAATGGCAAGGGGTTGGACTACATGGCCCCTGTGGTCTCTTCCAACTCTGGGATTCTATGATTCGATTTGGTTACGTCATGCCTGAACGTTTTACATCCCAAGGACTTTAAAAAAATGGGCTTTCCCATTTTAGACTTCACCTATGGGAACAGTCTCTGAAAACTGCTGATACCACAGCTAAAATTTGCTCTCTTTATTTGGTATCTGCTTTGATTTGTAAGACCCCTTTGTTTTCCATACCTCTATGAAGGCATCACCAGAGCCCTAGAATAGAGTGGCTATGTCATCAGCAGTGGCCATGGATCTAGTCCTAATCACAGCACTGTTCTCCATCTGTCAAGCCAACCGTATTACTCATCTGCAGCACCATCTGGGCAAGAGCGGGAAAAGGAACGGCTACAGACTCTTCTTACCTTGAGCTTTGGGACCGATATCTAAGGCTGACAGGCCCCATAAAGAGGACTCCCCAGCCTCAGATACACCAACAAAGAAAGGGGAAGAAGAAAAAGAAAAGCAAGAACTGTTGTGCTAAAGATCCACCAGCGGCTTCAGCCCCTGTCCCCCTGCCCCTTCCCCCCTCTTGACTTCAGCTGCATTACCTGAATCAGCAGCCCAGCCTCCCATATCCTTGGTGATCAGTCCAACAATATGCATATTGGTATTGGATGGGTCAACTCATTCTGAGGAGTAACCAGTATAAGGAACATTTGTACACATGTCTACTGGTGCGAACCAACACTTGCAACCCTTATATATTTTTTAATTGCCTGTCTCAGGAATTGAACTGGATCTATAAAGTGCTTTGGTCATACCTTTGGGCCACAATCACTTATCTCACCACTCGTCATCCTTTGTCTAACACATTTATTTGCTTAAGACTCAACTAACCTTCCACCACAGTAGTGATGCTGTCCACCAATCTCAAGTCTTCCCCCTCCAGTACTGGCACCCAAAACACTTAGATCCCAGGCAGGATGGCCCAAACAGGTTCCTTTATGTCCCAGGGATTTTACTCTGCATTTTCAAGTGGTGACTCATGTTGTTAACTGCAGTCATGTTGACTTTGGCTTATGAGGACTCTATGAATAAGAGGCCTCCAAGTCACTCTATCATCAACAGCTTAAGTCTTGCAGATTCAGAGGTGTGTCTTCCTTGATTGAGTCTATCCATTTGAGGACTTGGATGACGCCTTCTTCAACCAAATGACTGCACATTCAAAGAGGAGAGATACAGTAATAATAGGAGACTTCAATTACCCGGATATATGCTGGCGGACAAACTCTGCCAAGACAGCAAGGTCCAGCAAGTTTCTTGCTTGTCCTTGAAGACAGCTTCATGGTCCAGAAGGTGGAAGAGGCCACAAGGGGATCAAATATTCTAGATCTGATCCTGACCAACAGAGATGACCCTGTTGAGGTAGAAGTGGTTGGATCTTTAGGGGGGAGTGACCATGCCCTGTTGGAATTTGGCATTCAGTGGGAAGGAGAAGATTGGGGTAGCCAGACACTCATCTTAGATTTTAAAAAAGCGGACTTCTGTAAACTTAGCGAGCTGCTGGCTGGAATTCCGTGGTCAAGAATAGTGAAAGGGAAAGGAGTTCAGGAGGCATGGGAGTTCCTTAAAAAGGAGATACTGAAGGCACAGTCTAAAACTGTGCCAATAAGAAGGAAAAATGGAAGGCATCTGAAGAAACCAGAATGGTTGACTAAAGAACTCTCAGCTGAGCTGAGTGTTAAGAGAAACATGTATAGGAAATGGAAGAAGGGGGAAACCACCAAAGAAGAATTTAAACAAATTGCCAAGAGATGTAGGGAGGAGGTCAGAAAGGCTAAAGCACAGAACAAACTTAGGCTGGCCAGAGACATTAAAAACAATAAAAAGGGCTTTTTTAAATATGTCCGCAGCAAAAGGAAAAAGAAGGAGACGATAGGGTCGCTGCGCAGGGAAGATGGCGAATAACTCACAGGGGGAAGAGAAAAGGCAGAACTACTTAACACATTCTTTGCCTCAGTTTTTCCCCAGAAGGATACAAGCGCTCAACCTGGCAGTTGGGGAGCAGGGGAGGAAGCAGAGGAAATGAGGCACATAATAGGTAGAGAGGTGGTACAGGAATACCTGGCCACACTGGATGAATTCAAATCTCCAGGGCCAGATGAATTGCATCCTAAGATATTAAAAGAGGTGGCATAGGTCATTTCGGAACCGCATTCTATAATCTTTGAGAAATCTTGGAGGACAGGAGAAGTTCCAGCAGACTGGAAGAGAGCAAATGTTATCCCCATCTTCAAGAAGGGAAAAAAAGAGGACCCAAACAATTATTGCCCAGCCAGCCTGACATCAGTACCCGGAAAGATCCTGGAGCAGATCATTAAGCAGTCAGTTTCTAATCACTTAGAAAGCAACGCGGTAATCACGAGAAGTCAACATGGATTTCTCAAAAATAAGTCATGCCAGACTAATCTTATCTCTTTTTATGATAGAGTTACTAGCTTGATAGATGAAGGGAATGCTGTGGATGTAGCATATCTCAATTTCAGTAAGGCCTTCGACAAAGTTCCCCATGACATTCTTGCAATGAAGCTAGTAAAATGTGGGCTGGACAGGGCTACTGTTAGTTGGATTTGTAATTGGTTGACCGACCGAACCCAAAGGGTGATCACGAATGGCTGCTTTTCATCCTGGAGAGAAGTGACTAGCGGGGTGCCACAGGGTTCTGTCCTGGGCCCAGTGCTGTTCAACATTTTTATCAATGACTTGGATGAAGGAATAGAGGGCATGCTCATCAAATTTGCAGATGATACCAAATTGGGAGGGGTTGCTAATACGCCAGAGGACAGGATCAAAATTCAAAATAACCTGGACAGATTGGAGAGCTGGGCCAAGGTGAACAAAATGAAATTCAACAGAGAGAAGTGTAAGGTCCTACACTTAGGTAGAAAAAATGGAATACAGAAATATAGGATGGGGAACACGTGGCTGGATAGCAGTACGTGTGAAAGGGATCTAGGAGTCTTCATAGACCACAAGCTAACATGAGTCAGCAGTGTGATGCGGCAGCCAAAAAAGCCAATGGAATTCTCGGCTGCATCAATAGGAGTATGGTGTCTAGATCGAGGGAGGTACTGGTACCACTCTACTCTGCTTTGGTTAGACCCCATCTTGAATACTGTGTCCAGTTCTGGGCACCCCAATTCAAGAGGGATATTGACAAGCTGGAGCAAGTCCAGAGGAGGGCGACCAAAATGGTGAGAGGCCTGGAAACCATGCCCTATGGGGATAGACTTAGAGAGCTGGGGATGTTTAGTCTGCAGAAGAGAAGGTTAAGAGGGGACATGATAGCCATGTTTAAATATTTGAAGGGATGCCACGTAGAGGAAGGAGGGGGCTTGTTTTCTGCTGCTCCAGAGACCAGGACAAGGAGCAATGGATTCAAGGTGCAGGAAAGGAGATTCCACCTGAACCTCAGGAAGAACTTTCTGACAGTCAGGGCTGTCCAGCAGTGGAATCTGCTGCCTCGGAGTGTAGTGGAGTCTCTTTCCTTGGAGGTTTTTAAGCAGAGGCTTGATGGTCATCTGTCGGGAGTGCATTGAGGGTGTTCCTGCATGGCAGGCGGTTGGACTGGATGGCCCCCGTGGTCTCTTCTAACTCTACATTTCTATGATTCTATGATTCTAATACTGTGTTCCTCTTTTCCTACTACCTTCTGCTTTACCAGCATTATTGTCTTTTTTAATGAGTGATGTCACTTTGTACAATGACAGCAGCCTCAGTACAGCAACCTCGGTTTAGTCATCTTGACCAAGAAGAGTTGAGGCTTAATTTGCTCTAGGACCCATTCATTTGTCTTTTTAGCAGTCCAGGATTTCTGTAGCACTTCATTTCAGCACCACATTTCAAGTGAGTTGATTTTCTTCCTTTCAGCTTTCTTCACTGTCCAGCTTTCACAACCATACATAGAAATGGAAAATATGGGATGGACAATCCTAACTTCAATATTAAATTGCATCTTGTCCAGTTCCTTCACAGCTGCCCTCACAAGTCCTAATCTTCTGATTTCTAGACTGCAGTTGTAATCTCTGGTATGGCACCCCGGGTGGGGGCTCCCTAATATCACTTTGATATCATCTAATTCGGCCGTAGCTGGACCTGCTTTCAGTCACCTCACTCCATGTGTTTGCGAGGTTCTCCGGATAAGCATGGACATGAGTGCGGCCGCTAATTGCTTTCACATTCCAGACTCTTTTGAGGCCAGCAAACCTAAGCTTTGCTCCCAGCTTCAGGGAACTTCCACGTGCACACTTCACAATAGCTGCGCGGCTCTCAGCAGAGCCAGCCCGGTAAACAAGGCATTTACATATTGGCTATACTATTGTCATCAAGCGTTAAGCTCATCATGTTAAATTTGACCTTCCTAAATCCGTTGTCCAGCGCCAAAACTCCTTTTGTTCTCACCTGGCTTGCCATAGCTGAGAGGCATGAACTCCCCTATAAAAACGCCTCACTTTCAAACGGTCTTCGGACTACCTTGAACTGCTATCCTGCCCTGCTGCTGGCCTTCTAACGAAACCCCCCTCAGCCAGCCACGCTGAGCTTTCTTCTTCTGAACCCCATCTCTCTTTCTCCAGGACAACGAGACCAGGTGTCATATTGCCTACCCTTAAGCTCTCCAATTCTGTTTCCCAGTTAGTTAGTGTGTGTGTGTGTTATTTATTTTCTGTTTATTTTCAATAAAACTGTTATTTTTGGTTACTTTAAACTTGTGTGCCTGTTCCCTGACCTAAAGCCGTAGACATTGGGTTTCAAGATCCTTGCGAAGTTACCCTGCCTCTTACTAGCCAAACGAGTGTTCCAGCTAATTTCCCCCAATTTGGTGTTTTATTTGTCCATCTGGGCGCCCCTCCCGGGACCCCCCAAAACACAGGGTAACAGAGCGGTGGAGAATGCGGGCAGCCCCGGTACCCCTAATCTGAGAAGGAATCCGGAACCTTCCCAGAGCAGGCAGTACCGACTTAGCGAACGGTCAGTGGAGTTGGTTTTAGCTTGCAGTTAGGCAGGATAGTCTGTGCGTGTTTTCTGTGTGTGTGTGATCGTTCTGTCGGGTGGTAATCTATACCTCTCTTTCTTGTCCTGGGAATCACCTCCCCATCTCGGGTCTGTCATGGTCTGGGAACCTAGAACTAATGGATAGGCTAGGAACAGTCCACACTCATCCAACACTTTTAGCAGCGAGGCACATACAGGAAGCACTTTAGGAAAGGTGTGGCTCATCTGGTGCCCCTTTCCCTTGAGTTTTGGGTTTGGTTTGGGGAGGAGACATGGGTAGGAATCCCAGCTTCTCCGTCTTTGCAGGTAGGAATCCTGGTTTGGTAGAAATTGAGGGTAGGAATCCCATTTGGTTAGCAGACTAAGATTTGGGTAGGAATCCCTGCTTAGTCTTTGTGTGGGTTTAGCGGTTCAACCCGTGGTGTAGGAAGGCGCCCCTCACCCAGAAAACCAGTCAGGGACGGTTAGGTTTTGGTTCCTTGTCCCCTTTTCCCCATTGCTTGGCCAGGCGGCGTTACGTGTTCCTCTCCGGAGTTGAGCTCATTCACCCCCTTCTGCAGGCAGGCGAGCACTCCTGCAGAAGCCCCTTCAGGTCAAGAGTGGCCTCCCCATCCACCAACCGTTCCCGCAGTTTAGTGCAGCCCAGTTTTGACTTGCCTTAGCAATGGCTAAGGAGGGCCCCAGTGCAGCTTTAGTGAAGGACCTCATGTGTGAGGAGGAGGTCCATGGGAAGCTTGAGAAATGGGTATTGAGTAAAGGTAAATGCCCCTGGAGAGACACGGTCTTCTAGACGGCAGATCCCTTTGCCTCCCTTAGAGAAGCTTACACCCTGGCGCGTAAGTCTCGGAATCCATTCAGTCCAGCGAAGGACTCGCTGGCCGCATGGGGACTGTGGCTTGCCGCCAGAGACGCTAGTTCTGCCTTAGTTGAGACCCGGGTTAAGCTAGCAGCCGTGGAAAGGGATAACACCTGGCTTCAAGCCGAAGTCGAGGCATTGTGGGTGGATAAAGTAACTTTTGCTGCTGTCGCGCAGTCCTTGGCTCAGAAATTAAGTGACCTCACTCTTGTTGCCCAGACTTGGGAGGAGAAAGCTCGTGCCTTAGAGGCTGAGCTGGATCAGGCCCGAGCTGCGGCTAGGTACATGGTTGGGTAGGTTAAGGAACAGCAAGAGGCTGTTAGTCACGTAGCCTGCCATAAGCAAATTGCTACTTTGGAGAGTCAGCTCCAGACCCATAAGGCCCTCATATCGGACGTTTGCCCGGAGTTGCTCCCCTCATGTGCCCAAGATATGCCCATGGAACTCGAGCCCCTCCCTGGGGAAGCTTTAGTTTCCCCTCCCGAAAATCCAGACTGGGATGCCCCTAAGGCTCCAGTCCACCCAGTGGAGACTCAGTCCATGAAGAGGAGGACCATCCCTATAGGAGAAGGTAGCTCCAAGGGAACAGCGGTTGAGGAAACTCAAGTTACAGAGACCAAGGTCCCTTGGCGTGCCACCGAGGTGAAAACCATCGCCGAACAGTTAGGTCCCCTAACGCGATCCACCGGCATCCTGTGGCTAAATGCAGTGATTAACTCCCACCCTACAGCCAATGGCCAGGACCTGAACCATTTGGCTCGCTTGTGTTTGTCCCCTTCTGAGCTCCCCACCCTGGAGTCAGCCGTAGTGGCTCGTGGCTTGGTTAAGCTCGAGGCGCACGCTTGGATGCGGGAGATCATTAGGATACTTTGGCCCGGTCAGAGTGCTAGTGTGCTCTACGTTATGGAGCAACAGGGTCCTCGCGAGAACCCTGAAGCTTACGTGGCACGGAAGCAGCTGCTGGCAATTCTGGCGGAGAAGGTTCCCCTCACAGCTTACGGGTACAGCTTTGACTCGGAGGAGTTCAAGACTCTGTTATACGGAGGCTTGAACCACGAGACAAAGATGGCCCTAGGCTTGGTGGACCCGGGCACCACGACTTGGGAGGAATTCGGGAATAGGCTCCACAGAGTTTCGGACCTCTTGCACGAGGCTATCGCCCTTAGACCCCCCCATCAAGGCCCAGAAGCATGGCACAGGGAACTGGGAACCTGTATCGGAAGTCACGTACTCCAACTACGGGCCCCATTCCCAACATCGGAAGTCCATGCCGAATTCCGTTCCCAAGGGGAATTGGAACTTGCGCCCGGCTCCCAGACAGGATAGGCAGTGGCAGGGAAGGGAAACCCGTAGCCAGGCAGGCAAGGCAGGGAGTCCCCCAAACCAGCCCACTGCCCCCAAACAGCATTCAGAGACGTCTGGTGGGTACAATCCCACGACCCAGGCGTACTTGTCGGACAGAGCCAGAATCTGTAATTTACTTCGCATGGTCGGGCTTGACCCATGTGATTTTGAGAAGAAGCCCACGCCAGAACTTGTGGAGGCCCTAGAGAAGAAGGCTTTCGGAGACGGTAAACAGATGGTCCAGGCCGTTACAAACGGCCCACCCCTGGCTGGTTACTATCCAACATTAGATTTGGAGCAGGACTAGGGATGCCCTCGGTCCAGGGAGTTTTCTCTTAGTGGTGGGACCGCACCGCAGTCACACACGAGGCGGAAACGAAAGGTGAAGGTAGGCACCGAGACCGGGGGGGGAACTTCTCCTGCCACCCCTATAGTGGACCCCGGTGCAGCACCCAGTGTGTTGCACCCTAGACCGGTTAGTCGCTGTGAGCCTGTGCCCGCACGTGTCCAGTCTTCTGGATACGGTGGGGGGGTCTCTGCGCGCTAACCGGGGAAGGCATTCCTCGGCCCCTGGAGTTGTTTTGTTGTAGGTTTTTGTCTTGGGGTAACCGTGCTGAAAATGCTGACCTCTTGGACATCGTTCTCCCACGGAGCCATGAGATGATTACCTGCGACCGGAGCATGCCCCCATGGCCGCTAGTGCAGGGACCCAGAGTAGTTTCGGCTGCGCACTGCGGCGCTGCCATCGAGGTCCCCATTACAGTCCTGTTAGCCTTGGGACAGTCTGTGTTTCCGTGTGTGGAGGCGATCGTGGCTACTGCCAGCTCCTCCGTTTGGTTTTCTTTCTGCCGCTCTGCCTTTAGAGGCCCTGGCGGTACTTTGCTTGTGACTATGTTATCTGTTGGCTGTGGCAAGACGGTTTATAGTCTACTGACGACCGCCATCCTACCCAGCAAGGCTGCTGTGTTGGAGGCCCGGGAGCCTAACTCCGACCTCTGCCCCAAATTGAGGAAGTGGGTCCCCACTCGGGAACAAATGGCACTGTTCCTGCAGGTACTGCAAGCATGGTTACTCTTGCAGGCGATTTTGGAAACCCAAGCCAAGGACTGGAAAGGGAAACCCCCAGACGGGAGATCCCTTCCGATAGCCCGTGCTAGTGTAGACTGGAAGTTGCTTCCCTTCATGGGTTGGCAACCGCCTTGAAGAGAGGACAGCCTAAGTCCTCTCCCCCTTCCTTGTAGATAGTCCCCTTACAGTTTAGTCTTGAAAATAACAGAGTCTCCATCTCTGTGTTCCCTACAGGGAGACGGAATGGGCCTGTTACTGTGGATTGCAGTATTTTTGTCGTTGCCCGGATGCGTTCACGAGATGGGTGTTCCCCCAGTGTTTACGCACATCCATACGAATTGGGAATTAAATGTGCAAGCAGTGTACACGTGGAATCCCTATCCGGAAACTGAAGCCATGCTGTGCAGATCAGAACTGTACCCTTATTATCAGAAGAGATACCCTTTCCAGCTTTTCACGCACCCCCGAGTGACCACAAACGAATGGTTTGGCTCCAGGCTCACCATGTCTGTCGCCAACCACAACATGACCTTGTATGTGGAGGTGTCCACCGACACCGCCCCTACAACGGTCATCATGGTTCGCAGCAATCGCCGGTGGGAAGCACTGGTCTCTGTCTCGTTCGACATGAACGAGTGCTGCCCCAAATGGGTATGGAACACTTTCATGTTTACATGCCAGAACATCACCCCTGGTTGCGCTTTTACATACTGCAAGAAATGATGTCCGGACTCTTCTCTTCCACGCCGACATCCTTCATGTAAGCGACCGGCTATGTATGGTGGTAGTTCCGTGGTCCGCAAGGATATAGAAATGGTAGCTTATTCCGATGTACAACCCATGCTCACAACGATGGTACTTAATTTTACTGTCGACAACATCTCTAAAGTGCTCCCGACCTGCGCACCATATTTGAAATTGGTGTGGACTCAGTGGGAACATTGGGAGAAGCGATGGTTGTCTTTCTCCCATCCACACACTCGCCCTAAGCGAGACGTTCTTGGAACTGTGTTAGGAGGTATTGGAACTGGCAGAGCCATCCTTAATACCATCAATGAGGAAATTTTGGCAAATAAATTAGGCGTAATTGGCACTAAAACTAAAGATATTGGCATATCTTCCGCGACAGGTCTAACCAATTTGGCAAAAGGCATGGACTTAATTAGTCAACTGCTACCACAATGGGTTGGTGTAGAGTGTGACATAGTGTCCGACCTCGGCCACGTTTTAAAGAACACAACGCATGATCTGTCAGTTGCAATCCAGTGTACGCAACTGCAAAGCAATGTGATCACCTTTACCGCTCAGGTGATCCAGACCAGCCTTATGGGTTTAATGCACCCTGAGATCCTGAGCCTGTTAAGAGAGCGATACCCAGAGTCTCTGGAACATCCTGCTGCTTTAGCGAAAGTACGGCATGCCACCTGGCAGAGCCTAACTCTCATGGTGGAAGTTGCCCACGAAAGGATTCTGGACCCGGTAATTATACATCCGGTATCCCACTTAGGACTGCCCCTTAGCCGTCAATGCTACTTTAATTCCCCAACCACTGTATCATTGGTCCAATGGTATGCACTTTTATGATCTGTCCGGTTGTTTGTTCCACCAGCATTGGATACAATGTTTTGGCAATATAGACAGCTTCAGCCACAGTAACTGTTCCGACTACATGTTGGTCCCTGTAAACTCCTCTGCAATGGCCCAGATTACTAGAGAGTGTTTTTGTTTAAGAACTCCTTGCGAGCATGTGACTTTAATTCCTAGTGGTGTCCCTGTTTGGATTGACCGTTACGAGGGCAATCCCTGCTTTTGTGGCCAGCAAGTCAGGGACTGTTTTAACCGAGACGTTTACATTAGGCAGGAAAAACATGATTATGTTTTGGAAATTGAATATGTACCCAGCGAATCCGAACTAACCAGATTCCATCTTAATACCGAGATCCCATCGTCTTTATGGCTCCGGAATCTCAGTCAATTGGCAGAACAGGTAAAGGAGGCTTCACATGCCCTCCGACAAATTGCTGTAAGCGTCAATCATTCCTCCCAGACTGTTGTAAAAACATCTGTGGAACTAGAAAAAGAAAGTAGACATTCGTGGTGGGACATCTTTAATTGGTCATCTACCGGACAGAACATTGCCAAATATACCATGCACCCTTTAATTGTCTTAATTATTTTCCAAATAGTGCTTATTATATGTTTGTTTATCTTGGCTTGTTGGGCCAAGAAACAGATTTACCAGTTTCAAGCTGGGAGATACTTGTCCCCGAGGCGCATCCATTGAAGTGTTTGTAAATAGTATAGATAAAATGTAGTGTGTATGTTTTTATTTTTGTGAAATTAGTAAAAAGCCTATCCAGCTGTCTGGGTTACTAGCACGGAGTTCAGCTTCTCCTGTATTTGGGAGTTAAGCAGTTTCCTCGGAACCACTGTTTGTGCGCTGTATCTGCCTGCCCCAGACCCTCGTAGTTACATCATCAGGTCTGGAGCTTCAGCTTGGATCTGAGTGCGGGAGGGGGAAGCGCTTCTTGTTGCCTTCGGGTGTTCAGTAGCCCATTCTCATTTGCTAGGATGGAATAAAAATGGTCAAGAATTTTTGGTGGCATTGCAGCTACTGAGTGTCTTGGGCTGTCCCATCGACTGCCTCCACCCATTTTGGAACAGACAGGAGTTTTTTTTTTATTATTATTATATTTTAAAAAAAAAAAAAAAGATAATGTAAAATCGTTCTTCTACAGTTATCTCAACATCCAAAGTATTTCACATCATAAAAAGGAAAAAGAAGAAAATGCAAATATACATTTCATATACAAAAAACCACATATCTACATATCACATTGGTGATGTACATCCTAAATATTTGATAACATAGAATAAGCAAAGAAAATTTGTATTTTTTCCCTTTTTAAGCATAGGAGTACAACACCATAACTTCCTTGCCTCCTTTAAGAGTTCCTCAAACAGCTAATCCCAACTATCTGAAGCTCCCCAATTTTCTTATGTTGCATTAATATGTATTTCTAATCCTTAGAAAATACAATGAAAATATCATACATAAATAAATGAACATTATTTTAAGCTCAGTTCCGTCTTTGTGTCCTTATTTGTGTACAATTGTATAAGACATCTTATATTCACCACCAACCTATAACCAATACATAATAAAAACAATATTATACTCATAAAATAGAGATTCAACACAGAAAGAAAATAGTGGTAAAGAGGTCTTACATAATATATCCTTTTAAAATTCACATAGTTTGTAATTAAATTCCAGTCCTGTTCAATTAACTTTTCTTGTTTCCCCTTTAATCTAGCTGAAAGTAGATCGAGTTGTTTATAATCAAATATTTTTTGAAACCGTAAGGGTAAATCAGGAATGTCCGGCATTTTCCATAACCTTGCGAAAACAATTCTTGCTGCTGTAACCAAAAGTAACAATGTCCTCTTGTTTTTAGCTTGGAATTTTGCATCAAAGATATTTGTCATATTCAAGAGGAAAAAGGCCGGATCCATAGGAAATGATACTTTGTATTTTTTTCCCATAGATTGATGTATTTTAGTCCAAAATTTCTTTGTACACCACCAAATATGAAATTTTAAACCAAATATGAAAAAAAACTACCAAAATTTTCAGTACACTTCCAACACTTATTTTTTTCCCTGTCTGGTATATTCGATTGATTTTATCCGGTGTCAGATAAGTCCTGTACATCATTTTTAAATAGTTTTCTTTAATTTCTTGTAAAGTTGTAAACTGCATAGTATTTTTCCACGATGTATCCCATTCATCTAACGAAATTTTAGTTGGAGGTTTTGGGCCCATTTAACCATCACTTCCTTCACCTCTTCATCCTCCATTTTTTTTTAATTTAGGTAGGTATAAAATAAAGAAGCTTTCTGTTTGGTTTTCAAGAAAAGTATTTTTTCGATCTTGTTATATGTTTTTTAAAAACGCAAACCCTTCCAGTTTAGAATCCATTTTAAATCTTTCTTTTATCTGAAGATATGGAAACCAATTCAGTGGGATGCCATCATTATGCAGCTCATCAGACGTCTTCAATCTAACCTCACCCGGGGTTTTTTTTATCAACAATAAATCTTTATATCTAAGCCATTCACCTTTAGGTTTTTCTGCCCACTGTAAAAAAAGGCTTCTTGGGGCGATACCTACAACGGAATTTTAGAATATAAAGTTTTCTTTACTATTTTCCAAACTCTAATTAAAGCCTTCCTCACATAATGGTTGCTAAAGCCCGGGGATCAATTTTATCTTTATTATACCAAAGATAAGCATGAAAACCGAAGGCATATTAGCACCTTCTAATGCTAATAGCCTATTATCTTTTAACAGTATAAGTTTTGGACCCAGACCAAAGCATTCGCATAATAATATAATCTAATATCGGGTAGCCCAAAACCACCTTTTTCAGGTTTTTTGGAGAGCAACTTCCATCTTTTTTTGGGGTTTTTCCAGCCCAAATATAGTTAGAAATTTCTTTGTTCCACAATTTGAAAACTTTACATTAGACATAATCTGCAAATTTTGAAACAAAAAGTTAATTTTAGGTAGAATATTCATTTTAATAGTGGCAATTCTGCCAAGAAATGATAACTTCAATTTAGTGCATCTTCTTAAATCCAAGTAATCTCTTTCCAAATTTTGTTATAATTATTCTCAAATAAATCTTTATTTTTTTCCGTGATCCATATACCTAAATTTTTAATTTTTCTTTTGTATCTCACATCCTGTTAAGCTTACCAGTTCTTCCTTTTCTCGATTATTCATGTTCTTCACCATAAGATACGTTTTGGTCTTATTGATTTTTAAACCAGCAGCTTCACCAAATGCTTGTATATCCTTCTTATTTTCCCTAATTTGAGATCGGTTCCTCAATAAAAAAACAAATATCCGCGAATGCATGGAGTTTAAATTCCTGTCCTTTTATCTTGATTCCTCTTATAGCCAGGTTTTCTCTTACAGTTATATTTAATGTTTCAAGAACAGCAATAAACAGCAAAGGTGAAATTGGGCTGCCTTGTCTAGTCCCTTTCTAATATGGATAGCTTCAGTCGGCTCCCCTTTTCACAATATTTTTTGCAGTTTGTTTCTTATAGATAGCCGGGAATCCACGAAATGAAGTTATCGCCACAGCCCATCTTCTGAAGTGTAGACAGCATAAAAGGCCATCGGATGTTATCAAAGGCTTTTTCGGCGTCTAAAAACAAAGCAGCTCATTGTTTATCTTTTCTCTTATCATAATATTCTATGACATTTAACAAAATTCTGATGTTTTGTCTAATATGCTGATTAGGTAAGAAACCGCTTTGATCGGGATGAATTATCTCATTCAGTACTTTCTTAAACCTCTCAGCAAGTATCATTGTGAAGATCTTATAATCTGTTTGAGGAGTGAGATGGGTCTATAATTCTCCGGTAAGGTAGGGTCTCTGTCTTCCTTAGGGATCAGCACAATGTTTGCATTTTCCCATGTCTCAGGAATACCTTTTCCCTTTTAATTTCATTTAATACTCTTGTTAATACAGGTGCAATATCATCCTCAAACTTTTTTGTAAAATTGGGCAGTATAGCCATCTGGACCAGGAGCTTTGGAAACTTTTTTATGGATTGCCTCCTTCACTTCAGTTTTGTAATTTCATTGTTCAACAGGATTCTTTGATCCTCTGATATCTGTACAGTCTTATGCTGATCTAAATAAAGTTTAGCATTTCGAAGCTCTGCCTCGTGACTCTTGTCTCTTCCATAAAGCTGGGCATAATATTTTTGAAAAACTTTTTTTATTTCTTTAATACAGTTGTCTCCTTCAGATCTTTCGGGACCCTAAAAATTTTTTCTTTTTTTTTTCTTTCTTCAGTTTATGGGCTAACCATTTCCCCATTTTATTAGCATGCTCAATATGGTTGAGTCGGCGATATTTTAATTTCTTTTCGATCTCATCAATATTCTTCTTAGCAATCTGATTCTGTGATGTTTTAATCTTAAGCCTTAAATCATTATTTGAAGTATCAACTCTGAATTTCTTTTCCTTCTCTTTTAGTCTGTCCAATAAGTTAAAGAATTGTTGATTGTCGGTTTTCTTCTTGTAAGCTCCCGGAAATTTTCAAATGTCCTCGGATAACGCCTTTTGCAGTATCCCATACTGTCTTCAACTGGATGTCCTCTTTGATATTTTCCTCAAAAAAACTTTGTAAGATATATTTCAATTTGGAACCGTAGCATCATCTCTTTAGTAGATTTTCATTGAGTTTCCAATTAGATTGCTTATGTTTGAATTTTTAAACAAAGAAGAATTGGATTATGACGGAAGTTATTTTGGGTAATATTTCCATCTTGTTCACCGTAGTATGTAGCAATTTGGAGATTAAAAAATAATCTATTCTTGATGAAGTTTTGTATCTATCTGAAAAGGAAGTGAAACCTTTTTCCGCTCCATGTTTAAACGTCCACACATCTATTAAACTATGTTCATCCATTAATTGAAAGAGGTTTCTTGGGAGCTTACCCTGTGTCCTTTTCACCTTTCCCATATTTGATCTATCCTCTACAGGATTAAGGACGCCGTTAAAAATCTCCTAGAAGCAGAATATTTTCTTAGGATCTTTCTTAACATAGTCATCGATCTTTTTCTTTAAATTTCACTATAAAATTTTCCCTTTGTTGTCAAGAGGCACATATATCGCCACTAACAAGATAGCAAAATCCTGAATCTTTAACTCCAGCATCAGGTAGTGGCCTTCTGGGTTTGAATAAATTTCCCTTGATTTACTTATTCTTTTATAAATCACTACTCCTCTTTTTTTTTTTTTTTTAATATGCTGCCGTATAACATTGCCCCAACCGAAGATTCCCAAGAAACCTGAGATCTTTGTGGGCTATACGAACTTCCTGCAGGGAAATAATATCATAATCGGTTTTCTCCAGATAGTGGAACACATTACATTGTTTGTATTGCAATTTAAGCCTTAACATTCCAAGACAATATCCTTAGGTCCTTAGTTGCCATCTTTGTTGCAGAATATTATTATCCCTATATTTCCTCGAGATCTTCAAGCTCATTTCCTGTTTGTAGTTCCCCTTCTTCGTCCTTCGTTTATCTTCTGTGGCACCTCAATATCTTCTGTTAATTCGTCATCGTCCTCCTTGACCTCCATTGAAGATGCTCCCAACACAGCGTGTTCCTGTCTTTCAAATTGTCTTACAGAGTGACCTTTCTTTCAAATTCTTTCTTCAATTTCCCATAGATTTCTTTTGCCTTGTCAATGTTATTGATTCTATAATTTTTTTTATTATATTTGAAAAAAAACTCCTTCTGTTCTATTCCACGTGTAGTTTATATTTTGCTTACTCAAAATTTCGAGGAATTTTTAGTCCTCCCTTTTTTTAGGACTTGAGATGGTATGTCTTTATAGATATTGAAATTCTTGCGAATCTATGCGTAATTTTTCTTAAAAATTTTTCTGAAGAATAATATCTCTCGTCCTGAGATTAAAAGAAAGACAATTACAACATCCCTAGGAAGATTTCTCTCTCTAGCCAGACGTGAGTTTATTCTAAATATCCTCTCAATAGAGGCGTGTAATCTGTCCCCCCGAGAGCTGCAGTATTCTACAAGAGCATAGATAATTCTGTCAAAAAACTTCCTGTCGCTGTTCATCCAGACCTCTAATTTTTAAAAAAAGGGTCTTTTAAAATCTCATCTCGAATCTATTCAGCGGCTTTCCTCTTGCAGTTGCCTCTCAGATAACTTTTGTGTTTTTTCCTCAATTTCTCTTGTCTTGTCCTGTATCAATTCCATATCTGATTTAATTTTTGAGACTTCTTTAATATTTTTGTCCATTTTTTTACTCAGACCTTCTATTTCTTTTTTTATTTCCACCTTAATTTCATTTCTGGAATCTTTAATATCTTGTTTTATTTCTTGTCTTAATTCTTGCCTAGATTTATTCAAAGCCTCCAAAATTAAAGTAGTGTCAGTTGACATTGTATTTGGAGTCTGTTGAAGCTCTCCTAGTCTGCTGCATTGAGAGCTTAGTTTGGGCCTGCGACTGCGCCCTTCTAGTACCGGTTCCATTGAGAATATTTATAAAGTTACTCTAATAAAAAAAACTGTTAACTTCAAAGATATAGCACCACAATATTATTGAAATTACTATGTAAGCAAAAGGAACTCTATTTACCTATAATCTAGTCAAGCTTTTCTTAAACAGTAATGAATTTTAAACTCAGATCCTCTAAATATATAATATAATCTAATGAAATTTTACACTCTATATACTTCTTATAGCAGAGTAGAATACAATATATGATCTATAACTTAAAAGTAGCGTATAAAGAAAACTTAAGATAACTTCTTACTAATATTTATACCACTAATCAAGTGAAATGAAATAAGGGAGAGTAATATACAAAATAAAGTAGCGTAAAAAAGTAGCTTAATTTCCTTAATATGCTAAATTACTGATTGTTAAATACACATGAAAACCAAAAAAGAAAAGAAAATAAAAAAATAGGCAATTTAGTAAATAATACTACCAGGAAAACTTCTATAAATAAATCGCATTCACTTCCCCAATCTCCCTTCGTTCCTCCTTCGCTCACTCGCAAAACCACCTCAGTCCGTTTCTTTTGTTCTGTCTCGGCACATTCCTTTACCCTCTTTCGCTCAATCCCCAGTCTGTCTCAGTCAATTCCCTTCTCTCCTCCCCTTTATAAACCTTCGCTCACTTACAGTCCGTTTCAGTCAGTTCCCTACAATTCAATTCAATTCTCCTATACACAATCCTTCACACCTTCTTCTCTTGCTCACAGTCCATCTCAATCAATTTCCTTTGTTCCTCCTATACTCAGTCCCCCTTTTCCTGTTCACCAAACAGTGCCCGTCTCAGTCAATTTTCCCTTTTTGCTCCACCTTCAGTCGATCCTTCGGTTTCACCTTCGCTCACTCACGGACCGTCTCAGTCAATTTCTTTGCTTCCTTCTCACGAGCCTTCACTCCACCTTCAGACGCCCAAAGTCCATCTCAGTCAATTTCAGATCAGTTTCAGGGTCGAAGCCGATTTCTTTACTCCTCCTCCTCCGTAGGAAAATTATGGCACAGAGGGGGGGAGGGAAGAAAAAAAAAGGAAGAAAGAAAAAAAAAGAAAAAAAAAGGGCCGCACACCAGCTTTTAACCAAGTCCGTCTGGATAGTATGGCTTCCCCAAAAAAATAAAAATCCTTCTCTCACGTCAGAACGAAAATCAAAAAGGTCCAAAGAATAAAAAACAACTATGCCAGCTTCAAATATTATTCCACAATATTATTTCACAAAAATCCAGTCAAAACAAACAGGAAAGTGTTAACTTTGAAAACAAGCCCCTTATGCGTCCTCCATTTTCTTGTCTTCTTAACTTGGAAGGCTTAGAAAGCCTTAATGTCGCCTTGAAGTCTGTCACTTATACCCTCCCAAAAATTTCTTCTTAAGTATCTCCGTAAATTTATAAGTTTCTAAATTTGTATCCCCTCATAGCCCGCAGAGATCAAGTGTAACAAGTTCAATCAAAAGTTAGATAGTTTGTTTCAAACGGGCTAAAAGAAGAAGAGGGGGGGGAATTATGGCTGGTGTTTCTTTTACGTGCGGCAACTCACCGCCCCATTTCTGCTGTGAATTAAGCTCTTTCTTAGATGGAGCTAACAATCGAAACTCCACCAAGGGGCAAAAAAGAAGCTTAAAATTGTCCGCTTCAATACAATTCCAAAATTTAAAAAGTCTAGGCGTTGCTTACAGGTATAATCCCGGCAAAACAACGAGCGGCCGTGGTGGCCCTGCGATCCTCTGCTGTCCGGTTGTCTTCTTTGCACCCCACTGCTTCGACGCGCAGACTGCAGGTACGGATCCCCTTCGGGCCCCCTCGGGACTCTTCCTCCCCGAAGAGTAACTCGCCAGGGTCGGGAGAGGAGCTAACAAATCCCGGCACTTCTCCCTCCGTGAAAACCCCCTGGTTAAGCCGCTCGCGGCGACATCTTAGAGACAGCTGTCTCTCTAAGGTGTCAGTCGCTCCGCCATTAGACCGGAAGTCCACAGACAGGAGTTCTGAATCAGCTACCTTACTTCCACTTTACAGACCTCTCCTGGCCATACTTCTCCTTAGACTCAGTTGGTATTTATATCCCCACAATCAAGAAGCCTTCTTGGTTATGGTGAGGACCAAAATTCACAATTCGAACCCATTTCCCAGCAGGCTCCAGGCCTTGGATTTGCATTAAATATTGGTATTGGTTTTAATTTGTGTCAGTTTCTCTTTCTGCAGACCTATAGCTCAAGGTTCTGGTTGCCAAGATCAGCCCCGGACCAGCCCACACCCCAGGGCACCAGGGGGGGGGTGTGTGGCGAAAAATCCACTGTTCCAGCCAAGGACCCAGCCCAAGATGATTTCTGTGACCACACACCATCGTTGGGAACCCAGTCCAGCCGCTCCCCGATGGCCTTCACCACCTGTTTGCCAGTTACTCAGTTTGAACCCCAGCCTCAACCACTTGGTTTCTTCCAGCTCACTTTGGAAAGCTAGCAAGCCTGGGCTAGCTCAGCCTCGAACCCAGACATTTGTTGCAACCCAGCCTGCATATTTCTCTGCTCCCAGTGGAACTTTTTCCAGTTTGCCTGCATTTTGGGTCCCCATTGGAACTTTTGGACTCTTTACTTGCGTTCCAACTACCGAACTTTTCTGTATCGGGGGGGGGGTGCTTGGATATTCGCATTTTGCTTCCCCCAAACCAGGAACTGTGCCTCCATTCACCATACTGAACTGTTTGCTCTTTGGAACTTCCAATGTTGCTGCTTCCAACCGGACTGTTGTTTTGCCTACGCCCAAATTCTGCCTGTTTCTCTGCCAGACGCAGCTTCCCATGCCTGCTTTGGTGCCGGACCAGCTTCCTTGCCCGTCTCGCCCTCAGGAGCAACTCCATTGCCCATTGTCCACGGAAATGTATGTTTTGCCATTTTTATTGATTCCCCAGTACTGCATTGCTGCTATTGTATCCGTTTGTGTTTTATTGTTTACCATTGCTCATGCTGTTTCTGTTAAATTGCCATTTTCTGCCATTCAGCTATTGTGGCATTCATGTTTATTTGTAAATATGTAGTTAGGTATAGGATTTGTTAATTAAGGAATGATTTTACTAGATAGTAGTGTTGTTAACCCTTTTATTGCTTAGAGTAATACGACCCTGGTACAGTACTCCCAAATTTGGCTCCAAATTTGGTTTTGTTGTTTAATTGAAAAATGTGCGCTATTGTCCAACACCGCCCATTTTTTGGGGGGACTGTAATCTCTGGTATGGCACCCCGGGTGGGGGCCCCCTGATATCACTTTGATATCATCTAATTCGTCCTTAGCTGGACCTGCCTTCAGTTACCTCACTCCACGTGTTTGCGAGGTTCTCCGGATAAGCACGGACATGAGTGCGGCCGCTAATTGCTTTCACATTCCAGACTCTTTTGAGGCCAGCAAACCTAAGCTTTGCTCCCAGCTTCAGGGAACTTCCACGTGCACACTTCACAATAGCTGCGCGGCTCTCAGCAGAGCCAGCCCGGTAAACAAGGCATTTACATATTGGCTATACTATTGTCATCAAGCGTTAAGCTCATCATGTTAAATTTGACCTTTCTAAATCCGTTGTCCAGCGCCAAAACTCCTTTTGTTCTCACCTGGCTTGCCATAGCTGAGAGGCACGAATTCCCCTATAAAAACCCCTCACTTTCAAACGGTCTTCGGACTACCTTGGACTGCTATCCTGCCCTGCTGCTGGCCTTCTGACGAAACTCCCCTCAGCCAGCCACACTGAGCTTTCTTCTTCTGAACCCCATCTCTCTTTCTCCAGGACAACGAGACCAGGTGTCGTATTGCCTACCCTTAAGCTCTCCAATTCTGTTTCCCAGTTAGTTAGTGTGTGTGTGTGTTATTTATTTTCTGTTTATTTTCAATAAAACTGTTATTTTTGGTTACTTTAAACTTGTGTGCCTGTTCCCTGACCTGAAGCCGTAGATATTGGGTTTCAAGATCCTTGTGAAGTTACCCTGCCTCTTACTAGCCAAACGAGTGTTCCAGCTAATTTCCCCCAATTTGGTATTTGGCCATCTGGGCGCCCCTCCCGGGACCCCCCAAAACACAGGGTAACACAGTCTCCATTCTAATTAATGTTGAGCCAAGGTGTGGAAAATCTTAGAACTGTCTTCATCATCTACTTTGAGGTTATATGAATCTTCTGCGGACATTATTTTTGTTTTCTTCATACTCAACTATAAACCTTCCTTTGTACTTTTTCCTTGACTTTCTTTAGTAATCGTACCAAGTCTTTGCTGTTTTCTGCTAGTAGTATGGTCTGCATATTTAAATTGTTGGTGTTCCTTCCGCCAGTTTTCACACTTCCTTTCTCTAAGTCTAATCCTGGTTTACATATGATACATTCAGCTTACAAGTTAAACAGATAGGGTGATGAAATGCAGCCTTGTCTGACCCCCATGCCAACTGGAAACCATTTCATTTCTCTGTATACTGTCCTAATGTTGTGACATAACACATTTCTTTAAGAATAATCCATTGTTTCTCATGATCTACACAGTCAAAGGCTTTACTGCAATCTGTGAAGCACAGGCTGATTTTCTGTTGAAATTCTTTGGTGTACTCCGTTATCCAATGTATGTCTGTGATATGATCCCTAATGCCTCTTCCTTTCCTGAGCCTAGCTTGGATATCTGGCATTTCTTGCTCCATATATCGTAGAAGTCTTGTAGAATTTTGAGCATGATTTTACTTGCATGGGAAATTAATGCAATGATCCTGTGGTTACTACAATTGCAATTGTCCCTTATCTTGGAGATTGGAATGTATATTGAGCATTTCTAATTCCATATTTGTTGACAGAACTAGAGTAGATTCAGTGTTTGTACATTGAATCAGCTCTATTTGTAGGCTATCTGTTTCTGGTGATTTATTTCTCCCAACTGCTCTGCATGCAGCTTTTACTTCACTTCCTAAAATTGGCACTTCATCTTCATATGGTTCTTCCTTGAATGAATCTGTCAACCTTTTTTCTCTCTTATATAGTACTTTCATGTATTGTTTCTACATCCTTTTATATTTACTTTGTCATGTAATTTGTTTCCCTGCTGGTCATAGAGTATTCCCCTCAGTTTAAATTTCCTTTAAATTTCTCAAATCTCATGAAAGAGCCCTCTTGTTCTTCCTTTTTTGTTGACATCTTCTGTTTCTCTGTATTGATTATTGTAGTAGTTCATCTTGTCCCTGCACACCAGCTGCTGAACATATGTATTCAAGGTTCTAGACCTGTTGTCAACTTTTACTTTTGCTTCTTTTCTGTCTTTAACTGCTTGAAGAGTTTCATCTGTCTAGCAGTCTCATGTATGATCTGCCTTTTGGCTCTGAAGGAAACACACAGGGTTTTACCAGTGTATTTAGTGAGGCATATTAAGCTTGATCACAAACTGGTTGCTGAATCTAACTTTTCACATCATAGATTTGGTTTTATCATAATACAATATTTGCATACTGTCAATTGCCATTGGTGGATTTTTTGTATCTTCCCCCTTTCCCAAATTTCCAGTGGTCGTCTATATTTTCATACTTTGATCTAATGCGTCTGTGTTGTTTTTGTTATTTGTTTATACAGCTTTACATTGGCCACACTCCTTTGGCTGACTGCTCTCAAGCTCTCCTCTTTGATTCGTTTTCATTATGCTGTAATTCCTTAACAGCTTCCTTTTGATATGCAGCCATAGCAGTTCACATTTGCAAGTTAGGTACTGCCCAGTCCATACATAATAAATCACTAGTTGATTGCTATACTTTAAAACAAACAACCCAGCTCTCTATTTTAACAGTTTAACCGAATGCTCACTACAATCAACAAAGGTAAAACACTAGGAGGATAACTTATAACAATAATTTTCTAATACAATGTTTTTTATGCATAATCATGGATGCGTAACACTGTCAATTATGTCAGGAAGCATAGCTGACATAACAAATAGTGTGGCTTTTCTTTTCTTTTTTGGCTAGAGACATTGTCTTTTTGCATTCTTCTTTCACAATGTCCCTGGCTTAAGTCCAGAGTTCTTCTGGCTCCTGATCAGCATCTTTAAATTCTGTGGGGATGTTCTTCAGGTTGTATTTGGGCACAGTGGTTGGTTTAGTGTTCTTCTTTAGCTTTACACTAATATTTGCTGTTAGCAGCTCATGGTCTGTGCCAATATCTGCTCACGGTGTTGTTTTTGCAGAGAGAATGGAGCTTCTCCAGTTATGTAGTCTATTTGATTTCTGCATTGGCCATCAAGTAATGTCCATGTTTACAGTTGCCTCTTTGGTTGCTTGAAGAATGTTTCACTGGTGAAAAAACTGTTGGGCTCACAACATTCAATTGGTTGCTCTTTTGCTTTATTTCTTGATCCTAGGGTATATTTTCCTACAGTCTTTGATTCTGCTCTATTTCCTACTTTTGCATTCCAGTCAATTAACAAGAGGTCTTGTTTTAGTGTGTGATCAGTTTCCTCATGGACTCCTGCATAGAATCTTTCAATTTCTTCTTCTTCTGCCTCTATGGTTGGAGCATAAACTTGAATTGTGGTTATACGTATGAGTTTTTCCTGAAGTCTTATTGATATTATTTGGTCAGACTTTACATTATATTTTTGACTGCTTCCGCTACATCTCTCCTCACTATTTATGCAGTTTCTTCTTAGAACTGTCATTTCCTGAGTAAAACACAGTGTAATTGTCTGACTCAAAATGTCCCATTCCTGTCCCCTTTAGCTTCTCCTAAAGATTTGTAATGTTTATACGTTCCATTTCTTGTTTTACTATGTCTACCTTCCCCAGAATCATGCTTCTCACATTCCATATTCCTACAATATGTGTTGTTCAGTTTGGGACTTCCCTTTCAACTTTGAGCACTTCAACAGCTGAACATCCTTTTGTCTTCAATCCAGTTGCATCATTAGCCATAGCACTTCTCATAGTTGCCCTCTGCTGTATCCCAGTAGGTCACTGAGTACCTTGCAACCTGGGAGTGTCATCTTCTGACACTAGCTCTTGTTATATTTTAGATTGTTTCATCTGAGACTTTTCATGATAAAAGCCATTCAAAAAGTGTTTACCATGCATTCTTTCTCTGCAATACTAACAAATGTTACCTATTTTGCCACTGCCATTGTTTCTGAGAGATTCTTTGCCAGTGTCACAGCCCACTGCTGCTGCCCTTTTACCTTTAGTCTGGCTCCTCAGCAAAAGCCTGTCTGATATGGGAAACCCTACTAGCAGCAGTGCTACCATCAGCATAGCCTCTTGCCTCACAGGAGCAGTCCCACCACCATGCAGTCCCACTCTGTGGTAGTGCCATCTTGAGACTGGGTGGCTTAGTGGTCCACCTGTGATGCTAGTATTTCCACATGACAATGGGGAATTAAATTAGCTCAAATTAGAAGGTCTACAAGAGGGGGGTAACCTAACAAGATCTGCCACCAATGTTTATAGGGTCTTGCAAGAAAGAACCAGCTGGAGATTCCAAAATAAGTTAAAATGGGTTTTATTGAAAGATTCAGTCGTGTGCAGAAAAGATCCAAACACTCACATGAGAGGTAATCGAAGGATAAAGGGAGGAAAATTGTTGATAGAAGAGTTTTTGGGAATGGGCGATAATTACTTTTTTTTACTGCATCTAGTGCCATCACAGTTGACAGCTAAACCCTTTGAACTCCTTGCCTCTGTGGACTTATGACTCCTTACGCTTAAGAAGTGTTTCTGGTGATGATTGCTTTGGCTAGACAGGTTATCGAGCTCTGTGTGCTGAGAGCAGACCACTCTTCTTAAAATTTTTCACAGAGTGAAAAATAGATGTCCTCCAGATGGACTTCTTCTTTACTAAGGTTGTGTCTCCATTTCTTCTGAATCAGGAGATTACATTATCAGCATTTCATCAAAATTCTGCTTCACAACTGCAATGAACTCTACATTGTCTAGATGTGAGAAGAAGCTTCATCTGCTACACTCATAGGATTGTCCAAATGAAGAAATATCCCAGCCTCTTCCTGTTATGGGAGTAGGAAGGCAATTTTCCCTCGGAGATTTTCAAAATGGATGGTGGAAGTTGTCAACTTGGCTTTCCAACTGGTGAAGAGACCACAACCTCTGCCTTTGTGCTCTCATTCATCTGTTAACATCTCATGCCTGGCTGATAGGTGTCTCAGTGCCTGACATATGTAAAGCAGCTGCCTAGTCACAGCCTTGTGACTTAATCTAGCACTATCTATTGGATTGTAGAGCTATCGCTGATGTGTCCTTTGACAGGGCTCTACTGTCCTCTATTCTCAACTGACTTGCCCCATTGCTAAAGGTAAGTTTGTCAGTCACTCAATTGTGTGAGGCACAGAGACTGTGAAGAACAGGTTGCTTACCAGTAACTGTAGTTCTTCAAGTGGTCATTGTGCCCTCACACAACCCACCCTCCTCCCATCTTCTCTTGCAGGTCCAATGTGACAGTGAACAGACTACAGAACTGAAAAGGGGTTAGTGTTGATGCGCTGAAAGTGGTAAGGTTCCTGTCAAAGCTACTTAGCCTTGCAGCTTTCCATATATGTCAGGCACTTCACACACAGAAATCTAATTGTGTATGGGCACAGATGACCACTCGAAGAACAGTTATAGGTAAGCAACCTGTTCTTATTTATAAAAAGTTCCTTTTTGAGCACACACTTTTTGCAGTGCACTCATATGTGCACACACATGGTTATTTGAGTAAGTCTTTTATATATGTATGCTTTATTTGAATTTTTATAGAACATTAACTTACTGGTCCTTGTAGTGAAGAGAGACAGCTATGAAGCGTGGAAAACCAGAAACCATGACACAAGATTAGGCAGCCATGTTGAGTAGAACTAACTGCACAGAGGATAGTGAAATACATATATTCCTGAGCTATGTTTTCTTTAATTAAAATACTATTCTTGATGGTTGGCTAAGATGGATTGCTGGTAATTTTAAGTATGCTTCAAATAAAATGCTTCACATGTAAATTGCCTCACATAAATTACAGAATTGTAGGTAGCAGCAGGATAAAGAAGGATACCTGTTGAAATATTTAACTGAGGCTATTTCTCTCCTGAAGAATTCTGGAATTTGAGATTTGTAGTTTGTTTCCATTGTTCATAAAAATCACTGCAGTTGCTCCAGCTCTTTGCTTAGGAGAAATTTTTTGTTTGTTGTGGGTTCATTTTCTAAACTTAAGCAGATATGGTGTGTCTGGTATAAACTCAGTTGTGCTGGTTAAACTTGGTCTAACATAAAGTTCCTACAAGAGCTCCCTGGTGCTATATAAAACTCTTCTGTGGTTTTGGCAGCTCTTCTTTGGAGTCTCTTGGTGTCTAATTAATACTAACAAGAGTTTTATGTCTGCAATTATTCCCACTCTAATGACATATTTTCGTTTTCTTTTACAAATATATTTTAGGGAAACCTAACACACAACAATATCTGCCTCTCTTCTATATTTGTAAGTGAGAATGGGCACTGGAAACTAGGAGGCATGGAAACAGTCTGCAATCAGAGTGAAGCTACTACAGAGGTAAACAGCCTATTCCTTTTCATTACCTGAGAGAATGCCCTTTGCCAGTGCATTCTACCACACGGAGTACTTTGACATTCATTAGGCTGAAAAATGTACCAGCCTTATCAGCTTATTCCAGATCCAGATTACAGGTTCTCTGAATAGTGATATGTGACAAAATAATTTTTAACACAAAGGCAACTAGTTCTTTCTGGCTGCAGTAATGCCCTACCTACTTGCCATGCCCTTATTCTAGTCCTTTTTATGCCTGTATCTAGCTTTTTGGCTAGAATTGAGCATCATCATCTGTTGATCATGTTTACAAGACCAGGCAAATCAGGAATTACTACTGTATTGTTGAGGCATATAAACAAATGTGGATTTCATTCTTGTAGCCTTAATGAAGAGAAGTGCAGCCTCAGCAACTATTGATACCAGGGTGTGCAAGTGAACAGGCTGTTTATGAGGAGAGAATGTCATGGCAACAAAGTGCATGTATATGTACATGTATTTGAGAGAGTCTATGTATATTTGTATGTATAGTGAAAAGACAGATGGACAGAAAATATTCACGGTGTCCAGGGACTGTTTCTCATAAACTTGAAGCTTATACAAGGAAGATGATTGTCCTGATTCATTATTAGATTCCTCCTTGGAATTAAAGATGAAAATCTTAATCAGTACTGGAAAGAAACTGGATCTTCCATGAATGTCCATGCACTGCCCCCGCACATCAGTAACATTTCCTGTTCCTCTCAACCAGCTCAGTGCTATAGTGTAATATGGAGTGATTTTCTTCTGTGCTGAAATCTTAAAGGAAAGTATCCCTTTAAGACTTCAGCACAGAAGAAAGTCACTTCACTCCACTCCACTCCACTCCACTCCACTCCACTCCACTCTTAAAGCTCTGAGGGAGTCCATGGCTTATGGAACATAGCTTGAAAAGCAGTGCCGTAGGCCATGCATCAGGTTTTACAGAAAGCTATAATTCCTTGAGAGGAAGGCTGGATGGAATAGGAGTCTTCAGTATTCAGAAGGGCAGACAGGGTAATGCAAATGACAAGATGTGACTGTTTTTATTGCTTTTGCTTTCCACAACTTGTTGATCATAAGCTTCCAAGTACTGAAACATATCTCCTTTTGTAGTTTCTGAATAATATCAAGTCAATACGAGAGAAGACAAGCATTCCACCTGAAGAACTGGTAGGTTTTATCCATTATGTGTGTTGGAGATGTTTAAAAAGAAAATTTACATTTGAATGTGTCCAACATAGATATCCATAGGAAGAATACCTTAGTAACTGCATTAATCTGTTGTAGGAAATACTGAGGTGAAATCACAGTTCCATTATTTGTGTTGGAATGGTCTGTAGGGGAAATCAAGATCATTTTAATAGAGAACTGTATTCTCAAGTATGTTGTCTCTGGACTTATGAATAATGTAATAGGTGTTCCAAGCATGGTAGTGCCAAAATCCTAGATTACCTTTCTCAGGTGTGTTTTATTAAGCATATTTATTTATTTAAGTTTTTATATTTCCCCCTCCTTTTCCAAGCACAGATATTTTCAAAACAGGTAACAACAACAAGATAATGAATAGGATCAGTGGGAGAACAGCACAGTCCAGTGAAATTGGACCATTTTGCCCTCCAACTCCCACATATATCCACAAATTAGTTTGAGGAAACTCCCCAGAGTTCATTTTCAGTGTGGAGAGCTACAGGATTGGGTGAGGGAAAGAAAGTTGTCTTTCAAATGTCAGCCCATGATAAATTAAGTCCATTGATATTTTCCTCTGTTTCCTTTCTTTTTGCTTTTTCTTGCTTCTCAATGCTTTTCCTTCCTGCATGATAATGTAACAGGGACAGTTAATAATGTTTCTAAGTCTTCCACAGATATGTGCTAAGGGTTTTTCTTAATATATGATCAACATTTGAAGAATGTGACTATAGAAGTTATTTGGAAGTGAGTCTGTGTTTACAGTGCAACTTCTTTCTGAAGAGGTATTGCTAGAAGCGTAGAGTTCTAATCAATGAATTATAAACCAATATGGCCATCTGGTACATCTGTCAGAACCTCCTTAAAAAAACCTGTTTTAATGTGAAGCTGCTGTTCATGAAAATTTTAAATTTGTGACTGATTTCTAAGCTTCTCCTCCCCACAAACATAGATACTTGCTAATGTATTTTATCTTTTGTATTGTTGTTATTTATTGTTTTTAACTTTTAAAAAAGTGTTTTAAGGAAAAGGATGGTATAAATATCTTAAATAAAATACTGCATCTGGGGATTCAGATTGAGATAGGAGTGTTTGTGAAAATGGCCAAGCCAAAATTTGATCCTATTTCTGTTACTCTAGTCTGCAGACTTCCAACTTCTTCCTCAGGGCCAGGGTCATTCCCGGGATGCCTACTCATTTGGTGTAATGGCTGAAAACCTGCTGACTTTTTTAAATGAAGAGGGTAAGAGTCTACTTGAAACAAAATGGCATAATTTCAAAGAATACCAAGTTTTCTATTGCCAATGTTCAGAACATATGAAGGAGATACTTTTCCATAATTTAGGTTAGAGTTAAACTACAGAGCTTGCTCCCAAACTTCAATGATTCTAAAAGATCACACCTTCTTTGTGTGTTTGTGTGGCTGTTTTGTTGGTCACTTTGGGAACAGAATGCTAGATGGGTTTTTGGTCTGATCAAGTATGGTTCTTAACATTCGCATATTTTAATGAACTGCTTTTGACAGAAAAGACACTTCCTTGTAGAATCTTTCTTCCTGAGGAACAGATTTTTCTATTATTTTTTCCTGGGATCTTCTATATATAGAGATATTTGAAGGAATATTTTACTTTTGTACATACTGTATGTAGAAAACAACCTGCTAAGCAATGTTGGTAATGACTCATTGAGCAGCAATGTCAGGAACAAAATATTGCCTCTTAATGAATGGTATTGAGGTTCTAATTTACCATGTTCTTCGACTAGAGATTCTACTAATGGTGAATCAGAGCAACAGCTATCTTAATTGTAATAACTAGCCAATAGTGAATGCAGTGGTTTATTGTTTAGGATGGTATCTTAGCTGATACAGCAGTGGTGGTCTCTTAGTCTGCATAAATTATAGTTGTAGTTTCTTAAGAAGGATGGTCCTAAGGGCCAGATTGTGCCCTGGTGCAAAGCTAGCCGACCAGAGATTTCCCAGCAAAGAAGAGAGTAAGATCCTGCAGGTTGGGTTGTTTCTCCCACTCCTAATGGGGGAGGAGACCTTCTGGTGTTACCATGTGGGGGAAGCAACCCCCTGGAGGTTAGTCTTTTTCCTGCCTACCCCTCCTGAGGGATATTTTCACCTGAGCTTTTCAATCTTTGCTGCTACAGCCCCCTCCAGGAACCCCCTGCCACTTTTTTTTTTTTTTTTTTGCCCTTTACTGGTCTCTGGTCTCTCTCAGCTTCTTTTCTTTCTTTCCTTTATTAAAAAAAGCTTTTTCTTCTTGCTGTGTTCTCTTGCTCACTCTTCTCCTCACCACTCTTCCTACACTTGCTTAGTCTTTCTCTCCTTCTTCCTCTATCTCTCCCCCTCAACTGTTGGGAATTCAGAAGAAAGGAAGGAAGTTCGAGTGAGGATGCCCAGAAAAGAGAAGGGAACCACCAGGACAACTGGCAACTCTCTCCCCTGTCACACTTCCCCTGCTCATGATGGGAGCAAGGCAGACATCTGTGGAGGGGGAAGTGTGAGAACAGCTAAGGGAAGGAAATCCCCTCTGCATTGCTGTAGCCACCCAGCACCACTGCCCAGGCCAAGCCAGGCCAGCAGATGTCAAGGCACTCTGGAACAACAGGATACACAGAGAAGGAGTGAGTAGCAAGGGGATCCCACCCAACCTGGGAGAGAACCATTCCCTCACCTGGCAGTTTGGATCAGGGCTGTAATAAACAACCATCATCACTGCACTGGCTATGGCAGTGCTGCATAAAGACACCACAAACTCCTGGAGGATGGATAGAAGGAAGGCACTCAGTCCCTCTCCCCTCTGCGTCTGTCTTGGCCACATGGTTACCAGTAGGGACGGGCACCACTAGATGACAGGGAAGAGAAGGCCTCAGCATCCAACTCCAGTGCAGTTTTGCATGAACGGCACCCTCTAAAAAGCTCAGAAAGCACAATCAGGATCCCTCTGGAGTAGGCAAAGCACAGTCTATTCACTCTTCTGAGGAGGAACATGACAATGAGACTTCTTATGTGGCCTCCTCTGAGGCAGAAGTGGAAGAGCGGGAAAGGAATTGGCTTCCAATTCTGCACATCTTTTTTGCTTACAGGATTTCCTGATGTTCTTAAGGAAAATGGACCCTTGACCTCACATTCCACTCAGAGCAGTCACTCCCCCACCGCGGGACACAGACTTCCCTTGGGTAGGCAGGGACCTTTTCCCTGCTGCAGCTCTACAACATTGGAAAAACCCTTCCATGCTAAGTTTATACAGGTAGTAAGGGAAGGATGGAATAAACCCGCAGTGAACAGGCCTAGCCCCAACATTTTCAGAAAGTTCTGCAATCTCCTCAGAAGCATTCTAGCCAAGCTACAGATTCCCTGATAGATACCCCATATCTGCATTTGTGTCTTCTGCTGTTTTTTTTTTTTTCCTGCAGAAACAAATATATTTGAGGACAGGAGAGCAGAGGCAGTTCTCAAGACGCTCCTCTTAGCCATCAGAGTTGCTGCTGCAGTGTCCGTGGTGATAAGGACCATGATTTGGGCCATAATTTGGATGATGCCTTACTGGAGCAGATGACCACACATTGAAAAAGGATAGATGCAGTAATAATGGGAGATTTCAACTATCTTGCTATATGGTGTCAGTCAAATTCTGCCAAGAGCATAAGGTTGAACAAATTCCTCATTTGCCTTGCAGACACTTTCTTTGCCCAGAAAGTGGAAGAGGTAACAAATGGATCAACTATTTTAGATCTGATCCTAATCAATGGGAAAGACCTTGTTTATGGGGTGGAAGTGGTAGGATCCTTAGGTGAGAGTGACCTTGCTCTATCAGAATTTGTTGTTCAGTGGGAAGGGGAAACCAAGTGTAGCCAGACACGCACTTTAAGAAAGTTGATTTCTGTAAACTTAGGGAATTACTGGCTGAAATTCTGTGGTGAAGAATACTGAAAGAGAAGGGAGTTCATGATGGATGGGAGTTTCTTAAAAGTGAGATACTGAAGGCAAAATTAAAAATTGTTCCATTAAGGAGGAAAAATGGGAGGTGTCTAAAGAAACCAGAATGGTTGACTAAGGAACTCTCAACTGAGCTAAATGTTAAAAGAAACATGTACAAGAAATGGAAGAATGGGGAAATCACCAAAGAGGAATTCAAACAAATAGCCAGGATATGTAGGGGAAAAATCAGAAAAAGCTAAAGCACAGAATGAACTCAGGCTTGCCAAAGAGATTAAAAACAATAAGAGAAAGTTAAGAGGGGACAGAAGTGAAAGTTAAGAGGGGATATGATAGCCATGTTTAAATATTTAAAAGGATGTCATGTTGATGTGGGAACAGGCTTGTTTTTCACTGCTCCAGAGACTGAGACAAGGAGCAATAGATTCAGGGATTCCACCTGAGCCTCAGGACGAACTTCCTGACAGCCAGAGCTGTGGAATATGTTGCCTCGGAGTGTGGTGGAGATTTTTAAACAAAGTCTGGCTGACCATCTATTGGGAGTACTTTGATGTGCATGGGTGGGAGTTGGACTAGTTGGCCACTGTGGTCTCTTCCAACTCTTTTATTCTATGATTCAATTATGATATAGTGGACTAAAGAATTTTAAAATGAAGTTCTCCCTGCTGAGACCAGGGCTAGACAGATCTTTAGCAAAATATTGAAAGCAGCAACCTATACAGCAGATGGATTGCTGGATTTAGTCCAGTGTTGCTGTAGAGGCAGCAGTCAGCTGCCAGCTCTGGCTCCAGAACTGGAATGTGGATGCAAAATCAAAATAAAACCTGGCTTTCATCCCCATCATTGGGACTAAACTTTTTGGGGAATCCCTGGAGCCAGTACTGGTGGAGAACAAAGACAGGAAAAAGGATTTAGCTTTAGGATAGAAGAGTGAGAATATGAAGTACTACAGGCAGGTACGTTCTTCCTTTTGTGCTCCCAGATCCCACTCAAGATACCTCAAGCTTTTCTTTTCAGGCCAGAGATTCAAGACCTTATAGATAACATTGGGGAGAGCAGAGGTTTTAGATTCACCCACCAGGTCTCATAAACACATCAGGGAGACCTCAGCACAACAGTAGAGGTCTACATAATAACCAGCAGACATGATGCACCCTGTCCAGTGGGGCTAGGCTTTGTGAACTTATGCAGATACGGGAAAATTCCACCTCCAAGTAGTAGATGCTCAACATACTGAGGCATGGATATTAGATAGAGTTCTCCGACAGACCACACAAGGCCTTTGTACTTTCTCTCAAGTCCAAAAATCCTGCAAAACATTGCTTCTTGCTGGAAGCCATCAACCTTCTGCACCACATAGGAGCAATAGAAAAGGTGCCACCTCTTCAAAAACAAGATGGCTGCAACTCCAGCCTCTCTGTTCCCAACAATGGCACATGGAGAGCCATCCTGAACCTGAGGAGGTGAGCAGTTTCATAAGAAGGTGGAAGTTCTGCATCGTAAGCCTGAAGCATATCCTGGAAGCCCTCCAGCCCAACTTATCATCACTGGATCTCCGGAAAGCATACTTTCATGTTCCTTTTCAACTATCCCACTGACAGTTTCTGCACTTTGCTTACAGGAAACAAAATTTCCAGTACAAAGCACCCTATTTGGGCTGTCAGCTCCAAGGGTGTTCATCAGAATCATGGTGGCACTGGTGGTGCACTGGAGGAAGGCACACCTGCACACTTATCCTTACTTGGACAATCTGCTGATATGATTAACATCAAGGGAGCAGGGTCAATGGGATGTGCAGAAAGTCCTTGAGTCCCTAAAACAACATGGCATCCCCCAGCTCCTCACAGCAGATCCAGCATCTTGAAACCAAGACAACAACAAGTCGGGAACTGTCTCCCTTCCCCAGGACTGGATCAGTTCAATTGCCCAGTCTATCCACTCCATCAGAAGGTCACCTTTGTTAAGCTAGCCCATCTGTCACACCTTCAAGAGCTGATTATGTCTATTGTAGCCTTTCCTGGGTACATTTCCACAGTGAATCAGTGAATCTTACCTTGGTCCCCAAGGTGAGTTCAACATTCCACCAAGCACAGGAGGTTGTCCTACCCTCTTTCTGTCCCCTTCCATCCAAGGAACTAGAGGATCTGGCACTCATTGAACATGCACAGGAAAATCCAGATCTACTTGAAGAGGACAAGAAGCTTCCAGATCTCTGAGGCTTTATTCATCTCATTCAGTTATGGACTTTAGGAAAGTGTCTACCTCTGCCTTGAGCAGATGGATCACATCCTGCATTGTGACCTGCTGTGAGACCCAGAACATTCTACCACTGAAGGCCGCGTTAGCACACTTCACCAGAAGTGTAACCATGATGTCAGCTTTGGCCACTAATGCTCCCAGTGGAAATGTGCAGAGCAGCCACCTGGAAATCCTCCTTCACCTTTATCAAACATTTATAAACTGGGCAGCTTTGATAATGCCAGTAATGCTGTATTTGGGAGGTTGGTCCTTAGTAGAGCAGTTTGCCAGTGTACCCACATTGGACATTAGACAGGGAAGCTCTTGCAAGTTCCAGCTTACAGAATGTTCCTCCCTATCCTGTGGGTGCTGGTGTGACCATACCAACATCATAATTTGCCCCTATAGGGATTCTGAGGTTCCACAGATTGTGGTGTTCCTTCTTTTACTTTTGACCAGTTATACATATTTGTCCTCAAGCAAGGACAGTATTGATAATTGTTATTGATTCTTGTTAATGTGTTAATAAATCATTAAATGTTTTCTCTTTCTTTCTGGAGCCTTGTCTCTTTGGTTGTTTTAGTGACTGATTTCCATAGGGTTGCTGCTTCCACATGGTAACACAGGAAGGCCTTTCTTTTTGCTATGAGGAGCAAGTGGGAGGAGCAGCCCAACTTACTGGATGTTCATCCCTTATTTGCTGGAAATGAACATATCACAGGTAAGATCAACATTCCTTTTCACACTGCATTTTACATTGGGAACACAAGCAAGATGGGGGAAAATCCCACTCTGATCTCTGATCAGTGATTGGAAACAACAGAAACATTCCTCTGTGTGCTATGTGACTTTGCTACTGGTAAGATGTACAGCACATGAAAAACTTTGCCTATTCTGGGCCCTGCACCTTTGAGGACAGGACATTTCCCAGATCCTTAGCAAGCTGGATTAAACTGCAAACCAAAGTTTCCCATCCCTGCTGTAAGGAGTATGGGACTCTCTAGCAAGGTCATTTTACCATATATGCTTTTTTCTTGGTGAACTACTCAGATAAATACTTGTCCCAAATATGTGTTTACTGTTTGGCATGGGGCACAAATCTATCAGATACTGTTGTTGCTTTTATGTGGGAGCTCCACTAAAGAATGGGTCTGTTTTGCATTGTGAAGTAAAATAAAATCCTCTGCAAATCTACTCAAAAGCAAGCATCCTTGGATTCAGTGTGATTTCCAAATAAGTTTTCATTGGATTATAGCATTCCTTTGTAAAGGGTATCTTCCCAAAATTGGAAATAATTGGAATGGCTAGTACAATTTGGTCTTGTTAATAGATTTAATTCCAAAATTGTGTCCTTCAGTTGCAGAAGATGTTCTCGTCAGCTTTCAGCAGACTTTATGCAATGCTTTACTAAATCCTGATCCTGTGTGCCGTTTCCCACTGTCTAGTCTACTCTCTCATGAATTCTTTCGGTGAGCATAATGTTGGGATATATGCTAACTCCTGCTGTATATGGAATTGAAAGCAATATCTCAAGGATTTGTAGTATTCCAAGTTTCTGTTTACTGATTTTTTCACATCCAGCAATTAGAGTTGCATGAACTTCCTTATTCTCTGATAAAGTTTGCTTTCCCATTGTAATTTCAATATATATCATGAATAGAAATGTCATAATGTTCTAACTATAACTGGACAGATATGGAATCATTACATCAATGAATTCTATCTATTAAATATGTACCTGCCCTTTGTTCTGCAGTCCCAAAGTAGGTAGTGAATTTTTCTTCTATAAATAAAATGATCAATGTGGAAGTGAATTTTCTGAAGTTAGACTTGTCTGTAAAATTCTTTCCCAAGAAAAGATGTATAAATTGGCAATACTAAGGCTTAAGCCATGGCGGTGTCTAAGGAAAGAAAATTCCAAATATAGCATACATATATGTGCACATGAGAATGTGCAGAGGCCACTCAGAAGACTGATCCAGGTTGGCAGTGGAAGTAAGAGTAGAGGCAGGGATATCCAAACTGTTTAAGACAATAATTCCTGGGAAAATTTGAGTGTACAGCCAGGAGTCCAGTTCAAGATGAGTATTTTGATGCCAACATACCATGAATGCCTAAACATCCTAAAGGTACCAGATCCTATCCAAACTTGTAAGCTAAGCAAGATTAGCTCTGTTTAGCACCTGGATGAGAGACTGTGAACAAATACCAGATGCTGTAGGCTATATTTCAGAGGAAGGAACTAGCAAAACCATCTCTGATTATTCCTTGTCTTAGAATACCCTATTTCATGAGGTCACCATGAGTTGATAGGTGACTTGAGGGCACATACACACACAAATATCACATTGTGGCATTTGTGATGTAAACAAATTTTACTCCACTTGAGGGGTGCTTTTTATTGTGGATATTAAGTTTTTATAACTTTGGGGTGTAAGTTCTAAATAATGATTTCTTTTTAAAATTTCAGGGATGATTTCCTGGAAATTTTGTGTTTCCTGAACAGTTTAACACTGAAAACAGAGGAAGAAAAAGCAAAATTTTTCCAGTAAGCAAAACATATTAAATGCTGATTGACTGTTATGTTACTTTACCTCTGTTTCTCTCTTAAAAGTCAAATTTCAAACGGGATATTAATTAGGATCTTCTCCCTTATTTAACTACTGTATTTGCTGGTGTGTAAGATGCACTGGCATATAAGACGCATCCCATTTTTGGTGGGGGTTTTTTGGAAAATTTTTTTTACGAAGGCAGTGAGGCTTCCCATTCCCTTCCATTTTGCCTTGGTGGGAGTTTTCTCCACCAAGGCAAAATGGATAGAAAAGAGGGGAGACATCCAGAGAAGCCTTGAGGCAGCACTCCTTTCACTCCCAGCTCCTCCTCTGCCTTTTTTAAGCATAAAGAAAATGCCTAGAAAAGGCTTGAGAGGATCCGGGAGGCGGGGTGAAGCCAGTGCTGGGATCCCCAAGACCCTTCCCTGCTTTTTCTAGGCGTTTTCTTTATGCTTAGAAAAGGCAGGAGAGGGTCTGGGAATGGAGCCAGCATGGTGGAGCCTTATGGGAGTCCTCCTTTGACCTCCTCGATTTCATATGCATTTAGCCTCAGCAGGTGGGGGTGGTGAAAGGAGGGCTTCCAATGAGCACCCGGCATATAAGACACACCCCATTTTTAAGGACTATTTCGGGGAGAAAAAAGTGTGTCTTATACGCCAGTAAATATGGTATGTGGTTTTGTTTAATCACTAAGTTACTTAAGAGAGTTAAATAAGTTAAATAAATAGTTAAATAAGGGAGAAAATAAATAAGGGTCAAGATAGGTTAAATGCCTTGCTTCAAAATAGGCTTGTTATGCACCCCAAAGGGATAGCCAAGCATAGTCAGACACACATTCTAGATTTAAGGAAACTGATTTCAGAAAACTTAGGGGAAAAATGAGTGTGATCTCATGGTCAGAAATACTAAAAAGGGAGGGAGTTCATGGTTGATGGGAGTTTCTTAAAAGTTAAGATATTGAAGGCACAATATCCAACAGCTCCAATGAGGAGGAAATGTCTAAAGAATCTGGCATTCTTTAGATGTCTAAAGAATTTGGCATGGATGTCTAAAGAATTTTCAACTGAGTTAAGATTTATAAGGGACAGGTACAAGGAAAGTAAAAGGGAGGAATCATCAAAGAGGAGCTCAAATGAATAGCCACCAGGTATAGGGGGGAAATAAAAAAGCTAAATTGCAGAATTAGCTCAGGTTCACAGGTTAAAAACAATAAAAAGGGCTTTTTTGGTTATGTCCTTATCAAAAGGAAGAACAAGGAAATGCCAGGGTCACTACAGGTATCCCCTGAGATTCAACTGTCTGCTTTTTGACGATTCTCTCCTCCAACCCTTTTCAATTGCAACTGCTTTTTCAACTATGCATCCAATAGGTTCTGGCTGTAATCTCTAACCATCCTTCTCCTGCCTGTCTCTAGTGGGTGGGGGGAGGAGAAGCTTTGCTTTCCTGCAAATTCAGTGTGAGTGGGACAAACTCTCACACCCGCTGTATCTGAGCGGGTCAAACACAGAGCTGAGACAAGCCCTGAAACTGGGTAGGAAGTGAGGCAGCAACACAGCATGCAAAGTATGCAATACAATAAAGACACAAAAGAGTTTTCTTTGAGCAAAGCAGTGATGTATCTAAGTCTTTTAATCCAAGTCTCAAGTCAAGTCTCAAGTTTCTGTCTTCAAATCTGAAGTCCTTGCAAGATACTTTCATGTCAAGTCTCAAGTGTGGAAGCCAACTTTAACAGAAAAAAAATGAGGTGGTAATGGGGTATATGAGTGGGTCAATGGGCTTATAAGGATCTACAGCTTCAGAAGTGGAGAACAGGATCCATGTTACTCCCCTTTCCTCAAGCTTGAAGGCTTTTGTGTCATTGGGCATAAAAGAGTCTGTTTCTGAAATGTGAAGAAGATCCTTCTTACTCCCCATTTCCAAAGCTCAAGGGTTCTTCAGAAGTGGGGAATATGAGATCCTTCTTTCTCTGCATTCCTCAAGCTGGAGGCTTTTGTGTCAATGCGCATAAAAGAGTGCTTCTGAAATGGGGAAGAAGATCCTTCTTACTTCCCATTTTCAAAGCTGGAGGCTTTTTGAGAAGTGAGGAGTAGGATCCTTCTTACTCCCCATTACTGAAGCTTCAAAACCTTTAGAAGGAGCCCACTGCCTAACACATTTGCTGCTCCCCTATGAGAAATGTGCTTGCGCTCTGGGAGCGAATTTTGCCTTCTGCTATTGGGAAAAGTTTTAGAAGGTTCCTCTGATACACAGCGGGGACAAGCTACTGAACAGACTTCAACCCTGTGTCAGGGACATTGCCTAACCTGTTTACTGCTCCCTTCTGAAATTCACCCACACTTTGGGCTTGAGACATATCATCATGTGACCAGTAGGCAAAAAGGGGTGGAAATGTTAATCAGTCATAATGTTTCTAGATGAATGGGTTATGGACACCAAGTCAGTTGCGAAAAATATACAAGTCAGTGTTTCATTTATGTTGAGTCACTGAAGTGACTTGAATCCAAATCAGCTGACTCTAGTCTACATCACTGGGACAAAGTATCCCATTGATAATTAGAACTGAGTTCAGTTCAACCTACTAGCAGTAGTGATCCAGAAGGATAACTTTATTCTTCAGGCTTCACATTCTTATACTATTTTTGTTGATTAGGAAAGCAGAATAAAATATACATCATAGAATCATAAAGTTGGAAGAGATCACAGGAGCCATCCAGTCCAACCCTTGCTATGCAAGAACACACATCAAAGTACTCTCAACAGATAGCCAGACAGCCTCTGTTTAAAAACTTCCAAAGAAGGAGACCACCACACTCTGAGGCAGTATATTCCACTGCTGAACACCTCTGACCGTTAGGAAGTTCTTCCTGAGGTTTGGGTGGAATCTCTTTTCCTATAGTTTGAATCCACTGCTCCTTGTCCTAGTCTCTGGAGCGGTGGAAAACAAGCCTGCTCCCTCTTTGATTTGGCATCCTTTCAAATATTTAAACATGGCTGTCATGTCCCCTCTTAACCATTTCTTCTGCAGACTAAACATACCTATCTCCTCATAGGGCATGGTTTCCAGATCCTTCACCATTTTTCATAGAAATTCAGAGTTGGAAGAGACCACACAGGCCATCCAGTCCAACCCCCTGCCATGCAGGAACACCCTCAAATCAATCCCGACAGATGGCCATCAAGCCTCTGCTTAAAAACCTCCAAGGAAGGAGACTCCACTACACTCCGAGGCAGCAGATTCCACTGCCGGACAGCCCTGACTGTCAGGAAGTTCTTCCTGAGGTTCAGGTGGAATCTCCTTTCCTGCAGCTTGAATCCATTGCTCCTTGTCCTGGTCTCTGGAGCAGGAGCAGTTTTTGTTGCCCTCTGGACATGCTCCAGCTTGTCAATATCCTTCTTGAAATGAGGTGCCCAGAACTGGACACAGCATTCCAGATGAGCTCTGACCAAAGCAGAATAGAGTAGTACCATTACCTCCCTCAAAATAGACACCATTCTCCTATTGATGTAAGCAAAAATTGCATTGGCTTTCTTGGATGCCGCATCATACTGCTGACTCATATTCAGCCTATGGTCCACTAAGACTTGTAGATCCCTTTCACACATCCAGCTAGGTGTCTCCCATCCTGTATTTGTGCATTTATTTTTTTCTGCCTAGGTGTAGCAACTTACATTTCTCTCTGTTGAAATTCATTTTGTTAGTCTTGGCCCAGCTCTCCAATCTGTCAAGGTCATATTGAATTTTGATCCTATCCTCTGGGGTATTAGGAACCCCTCCCAATTTGGTATCATCTGCAGATCTGATCAGCATGCTCTCTATTCCTTCACCCAAGTCATTGATAAAGATGTTGAACAGCACTGGGCCCAGGACCCAATGGCACCCCAATAGTCGCTTCTCTCCAGGATGAAGAGAAGTCATTGGTGAGCACCTTTTGGGTTCAGTCTATCAATGAATTACAAATCCACCTAACAGTAGCACTGTCAAGCCCACCCTAAAGTCACTTCTCTCCAGGATGAAGAGAAGTCATTGGTGAGCACCCTTTAGGTTCAGTCTGTCAACGAATTACAAATCCACCTAACAGTAGCACCGTCAAGCCCGCGTTTGATTATCTGGTTTGCAAGAATATAATGAGGAACTTTGTCAAAGGCTTTACAGAAGTCAAAAATGCCACATCCACAGCATTCCCTTCATCTATCAAACTCGTAACTCTATCATAAAAAGAAATAAGATTAGTCTATCATGACTTGCTTTTGAGAAATCCATGTTGATTTTTAATGATCACTGCATCGCTTTCTAGGTAATTACAAACTGTCTGTTTAATGATCTGCTCTAGAATCTTTCTGGGTACTGACATCAGACTGCCTCGGCAATAATTATTTGGGTCCTATATTTTCCCCTTTTTGAAGATGAGGACAACATTTGCTCTCCTCCAGTCTGCCAGGACTTTTCCTGTTCTCCAAGAATTCTCAAAGATTATTGTCAGTGGTTCTGAAATTACTTCTGCCAGTTCTTTTAATATCCTTGGATGTAGTTCATGTGGCCATACTCTAAATGAATTCATTTAGAGTAGCCAGGTAGTCCTGTACTACTTCTCTACGTATATTATGCTGAATTGCCATCACTTTCCCACATGCTCCCCATCCCCCACGTTGAGTACTTTTTTCCCTTTGGGGAGAAGACTGAGGCAAAGAAGGTGTTGAGTAGTTCTGCTTTTTCTTTGCCCTGTTAGTACTTGGCCATCTTATCCATGCTGCAACCCTATCATTTCCTTGTATTTCCGTTTGCTGCGGACATATCTAAAATACCCTTTTTATTGTTTTTAATTTTTTTGGCAAACCTGAGTTCATTCTGTGCTTTAGCTTTTCTGATTTTTTTCCCTACATATCCTGGCTATTTGTTTGAATTCCTCTTTGGTAATTTCCCCATTCTTCCATTTCTTGTACCGTATTTTCCAGCGTATAAGATGACCTTTTAACCCTCGAAAAACTTTGCAAAAGTCGGGGGTCGTCTTATACGCCGGGTGTGGTGGAGAGCCCCCGTCGCTGCCCAGCTTCCCGCTGGCCCGTGCCGCTTCCCGCCGGCCCGGGGAGAGTCCCCGTCGCCGGCCAGCTTCCCGCCGGCCCACGCCGCTTCCCGCCGGCCCGGGGAGAGTCTTATGGGAAATGCAATCTCGAAAGATTTGGAGAGTCAATTTCCCACTCTCATTTAAGTCTGTTCTTTTAGAACAATGGTGCTCAATCCAATTGTTTCTTGGATTTCAAATCCCAAGCCAACACGTCGAAGGGTGAGAGATTCCAGGAACTGAAGTCCAACATATCCAGAGAACCATTGATTTAGAGTCTCTTTAGCATGGACCTCAAGACTAGTCTCCCATATATATGAGTTTCTTTAGCATGGACCACACACACACACACACACGCACACCAGAGACTAGTCTTAAGGTTTATGCTAAAGAAACTCTATAAAGAAAACTAAAAAACTAAAGAAACTATATCTATCTATTTTCTCAGAGATAAAGGGAGAGGAAGGAAGAGAACAGAAGGACTGTAAAGAAGTTTTATTGTATTTATTTAAATAAGTTTTGTATTTCAAATCCTGCCTAATGCATTGTCATTAGCAGGAATATGTCACAAAAGCTGGCAATATTAAGGCATTTAAAACCCGATACATCTCTTGCAACATTGATTTGTTATGAGCTCAAGCTTGACACTGTATCTTGAAATGAGCTACCAAAGCAGAATTAAGTAAAAGTTTCTTCTCACACTCCTCAGTTCAGGACAGGATTCCACTGGGAGGCAACACAGCTCAATGTGGGAAAGGAACCATAAGATAAATTGTGATTGTTCAACTAGTTTGTGTACAAGTCACAGAATTTGACTGCTAGCAAGCAAAATTTTATTTTTTGCTGAGTGTAAAAAAATCACAAAATTTTCCAGTTTAAGTTAACATCCTCTGCTTCAGTGCCTCAGAAATTTATACAACAAACATGGGATTTTTATTTAGTGTGCATTGGAAGAGAGGTAGTCTTATACGGCGAGTATATCCCAAACTCTATATTTTAACTGGAAAAGTTGGGGGTCGTCTTATACGCTGGAAAATACGGTACATGTTTCTTTTAACATTTAGCTCAGTTGAGAGTTCCTTAGTCAACCATTCTGGTTTCTTTAGACACCTCCCATTTTTCCTCCTTAATGGAACAATTTTTAATTTTGCCTTCAGTATCTCACTTTTAAGAAACTCCCATCCATCATGAACTCCCTTCTCTTTCAGTATTCTTCACCACAGAATTTCAGCCAGTAATTCCCTAAGTTTACAGAAATCAACTTTCTTAACTGGCTACACTTGGTTTCCCCTTCCCACTGAACAACAAATTCTGATAGAGCAAGGTCACTCTCACCTAAGGATCCTACCACTTCCACCCCATAAACAAGGTCTTTCCCGTTGGTTAGGATCAGATTTAAAATAGTTGATCCGGATATTTGTTACCTCTTCCGCTTTCTGGGCAAAGAAAGTGTCTGCAAGGCAAGTGAGGAATTTGTTCGGACTTTATGCTCTTGGCAGAGTTTGACTGACACCATATAGCAGGATAGTTGAAATCTCCCGTCAGCCAGGTTAGTATTTCACTCAAGTCTGACTACTTGTTATTTCGTATCCAACTCTTCCATCTGCTGTCTGGATGACTAGAGCAGTGTGTAATTACTATAATGTTCACCAGCAAGGCTATCACTGTCATAACACATGTATTCCTGATTTCAGTAATAATGATTTCATACAGAAGTTAACAAAACAATGGTTAGTCATATAATATGTCGGTAGAAGAAGTTAATATTCTTGTCAGTCATACAGATGAGAGGGCAATATTAAGGCATTTAAAACCCGATACATCTCTTGCAACACAACTCAATGTGGGAATGTAGATTTTAAAGCCCACAGTCCCACATTTGGTGCAGTCAGGACACTGCCTCAAATGTGAGCTGATTTGCACCACCTTTATAGTTTTTGAAGACTACGAGCCATATTTATTTGTTCCCTACAGAGCACATCTTCTAAAGCATCTTTATAATATTCTGGTTTTACCTTTGGTGTTTTGGTAACTTGGCACATTGATCTTAAAAAAGAAAATAATATTGGTACATTGAATGCAACAAGAAGCTGTTAAACCAAGCATTGTGACAAATATGGTTCCAAGTGTGTGCAAGGCCCACCTTTGTAGGTATATAATGGTATGCTGTCTGACCATCCATCAGCAGTTTAACCTGAGCATACAAGAAACTCATAGCATGTATTTCTGTGCAATTTAGGGGGTTTGCATATGTTGTTACGTTTAAGCATTTTTTTTTTTTTTGCAGTTTTTACAACAAAGGCCAGGAGGAAATAGGTAAACATAATGTCAGTACCCTCCCCTCAGCACACAAAAAGTGTCAGTCTTCCAGAGATGTGCCCATAGATTTTGGGTTCTTGGAAGGCTAGGTTGTGATACTGTAGCAGACAATAGAAAATGGAATCTGACATTCAGAATTATGTAGGACATTATAAATGAGTCTATGATGCCACAATGTATGTTCTTATTTATTCAATTATTATTCCGGATATTGAAGTTCTTCAGCGAGTAAGAGTAGGTTAGCAGTTTCCCACTTGTCTGGTCCAACATGCTTCAGGTGGGCTTTACAGGATCAGCATCTCCAGTGGTCACTCTGGCTTAACATGAGAATGATGAATGCAAGATTTCTTTCCTTCCAGAAAAACTGTTTGTGTAGTCAGCAGAACCAGGCAAGGACTGTCCAATGAGTGTAGCAGTGACTTCTTGTGAAATTATTTCACCCACATGCCTGGGTCAAAAGCATGAATTCGCTCTCCATATGGAGCCATGTTTCCCAGGCCAGCTTTGATGCCACAACTAGCATAGGTATTTCTGTAAAAACAAAAACTGAGATACAGTAATGTGACCCCCACAATAGTGATGCGTTGCTGTGTGACAATGAGCAGTTTTGAAGTCTGCTGCATAGCATCTCAAAGGGGAGAAGACCTGACCATTTAAGCGGACAGTTGAGCAAATGAAACAACATGGTAGGCAATACCTGAGGCCAATGCAAACCTGTCTCTTTAATCTCATGGGTCATGTGTTCCACTTTACCAGATGACTGCAAGTGATAGAGGATGTGTAGGGAATGTTAAATGCCCAAGCCTTGTTCAAGTTCTTTCAGGAGGTGGTGCTTGCATTCTGCAGGTGGCAGGTCCACATAGTCCATCTGAAGGTTTTGAAAGGGAGAGGCTGATAGGGGTTGTCCTCCTTCAGAGGGGAGCAGGTAGTGAAGGGTTGTTCTGTTGGTGAGTGACACATGCCTTCACTATTGGTCTCTAGATGGGTTGGATACCTGGGGGCATACCAATAAGAGGTCTACAAGTGAATCAGGGAATCAGTGCCACAATGGTCACTGTGATGATGATACCATCTGGCTTCAGGAAAATAGATAGAGTGAGGCAGGTAGGCTCATCCATCTGGTAGGACCCAGAGATTGTCTTGTTGAATTGCTCCCAGCTGCTCCCAGTGGTGGAAATCCTTAAAGGAATAGGTGAGAGGTTGTGCTGCCAAGTCAAAAGGGTCAGTTATTGAAGGGCAAGGGCAGTTGACATGGCAAAAGTGCAGTTTTGTGATGAGCTACAGCCAGTCTGTTAGAAAGATGGAGTGCACCCAAAAAATTTTGGCTAGTACATGATATTGAATGTCTTTGCTTGCTGCAGTTTTAAAGTCTCTATATTTCCACAAATGGAAGTGACAATACACAGTGCTGTAGGCATGCTCGCTATCTGTACAAATGGTAGCTTCTTGGCCAGCTGACATGTAGCAGGCTTGGGCTAATGTATAGAGCTCGGCTGCTTGAGCCCCCCTCCCCAATTTGCCAGGAAGGGATGCAAATTCTGTGGGTTCTCATTAGGTGGTAACAGCAATGTACTTACCTTCCAAGTAATAAGAGTGATCATCTGTAAAAAGTATAAGATGCAGGTTGTCCAAGGGTTCACCATAAAGATCCTCTCTTACCCAAAGGACAGTGTCTACCACTTCCAGGCAATTGTGGGAGTTTGTCAGGGACTAGCAGGTCTGGCAGTAAGGTAGCCAGGTGGAGGGGGCAATAGTGGTGGAAAGTCACACTGAAATTGGTAAGGAGTTCTGCCTTGAGCCTCTGTCAGCAGTGGAGCTTGGAGTGCGTGGAGGGGGGACAAGAGAGGGGCATGGCCATTGGGTGCAGGGGAATGGCTATGAGTCTGGATGCCCCAAAAACATTGCCACCAGGGTGATCCACCCCCATCGCCTCCCCCTGTCCCTTTGCGACTGGCCTCTGTTGTCAATGTTCTGATAAAAACATGTTGATGTTCTATGTGGTTCCTTTGTGTAAAGGAGCAGTGAGTTCATGTGAAGTCCAAACATTAGTTTCATGACCCAAAGTAAGAATTTTAGCTTTGTTATAAGAACAATGCTACCATCAGGGTGCAGGTTCAGAAGGGGAGCCTGAGGCTACTAAGACAGTTTATTATGGGAAGAAGGCAACTGGGTAATGACTAGGTCCCACCTTCTGGGTAAGAACTCCTTTAGTCACTGTTTGGTTCATGAATGAAAAAGTGGAAGAAATTAGAATAATCTGTAGGTTTGTTACATGGGATGCATTTGAGAACAAGTCCCTGATTAATGAAGCCTTTGATAATGGAGCATATCCCTTCCCTTGCCTCTTGAGAGAGAGAAGATGCTACATAATGGAGGGAGGTGGCAGGAAGGCTTGAACTTGAATCTTGACAGGTCTATCAGATAATAATAGTATTAGAAATTCCTCGTAAGGACTCAGGAAAATCTTGGGGGATCTGGAGGAAGGCAGGAACAGTGTGATACAGGTGAAGTGAGGAGTTCCCCAGGGAGCATAAGGAGCAAACCCACCCCCTCAAGAATTCAGGTTAGGCTGGCTTCAAGTTTACAAAATAAATCATGTCCCATCAGGAAAGGAAGGGCTTTAGAGTATACTAGGAAGGGGTAATACAGTTTTCCCCCCACATTTGTGGGTTTGACTTTCATGGGTTTCATTATTCATGGTGCCGACTTGCCACCCTCCTGCCCGTTCTCCTGCCCACGACTGCCAGTGCGATCATGCTGGCAGTGGGCAAGAGAGTGAAGGGGAGGGAAGATCTTCCCTTGCGCTCTCCCACTCACCACTGCAGTGCGATTGTACGGGCAGCTGGCAAAAGAGTGAAGGGGAGGGAAGATCTCCCCCCATGCTCTCCTGCTGCTGCTGCCCACGTGATTGCATGGGTGGGGGCGGCGAGAGAGTGAAAGGGGAAAGATCTTGTTCCCCACACACTCTTGCTGGCTACTGCTTGTGTTCCAGTGCAGGCAGCGGGCAAGAGAGTGCAGGAAAGGGAAGATTTTTTTTCCCTGTGCTCTCCCGGACACAGGAGAAAAGATCTTCTCCCCTGCACTCTCCTGCCCATCACCCGCTGCACATTCTGGCAGCAGCGGGCAGGAGAATGCAGGGAAGGCGAGTGCTCACTGGGGGTATTATTCATGCTTTTTTTTTTTTTTTTACTTTCATGGGGGTTCTGTGTCCCTAACCCCCATGAGTGTGGAGGCCTACTATACAACAATTCGGTTTGATAGGTCATATGGAGAGGGATAGTAAAAGACAATGTGGTTGGATTACCACTAACTCTTACTGCTAATTGAGTTACATCAGACATCTGCTGAGAGCAGCATGGGTTAACAATGAAAAAGTAGCACCAGTATCTAGAAGCAAAGAATACAAACAACCCTCAACAAAGAGAAAGAGAGTAAGACTTGTGTTTCTTCAGTTCTAAATAAGAATTCAGCAAGAGACATTAAATTAAGCAGTCCAGACTTAAATTTGCCTTCGTCACTAGGGCACCATCATTGTTGTATTTTGATGATCAGGTGGGGCCTATCAGAAACAAGATCCTCATCCTTAAAGAAAACCCTAAAGAGCCTCTTTTTGGTTTCAGAAACTAAGAAAACAACAATATAATTGTAATTAAAGTATACACAAAAATACACCCCATTTTTTTCTTAACACATTGAAAATTTGAGAAAATGCAGATTTCATCTTTCTTTTATGGGCAGATTAGCTTCAGTGAAAATTAGCGTTCTGCCAAAATTGAATTTTCTTTTTCAAAATCTACCTATTATTACTAACCAAAAACCATTCAAACAGTGGCAGAAGGATTTGACTAAATTTATCTGGGTGGGTCAAAAACCAAGAGTAAAGTGGAAAATTCTGAAAACTAGAGGAGGTGGCAGTGTTTCTGACTTATACACATACTATCAAGCTTTGTTGATGACTTAGATTGGATCACCTTATGCGATGAGAGACTGCTAACATTGGAGGGTGCAGATGTAAGATTTGGGTGGCATGCCTGTATGATAAGGTGACAGTTGATAAAGATTTTTCATATAACTATATCAGAAATGCCCTATTGAAAACATAGAGCACTTAAGGCGTCAGTTTTCAGACAGATTCCATTGTGGGTTTCACCACAGGAAGCCTTCTTCAGGAGGTACAAAAACACCTCATATGAATTGTTATGATATGAACATATAATTAACAAACTCCCCTCAGGCATGCTAATAATAAAAAGTAGAGAAAAGCTTGAAGAAGAAAGAAAAGCTTTGAACTGTTTTCCCTATCATCAACTCGTCAAAAGATTTCATATGGGTTTGAAATTGCAAGGTTTTGAAACTAGTAAAGACATAAATGCCATGATGAAGCTTCTGTTTGAAAATCCTCCACACTTGATGGCCAAATTATATAAGACTCTATTACTTCGAGAGAAAGAAGAGGAAACAATTAAAGAAGTAATGACAAAGTGGTCCCAGAATGTTGGCATTCAATACACCTTGAACATTGGGAATACAGCTGGAAATTAACTCAAAAATTTATAGCAGCACAGAATTTGAAAGAGAACCATTGCCAGATGCTCCATTGATGGTACTTGACTCCAGACAAACTCAGGAAACCTACAACTCCAGCATGGGAGAATGTTGGAAGTGCCGTGCTGAGACTGGTACAATGTACCATATGTGGTGAATGTGCCAGGAAGCTAAAGAATATTGGGCTGGAATACACAAAAAATAACATAATTTTTTCAAACTGAATTTGCTGTGTCCCCACAAATTTTCTTATTGAACACGTTACATGAAATCAATACAAAATAATGACAAGGACATTTGAGAAGATCTTGTTATACATCATAACACTGGCAAGAATCAGATTTGCAGAACTTTGGAAAAATGAAGGGGTCCCCAAGGTCGACCAATGGCTTCATAACCTTATGGAAATGAAAGCAGCTGATATCTTAACTGAGAGGCTCAAAGGCTCGACAGATGATAATATTAACAGTGAACGGACACCCCTAGGCAATTTCCTTCAAAAATAAAAGCATAAAGCCAGTTAACACAAAGTTTTGAGAAGCAAATTTTGATGAGGAAAGCAGTCTAGAATAAACATGGGATAATAAATTATATCATGTAAGGTTTGAAAAGCAAAAGTATACAGTGAAATAAGAATTTGTGAAAAAATAAAAGTCTTATCAGATATCTGATTTTATTTTATTTTTTGGAAGTACATTTACAATTAGAAACCTATATAGCACCATATCCTAGGGAGGAGCAGAGGAAGATTAAGAAGATGCTTAGAACTGCTTATTTATAAGTGCAAAAATATTGCTGTTTTATAAATCATGTATTTTTTTGTATATATGTTTGTGTGTGTGTGTGTGTGTGTAAATATATATATATATATATATATATATATATACATACACATACATACATACATAAAATGTGAGAAACTGCCTTGTATACACTAAATCAGGGATGAGAATCATACTCCTCTAGATGTTGCTGAACTCCAGCTCCCAGCATTCCCCATCCTGCACTAAATAATATTAAAAAAAATCTTTTCTTATAAGGATGTGTGACAAATTAGCAATAATCGTGTTTTCCTACAAGAAGCATTCCTTATCTGTTCAAAAAGGAGACACACTGGTAATCTCAACCAAACAAAAGGAATCAGCAAAAGCAGTTATAAAAGCAGTTGTGAGTATCATATATGGAATTTTGAATTGTTACATTTGAACAAGCAAGGGAACATAGGGTATAAAACACATAAAGACTAGGTAATATCAAACAGTTTAAAGATTGACACCACATACACATGGTCTCTGAGACTCTATGGGTCATCTGCCTACACAGTGCACTGTTTGAAACTTTTTAGAGCCTGTTGAATCCCGCCTCCATCCCCAGAGGCTATAAAGCCACCTTCTCACCAAAAACCTTCAGTTCCGTTTTGTCTGCTGCAGCAGCAGTGCCTTAGGAGCCTTTTCAAAGAGCCTTTTCAGATCAACGGACTTACTGACTCAGACTTCTCTTACAGTTTACAGTTCTTGTCTTCTGTTTTGGCTTTGTCTTGCTTGGATTTCTTTGGTCTCCTTTGAACTTTTGTGGAGTTTTTTTCTTTTTTTTCTTTTTAACTTTAATTTTTTTAGTATGGGATTTTCAGCATGGACTTCCTCAGCAGCAGTCTTCAAACACTGCTCCTCTTGTGAAGGCAAGATACATGACAAAGATGGCCATTGGAACTACCTTCGCTGCGTAGGTGAGGGTCACAATGTCAGGTCTTGCTCTCACTGTCAGATTTTCACTGTGCAAACAAGGCGTAATAGAGCAGCCAGGCTCTGGGAGAAGGTGTTGAGTGCTTTTGACAGGGAGTCTCAGAACAAGCGTCTCTATGCTATCTCTGTAATGGCAGCAAAATGGGATATCACTCCACCTCCAGAACTTTGGCTTCTGTTGTTCTCTCTTTGACAAGGTCATCCTCTCAGCTGCTGGAAATAGGAAGCCTTAGTCAGATCACCTGCCTTCGCACCCAGTAACTAGGCTGCCTATGACACCTCCGCACTCTTCGACCTCAAAGCAATTGTGGCCCAACCAACCAGAACAGGAGCCCCCCCCCAATGCATCCTCAGCATCAGCTTCAACAGGGTCACAGTTCTCCAGATTCAGACCACCCAGCATCCAGAGAGAGGAGACAGATCCCTGTTACACCAGGGAAGTCAGTCCCACATGCCTCTTCTAAGATGCATAAGAAGAGACCTAAGGACACCCCATCTCTCCATGAGTCATGGGAAAGAACCCAGTAACAGTCTCTACCAGTGCCTGAAATCTCTGAACTGATAGTTTCACTCTTCTCCTCAGGAGACCCCTGCCTTGGTACCACCACCAGCTTACTCTTCTGTCTCCCATGGCCTGATTCACTCACCAGGCCTTGCTAAGATTTGTGTGCCTTCCATTGGGGAACTCATAGACTCTTCACTGGTCCAACATAGGACGTCTTCTCGAGATCGTTGCCCCCCTCAATCTCGTCACCATTCAGACTTGCAGGCCCAGAATGTTGATCCACCAGAAAGTCCTCAGTCTCTGCCTTCTCCTCCACACTGCTGCCATGCATTGCCACCTGCCTTGTCCAGGTCCTGGTTGAGAAGCCGAACAGCCTACTTGGCACATAATCTGAGGTCGAGGACTCATCGGTACCACACTCCTTGATGTAGAGATGGGAATTGCTCCTACGCATATTCTTTATTTTCACCATACAATTTGGCTGACCTCTCACCTTCCCTTGAAGATTACTGTATCTAGAGCCATAGTCAACCCTGTTATGTGGAGGAAGCTTACTATCTTCCACTTCATTACCACTACTCACTTCTTTGTACCTGACATCAGTCTTCATCTGTCTCCCCTCCAAAGTCTCCACCACGATGGAGTTGTCATCTGCAGTCGGTCACTAACTTAGTCATACCAGAAGCCACTCAGCTTGCCTCTGATCAGTCTATCCCAGAATGTGTCCAGGAAACTAGGCAACATCTGCCACTGATGCCACAAACATACCATCGACCATCGCCTCCTTCTCCCTCGGGCTCATTGACCTCTGGTTCTGATTTTGTGTTGGACCCTGGCTGAAACATCTCTACACACACAGGTGATGGATTGTGATCCAGTCTCCCCAACTGATGACATTAGAGTATTTGCCAATGAGATGCTTCCTATGGCTCAGTCTTTAAATCTGCAAGTAAATCAACAGAGAGAAAATATCCAGGATCCTATCTTCCAGTAGTTACAGGATCAGGCTCCAACCTCAGCCTCACTTCCTCATTGCTTTGCCTTCTGATTGTGTTCAAGAAGTCCTGGATGTCTCCATCTACCTTCAAAAAACTGGAATCTCTCTACAAAGTTGTCGAGTTGGGGGTAGAATGGTTGACTCCGCATCCCAAAGCTAATTGCATCATTGTTGATGCAGCTCAGTCTCATCAGTCTTGCAGAGATTACATTCCTTCCCTGCAGATAAAAAAAGCAAGAAATTAGGCTCTGTAGGAAGAAAATTCTACTGAAGCACTGCTTTTGTTTTCTGGATTTCCAATTATATTGCCTGTATGGGAGCCTACCAGCAATTTATTTAGGGCAAAGGTGAAACCCTTCTTAGATCGGCTCCCTGAGGACACTGAAGAATGGCAGTGGTGCTTTATGGTGAGACACACCACTTGGCCTCTCAGCAGATAACAACAGCACATTGCTGATTACAGTGGACTGGCCTTGGCTGGAGTGGTATCTCTTCATCGTAACATGTGGCTTTGTTCCTCTGATCTCACAAAAGGCCAGGTCGATGACTGAAGATTTACTGTTTGACAATGTGGACCTCTTCAACTTACCCACTGATGAGAAGCACGAACACACCCAAAAGATGAGAACCAAAGATGAGAACCAAAGTATGGACTGCAGCTTCACCAGCAGTCCTCAAGATACAGGTACCATCGCTTTTTTCCATCTGGCAGGCATGCTTACAGCCCCATACCATCAAGGCAACAGAGGCAGTCTCAGGCCACATCACAAGAACTTTCTGCCTGCAAGTTGCCATCCTCTCAATGCAAGCCTTCCCAATATAGAAGGAGACAGTTTGAAGCCTCTAAATACCAAGTTTGGCGGTTCTTCAGGTGATACCCTTGTTTATGGTAGCTCTCCTGCTACCACACCTTCTGTTCTTGATGATCTCAACACCTCTACTGTCTACCATCTCCCACACAATGGTATCGTTGACACGGCCTATGATTGATACCATCACCCTTCCTACTGACCTGGCCCCAGCGCCAGCCTTTGGAGACAGACTAAGCAAATACCATCATGCTTGGGCTTCTATCATCTCAGATGCCTGAGTACTGGACATTGTGGCCAGACGGAACATCATAGAGTTTTGGAGGCTTCACCTGACAGACCATGTCTGCGTGACTTGTCCCTCTCCAGTGCTGAAGGAAGAGATAGTCACATTACTTCAGAAAGAGGCTATAAAGGCTATTCCCCTCTCGTCTTTCCATCACAGCTTCTCTTCCCAATACATCCTGGTGTTCAAGAAGGATGAGGATCTCTATCCTGTTCTGGATCTGCAAGGCATGAATGATTACATCTGTCCAAAGCATTTTCACATGGTGACCATTGCTACTGTGTTACCTCTGCTTCAGAAGGGAGATTGGTTTGGCACACTAGGTTTAAGAGATGCATACTTCCACATCTCCATCAGACCTCTTCACAGGAGATTCCTTGCCTTTGTGGTGGAACGGAAAGTGTATCGGTTTCAGGTTCTTCCCTTTGGTCTCAGCACGGCTCCTCATGTGTTTACTAGTGTATGGCGATGGTGGCACCAGTGCTGCATCAACAGGATATTGGTTTTTTTCTCTACATAGATGGCTGGCTATTATTCGCTCCTTCCTGATCTCAACTCCTCCATGACAGCAACAGCACCATAAATCTACTCAACTCTCTTGGACTCATCATCAACTTCCAGGAGTCGAACCTTTTTCTTTATCAGTGGATCAAGCTCATAGAGGCCATCTTGGTCAGAGGTTGCCCTCCTCCCAAATGACAAACAGCTGACGTTGCTCAACACCTTCTCCCAATTCAGTAGCATCAGACATACCAGGGCAAGATCGGTGCAAGTTTTTTTTAAGTCCCATGGCTTTAACCACAGCAGTAACCCCCTTCTCCAAGCTCTGAATGAGACCATTACAGACTTGATTTCTGAGGAATTTTGACCCTCTTTGACACTGTCTGTCCAGGTTCCTCACAGTACCGCAGCTGATTCTTCGCTCCCTCACATGGTGGTAGAGTGCTTGGAATGTCCTCACTGGCCTCACTAGATGGATGAGGAGAATACTTAAATGGTCTGTTGGTCAGGGGTTGATGATCAGCATCAGAGGTGCTTCAGATAAATGCCCTGGAGCTCCTTGCTGTGGTCATGATGTTAGGGCATCCGAGACTCTCCTATTGGGCAAAGCTGTATACGTGGTGACCGACAATACTCCAGTCATGTATTATATCAATAAGAAAGGAGAAACACAATCATCCACGCTTCTCAATCTTACTGTTAGCTTCTGGGGCTGGTGCATAGACAGGCAGATATTGCCATCAGTGGTTCACCTGGCAAACAAAATGTCTTAGCAGTCATGTTTAGCTGCACTCCCTTGTCCTGCCATTAATAGAGATTATGCACAGGCACCCTGAAGAAACTCTTCCAAGATTGGGATGATCTAAAATTTAATTTAAAATTGCAAATCTTAAAATTCAAAGGGGAAACTAATAAGGCACAGAACACTTTCAATGTGAAAACTGATTTTTTTTCAATAAATAACTTGTTGAGTATGGCTAAAATGGTAGATGAGCTTCATATGGTGTGTTCACATTCATTGTTTGGGCTATGCTTTAACTTAAGCTAAATCCAAACACAACAGCCACCTAAAGTGCTTGCTGAATCATAGAATCATAGAAATATAGAGTTGGAAGAGACCACATGGGCCATCCAGTCCAACCCCCTGCCATGCAGGAACACCCTCAAAGCACTCCCAAGAGATGGCCATCCAGCCTCTGCTTAAAAATCTCCAAAGAAGGAGACTCCACTACACTCCGAGGCAGCATATTCCACTGCCGGACAGCCCTGGCCGTCAGGAAGTTCTTCCTGAGGTTCAGGTAGAATCTCCTTTCCTACAGCTTGAATCCATTGCTCCTTGTCCTGGTGTCTGGAGCAGCAGAAAACAAGCCCTCTCCCTCCTCTACATGGCATCCCTTCAAATATTTCAACATGGCTGTCATGTCCCCTCTTAACCTTCTCTTCTGCAGACTAAACATACCCAGCTCTCTATCCTCATAGGGCATGGCTTCCAGGCCCCTCAGGTTGCCCTCCTCTGGACTTGTTCCAACTTGACCATGTCCTTCTTGAATTGCTGATTCAAGTTAATGCCCATAAATAACACAAACAGGTGTCAGCTCATTGTGCTGCTGAAATAAAGCAGTTTGTGATCTAATGTCACATTGCTTGAGCCTGAAAAAAGTCTTTTACTGGGTGATTGCTCTAGTCCCTTACTGTTAGGCCTGAGGGTTTCTTTGCTATAAGTTTGGTTCAGCCGTTTTGCTAAAAAGTTTGGTTCAGGCTGCTGTGTATGCTGTGTCCTTCTCTACTTTTTTAGAACATCCAAGGAATGTTCTTCTCCCTGCAGCTGCCTGGTACAGGGAGGGAAAGTAAAATAAGGTGTTTTCGGCTCATCAGACCAGAACTGGACAGGGAGTTGGCTGCTAGTTTATCTCAGCACCTGGTACCCTCCTTACATGCCTGACTTGGCACACACAGGAAAGCCCCTCTCCATCTCTGGTCTGGTGGGTTGAATGACGTGCTATTTTTCCTAAATACAACGCTCTACATAAGATGCTGGAGAACAAAGAGGCTTCGCTTCGCCTCTGTTTGCCTCCGCAAAGCCACTGTGTGTATGTATGGAATGGTTGTCTTGTTTTTTTTCCTTTTTGCTAGATAGGGTGGGTTTGTTTGAGGGTACAGATGACCACTCAAAGAATAACAGTTACAGGTAAGCAGCCTGTCCTTGTTCATAATTTCTGTGTCTCACACAGTGGGCGATTAAAAGGCTTACCAAAAGGAAGACGGATCAGGTCCTAGAAGATTGAAGACAAGACAGCACAATCAAAGTGGATGGAGGCAGATGTTTGAGACCATGTCACTGCCCTACAGAGTTCTAGGAGGTTGATGCCATGGAGAAGCACTGCAGAGATGGCCCTTGTGGAATGTGCCTGAAAGGAAGGAGGTACCCAGTCTCCATGCAAGTTCATAGGAAATGCAGATAACCTCCACAATCCACTTTGAAAGGCATTGGGCAGAAACTTTCTGGACTTTGCGCCTGCCGCTGTAACAGATTAAAAGATGAAGAGTTTGCCAGAAAGATACAGTCCATTGGGCATAAAAGGCAAGTGCTTGGAACACATTGACGCAGGTACCAATCAGTATTGGAAGACGACTCGGGGTAAAAGGTAGGTAAGACCACATCTTGGCTCAAATGGAACCAGTGGTGAAATGGGAGGATAGAGGTGCTGAAGCCATTTCAAGAATCTTGTGACCATTGTGAAAAAGTAAGATGGCAAGTCAATAATTTGGAATGTCATGGCTGCATATAGATACACCTTAACTGAGAAAAGGGCCAGGCCTTGTTCTTTTCAAGGAGAGAAGAAAGTGTAGGACTGTGGAGAGCAATGCTGGAGAGGTGGGCATGGACCTAGATGCAGCAAAGGCAGAAAAGCATCTACATTTGTAGAGATAGAACTTACTAGTAGATTCCTTCCTGTAAGACCGCAAAAGGGATGGCAGCCTGGGTGAATCTAGCAGGTTATCCTCTACACAGTCAACTGGAGGAGGAGGAGGTCCGTGTGAAGTACCTGACCATTGAGGAATGGGAGAATGGAGGCCAGCGTCACCATATTGAACTTGTGAGAATAGATATAATGGTTGACATGCAGTTCCAGGCTGGGCAGAAGGCCACCATCTCGCTTGGGCGTGGTGAAATAGCAGGAGAAGAACCCTGTCATCTTGGTGTGAGAACCAGCTTCTCCACGGTGCCTTGTGTGAAAGGTTGTCGATTCCCTCCAGAAGGACAGGGTTTGACAGAGTAGAGTGAAAGACGCCAAGAGGGGGAGTACTTAAGAACTTGATGGCATCGACTAGGTGGATGATCGTAAGTACCCAGGCATCTGAGGTGATGTTTCGCTAGATAGAATAGTGGCAAGATAGGTCCAGTGCCCTGGATAGAATCAGAATCAGCAGTCTGAGACTGATGCTGTGGTGACTTTGACCGGTACGAGGAAGTTAGAGTACGCTTCCGTGATTGCTGATAGGAGTGAACCCTACAGTGTTGCTGTTGGTTCCCGAATCCCATTTTCTTAGCTGTCGGCGTGGCCTTCATAAGCTGGTCCAGTGCATCATCAGTCATAGAGTGGAAGAGACCCTGACTGTCAAAGGGAAGATCCTCTATCTACTTCTGCATGTCTTCTGAAAGTTCTGAAGAGCAGAGCCATACATATAGCAACAAAGAGCCACAGAAACCACCATCACCTTGGCTACACACTCCACCAAATGGCGGATGGATTGGTTCTGCTGCAAGGAAATTGCTAGGGCCTCACTATGGCACAGAAGTTGTGCTTGTCTGGGAAGAGTGAGATGAGTGGCTGTTTCCTATACCAGTGCGAACTGTGGTAAGCAGCTATGCATGCTTGACTGTTGGATGCCCACACTATATGTGAGCCAGTGGAGTAAAACTGGCGACCAAATATACAAATGCATCTTCCTTCCTTACCTGGTGAGGTGGTGTGCACCTTCTTACCACCCTTCATCTGAGAGGCCTCAACAATAATAGAAGTGGGTGTAGGGTGGTTGAAAAAGTAGGAAGTGTTCTTATGCTGCATCTTGTACAAGTGCTTGAAATGCCAAGGTATAGATGGGGATGAATTTAGTTGAGGCCAAGGCTGTTTCATCACTTCCTACAGGGCCGGGAGGAATGGTATGGATGCAGTGGTGGGAGCCTGGGTGTCAACAACTTGGAACACTGGATCCTGGACTGGTGCTCAAGGAGTGAAGATGTCCAGGCTAATAGCCTTCGCCGTTCTCAGGAGGATGTCTGCAAACTGATATCCTCTGGCCTATCCAGAACTGGTTTGCCAAATGCAGTTGTGGGTGAATTGTGAGAGGGAGGATGTGATTTCGAAGATTTGGTGTCATAATCACAGATCTCTGATGAGGAATCCAGTGAGGCCTCAGTCTGGGAATCCATTGGTACTGGGGATGAACCCAACACTGAGGCTGAAGTGGTAGCTGCAGGGTGGGAACAGCAGCTGTCAGTATGGTAGTTGGTACCAAGGCCACCAGTACCATTAGGTGAGAAGTTGACAGTGAAGGGATAGATACCATGGCCGTGACCCAAGATGGTAGAGACACAGCAGCAGAGGTCTGTGGTTGAGCTGCCTGAGAATGAGACAATGGCGATGGTTTAACAGGATCTCTGGAGGTGGCAATTTACAGCGAGACATGGGTGAACAGTGAATAGGCTCAGTAGATCTGGGTCGAGGCAATCAAGGTCAAGGTGAGTGAGGTCGATGTTGTGACCTATACCTTAAAGGCAACTGGGAATGAGTCCTCGAATGGGACCAGTATCAGGAGAGCAATCAGGGTAGACACGAGTAGTGAACATCCAGATGATATTAATCATGGTATGCTGGGGAGTTGAGAGTATCCTTCCAGAGATGTTCAGTTCTGTGTCTGTCAGTACAAGACACAGAAGTGAAGGGTGAATCCTCATGCAAGGCAGTCGTCGGATGGTTCTGTTGGTGATGGGGTTGATCCCAATGCTCAAGGGAGCAGTCCTGGCTTTGATGGTGTAGCCTGTCTCACCTGATAGGAGGTAGATCCCAAGGCTCACGACAATCCTGTTGAGAAGTCAGGAGTGGAAACATATACCCTTGATCCTCTGACGAGGGTGATGGAGAGCAGGCCCCCTGAGAACTCTGTCTCCACCCAAATAGCTGGTGCAGAAGGTGGTGGAATGGGTTCTAGCACCATAACAAGCTGCACCTTCTGCTCAGCTGCTGAATCAGTAGCTGTAGCTGTTGGTCCCAAAGAAGGTACAGGGGCATGGGAGACTTCAACTTCTTTTTCTTTAGGGCCACAGAAAGATCACCTAAAGCATGACCTTTTCTAGTGGCCTTATCTGCTGCCTTGTCAGTAGTTGCAAAGGGCTGAGGAAGTGGAAGTGTTGCCATCTCCATGGGCTGCGCCTTAGATGGAAGAGCCTGGTCATCAGATACCATAATTAATTTTGAGGAGGAAGTCAGAGCAGGAAGTTGGATCACAGCCGATGTCCATCTTGGTACCAAGGACAGTATCAGTGTTGGTACTGATATCAAAGAAGCTGACAGAGCTGAAACGGTAGACAAGGCTCCTTCACACATAGGGGGATCGCTCCTAGCAATAAGACTTGAGGCATGAGGCCCTGTTCTTCAAAGTCTGGGAGGTGAAGTCTTGGATGGATCAAGCCCTGACCTTACAGCCCTTGACCAGATAGAAGAGACAGTCTGAATTAGTGTCCAAAAGCAAAACCTCTCATCCACAAGATGTGCATCATTTAAACAAATAAGTAGAGGCCATAGAAGAACAAAAAAGGGAGGGGGGAGCAGAATCAGAAAAGAAAGGCTATTTTTCTTGTTTATTTTTAGAAATCAAGAATAAGAAAGAAAAGTGAGTAAGAAATTATAAACACAGAAAAAGAACAATAAAAAACGAGAAGGAAGGCCACTCACCCAAAATACCGATATATGTGATCTGTTTGGTGGACAGAAACTGAGGGAAAGGTAGCTTGGCAGGCTTGAGCATGCTCAGTATAAAGGAGGGGGAGGGGTTCCCACCAAGCTACTCAGCTCTAGAATTTTCTGATAGGAGCTTCTGCATAGGCATAAAGAGCCATTGTGTGAGGCACAGAGACCATGAAGAAGGCCTGGAAACCATGCACTAGGGAGTTGAATGTGCTTAGCCTGGAAAAGAGAAGGTTAAGAGGTGACATGATAACCAAATTTAAATATTTGAACAGATGTCGTATTGAAAATGGAACGAACTTGTTTTCTGGTGCTTCAGAGGCTAGGACATGGAGCAGTGTCTTCAAACTACAAGAGATTCCACCTAATGGTGGAACCTGTATTACGTGCATTATTACCTTTGATTAGCAGCCAATGGTATTTACTTTACTTGGTGTTTTGTTTTAACGTTGTGGAGTAATAAACCACAGCTCACATTGGCTGTTAACCAAAGGTTATTATTAGGTGCATCTGTATTAGGAAGAACTTCCTGTTGATAAGAGCAGTTTGATAGTGGAATCCACTGCCTCAAAACATGGTAGAATCTCCTTTGGAGGTTTTTAACCACAAGTGGGATGGCCATTTATCGGGAGGGGTTTGATTGTGTATCCCTACATGGCAGGGGGCTTGACTGGATGGCCCTTGTGTTCTCTTTCACTTGTATGATTCTGTGGTTCTGTGATTCTAATTTTTGGCAGTGTTTACAGTGGAGTGGCCTGTAGTGTGAATGCACATACTGCATGCATAATTAAGAAGAAAGTAGCAGCCTTCTGACTTTTAAAGAATAGAAACAGTCCTCAATGTTGTTTTTCAAAGATCAAAAAGGGAGCTCTGATATTAAGGTAATCTCAAAATAAAATCACAAATATAGTACCTTAAGAGACTGATGAACTGATAAGCCACTTGTAAGAACTCTGAGAAGTATAAGATTCTATAATACAGGGTTTAGCAGAGAAGCTTTTTGATGAAGCACTTCCAAATGAGGGTGTTCAGATACTGAACTATGATGTGTTCAGCTGGAAGCCTTTCTCTTCTTCGTTACAGGGGAGCTGCCGGAATTAAAATTTCTCTTGATGATCGGGCATTTCAGGAAATCCAGCAGAGAAGCGTGGTAGGGTAGGGAGTGATACAAAGCCTTTCCATTTCGTGCATCTGTGTGTCTCTGTTTATCACAAAGAATGCTCAGAAGAGCCTTGCTTAGAAGTGAGAAAACAATGGCGTTCCAGAAATTGTTGGACTATAGTAATTCTTATCATTGGCTAAGCTTGTTGGGTCTGAGGGAAGTTAGAATCCAGCAATACCAGCCCCTAGCCTACCTGTATCAAATAACTTAACTTCTTGGTAGGGAAGAGGTAAGAGATACTCATATGCACTTGCTGTTAGAAAAAACAGCATCTTGTACCAAAATGGGTCTTGAATGTGTGGGTTGGAAGTTTCTGAGATTTTGTTACTGTCCCTCAGGATGTTTCTGGGGTACCACTGTGGGGTTCTGGAGAGCTGTAACATTTGCTCACTTTGTGGTATTCGTGTTCTTCTCTGTGCAAAATGGAATAGCCCTACTACATAAGGCAGCATCTAAGACTTTGGGCCTGGTTGGAAGGAGAACATTGGTGGAGGAGCTTAACTATTAGGCTGGATAATTCAGTTCCAAGCCCCTGACTAGCCCTCACGTTATCCTTTTTTGTTGGACTTTAGGTGATTAAGAGTCTTACTAGCAACTATTTGGGGAATGAGAGAAAAGAGGACCTGTTTTTTACACATCACCGAGCTGCTTATTTTATGAGCTTTGCTCATTATTTGGCTCTGCTTACTATTTCCAGTGTTTGTGTACACTTAAAGTGGCTGCTTTGCAGCAGGGGACTGAGGAGATTCTTCAAAAATGACAGTAGTTTCAGCTGAAAAGAAGGAGGTCTTTACTTGGTGTTTTAATTTAACGTTGTGGAGTAATAAACCACAGCTCACATTGGCTGTTAACCAAAGTTAATAATTGGCTCTCCCATTTGCTGGGAAACACAAATAAATGGTACAGCCTCTCTTCCAGATAAACAAAGAGTTAATTTTGTGATGAGTTAGGTTGTACTTACTGGAGGTCAGCATCACAGGGTGAGAGTCAGTGTGGTGTAGAGGTTTGAGCGCTGGACTACGATTCTGGAAGCCAGCATTCGATTCCCTGCTCTGCCATGGAAACCCACTGGATGACCTTGGGCACATCACACACTTTCAGACCCAAAAACTACCATGATAAATCCATAAATCAGAAATTGAAGGCACATCATCACAACAACAATCACATAGGAACAACAGAGATCATGACAGACATGTCATGATGACTAGTTCGGGGAGATATGTGAAAGCTTCACGATGCTTTCAAGATGAGAAGTTATAGAACATAGTGCCGTGAGCCACAAGAGAGACTTGAGAGACATTGGGACTGATTGATAGGAGAGGTGCTGCCTGTGTAACCATCCCTAAAGAAGTCTGACTGTAGGCTGGACAATGAGGTTCAGACTCCCAGCTTTCCATGAATATGGAAAGAATGCATATGCATTGTGAGTGGAGTAGGAATGTTCAGCTAGTCGCATTAGGCCTTATGTTTCTTCTGACTTCTGCTGAATGTGACTCAGTCTGTTTATATAACTTCATAACTACTCCTCAGTAAGAATCATAGAAACATAGAGTTGGAAGAGACCACAATGGCCATAAAATCCACCCCCCTGCCATGCAGGAAAAAACACTCAAAACACCCTCAGCAAATGGTCATACAGCTTCTGCTTAAAAACCTCTAAAGAAGCTGGCTCCACCACACTCCAAGGCATCACATTCCACTGTTGAATGGCTCTGGCTGTCAGGAAGTTCTTCCTGATACGTAGATGAAATCTCTTTTCCTGTAATTTGAATCCGTTGCTCCATGTCCTAGTTTCTGGAGCAGCAGAAAACAAGCTTGCTCTATCTTCAACATGACATCCCTTCAAATATTTAAACATGGCTATCATGTCACCGCTTAACCTTCTTTTTGTCAGGCTAAACATACCTAGCTTCCTAAGTTTCTCCTCACAGAGCATGGCTTCCAGACCCCTCAACATTTTGATTACTTTCCTCTGGACTCGTTCCAGCTTGTCAATATCATTCTTGAACAGTGGTGCCCAGTTCTGGACACAGTATTCCAGGTGAGGTCTAAACAAAGCAGAATAAAAAAGGAGGGTGCCTTCACATACAAGATACTCTTTTGCTAGTGTAGAATAGAAGCTTTCCTTAAAAGATCTGTTGCTTTCCACACTCTTTTCATGTGCCTTTGCTTGATGTATGCTCATTGTGTGTCTGTAGGGTTCTCATCTCCCACAGGAGGGGAGACAATGTCTCTGTAGGTCAGAAGTGGCAATAGTGCAAGTCAAACCTCCCAGTAACTCCCACTTAGTTGCTGAGTCACATGGGGTGAATTAGTGGCAACGGCAGCAGATATAGTCAGTGGGGGAGGGGTCTCTAAAGCGGTAGAAAGGGCTGGAGCCTGTTATACTGTCCAAGGCCAAGAAGTCTGTCAGAAGCCATTCAGAAGCCAGGAGAACAAACTAGGTAGAGAGATGACCTGAAAAATAGTTGGAATCTTCCCAGGTGTCAAAGGAGGCATCTTCCACAAGAAATGATGGATATTCTTCTTTGCTATGTTTTGTGCTCACATTTTCTACAGAGGCTAATTGTTGAATAAGGACAGCTGAGGCAGTTCCAACTGAGCTGATGTCTTCAGCCTGCCTCTGTGCTGGGCCATTCCCTAAATGCTGTTGTACTTCTGCCATCTCAGATGGAAGCACAGTAGCTGAGATGTTAGCCTCCTCATGGAAGGTAAACTTGTAGCTCCACTACATGGCTAGCTCTTCATTTTTTCTTGGTACCGAAGAAACACCTCCACGGCATCCCCCCCATGAGGAGGATGTTTGTACTCTTTGCCAGAACCAGCCAGTAGTTTTGTTCTTTAGGGGACATATAAGTTTTACATGAAGCAGAAGACTTCCTTATCAGTGAAAGTTTCAGATGAAAGACTGTTGAATTTGGCAGCTAGTGTGACTATTTTTTAAAATGAGAGCTCTGTGGTGCTTCCAAAGAGGGAAGACTGAATGAAAGCAGTTCCTCTCACAGAAGGGGATGAAATATTTTTACATAGAGCTGCATCCAAAGCAAATAGGAGAGATAACCAGTGTGGATTGGGGTTGGTTATTAGATCAGCAAGTGAATAACCTGTGTATAGTGCAATAATTAAAGTAGTTGTATTTTGATTTTGGGGACAGAATAATGGATCATTTTTATTTGGCTTGCAGAGATTGCAAAGATAAAGTGCAATTGGATTTCTTGTCTGAAATAGGTTCATGTCAGCTCTAAACTGCTTTCCAGGGTGAATACTCAGAACATGGACACACACATGGACAGAAATATTCTTTATTGGTAAAGTACAGATTGATACCAAACATTACTTCAGTGGCTGAAACTGAAGAGTGTCCTCCAAAGTACATATAGATCCAAGTAATAATTATTCAGCATGCATTACATTCTTTGCTTGAATTCCCATGTCTCATTAATTTATAAGGTCCCTGATGTTGCCCAGGCTTGTTCTGTTTACACCAGCTGTTTTCTTTGCTCTCCTGTAATTACCCTTTCTTCCTACCTGGCTGATACCAGGTATCTCTAGCCCAGCATGTGCTTCTCTTTGTTCTCAGCTAATATACACCTCTCCACTGGACACCTCTGGTTTTAGGCTAGATCATAAAACAACCTTTGAAGGCCAGTTTGCCATCTGGTTTCCCCATCAAAGCACCTTCCAGGGACGGTTCTGTTTACTGCCCTGTTTCCCAACTTATCCCATCATTGTATACGACCCAGTCTTCTTATTTAACAGTTTGTATCCCTGGTTTCCATGAATAAGTATAAGTCATATATGTGTAGCATTCAAGATTAAAATGATCCAACTTACTTATACAATATAACAACCCACTACACTTGCCCTACTTTCTATGTAAGCAGTGATACATATATGTAATATAAAAGGGAAAGGTTACTAGCTCTTCATGTCTCTCTCTAGAGACAAGATCTGGGGAGTGCATAGTCTAAACAGGAGAGTTTATTCTATCTATGAGTGCTCTCCACCTGATCAGAAGCCCTAAAAAAAATTGGGATTCCAGATCACATGAAAAGTGCCTTGCAATGGAGAACTTCATTTGTTTAGACTTATCACTCTCTACATAATGAGAATAACAGAACTATAGATGTGAGGTGAAGTTAATCCATTTCCTTTTTCATGTGATGTCTACAGTTGGATCTAGTTCTGTACCCAAAGAGTTTGAACTGTAAAGGGACTTGTCAGAAAAAGGGGAGAGATAAATACAAATAATAAATGTGTTAACTGCATGCAAGAGAGTGATAGAGCAGACTGAACAGTTTCTTTCCTAACACAGGTTTCTTCTGGGCAGACTGCAAGGCTTGTCAGAGGAGTTGATTGCTTTGAGGTTGGTACCTCTCTTACTCAATCAGCTTGTGTTTGCTGAACCAGTAGCTGTCAGGAGTTTCCTTCCTCATCTCCTGTGTCCAAGAAAAGGTAAACTTTGATGATTATTTCTTCAGAATAAGCACAGATGCATTCACTGTGAATGTAAATTGTTCGGGATTAAGGCTAGCTCTTGCAAAACTTCACACAATTCTTCAGGTGATGGCTTCATGGGTAAAATGTTTAGCTATACCATAAAGAAAATTCAGTAACCATCAGTTAACATTAGTAGTACAAATATTTTATGTAACTCTACAAATATTTTAAACTGGTTAAACAAATTGGTGATTATCTTTCATTTGGGGAGATTGTAACTATACATATCACATCACTTTATGTGTTGCACATGTTATGTAACGTTGTAACATTAGAAACCTAAATCTCTTGTAGAGATTTGAATTATCTTGTAACCTTATGGGTTCCATTCGATTTTGTCCCTTAGAGACAGAAAAAAAAGGTACCATGTTCAACCATCAGTTGATACCTTCTTTTACTTTGCTTCAGTCAACAACTATCTGTGTCTCTTGGTCTCACATTTTGCCTATTTTCAGACACTGAAAAAGGCAATGAGCCACTGCAGAGGACTTCTGGTAGCTGTAAACCTTTAGCTCAGGTGGCTCAAGAGAGAGGTATCGACATAGAAATATGAGTGAAACTTTTGTGATAGTGTAGCTATTGAAAAATCTGTGGCTATAATTTCACATTGTTAGTTTCAACTAGCATCATGTTCACTCTTTCACTTCAGATAAAGTGGGTGAAAGCCAGATCAATGGTCTGCTTTCTCCAGCTGTGTTCCAAGCACATGTCAGCCCTGTGCTGCTGAAACTGTTTGAAGTGCATGAAGAGCATGTTCGGATAGTGTTGCTATCTCACCTAGATGCCTATGCAGAACTGTTTACTCAGAAAGAGCTGAAAAATATCATATTGCCACAGGTAAGCAAGCAGAACAGGAACCAGAAAGCAGTATATCTAGAACATACTGGCTTCTGCAGTCCTGGCACAGTTCATTTGTCTTTCTGTTTCTGTGCCCAAATATAGTTCTTCTGAGTTCTGTCCAATATTCTGAGTCCTGACCCACTTCCCCTTTGCTAGTTTGCACGTGGACACATACTTTTCTTCTACAGTATCTGTTCTGTAGTTGCAGACCTCTGCTGTCTGGACAACAAATCCTTATTTGCTTTTCATATGTATTTACAGTATACCTTCCCTTCCAATTTCTTGTATCTCAGGGTTCAGAATTCACCCTGAGCACATGTCTACTGCCCAGTTACTAGACTTGTTTTGTAAAGAAGTCAGAATATTTAAGGTTGTTAAGTTTGTGCACACTACAGTCTATCTGGGTAATGCATTGTGAGTGAGACTTGATACAAGAGCTTTCTCTCAAATAGTGGGGTTGTTAAGAAAGGAACAGTAAGCACTTTTAGCAAGGGCAGTTTCTTGGCTGAATGTGGGTAGAAGCCAATCTGAACTTGAAGAATAACTTATCCTTATTCTAGGTTTTATTGGGGCTGCGAGATACCAGTGACTCACTGGTAGCTATAACACTGCAAAGTTTAGGAGTGCTGGTCTCTCTGCTTGGACCTGATGTTGTTGTGGGAGGTGACAGGACAAAGATCTTCAAACGTTCAGCACCAAGTTTCACTAAGGCCGTGAATCTTTCCCCAGAAGGTAAGTTAATATGGCAGGTTTTGAGCACTTTTACAAGCTAGATGAACCTAAGAGTAACTGCTGATTAAACCAGAATAAGTGATTTTAATAAAGATAACATATTTGGGTTTTTGTGTAATATACGAGGGACAGCAGTTGGTAGGATTCAACTTTGAATGGTGAATCATTTGTAGTTAATGGTTTTCCTCTTGGCAGGTTGTTAACATAATACATTTTAATAAAGGAAAGGTTTATTAGTTGTATGACTTGTAATACGTTAGTGTAACAGATCCTTTGCCCAGAATGGTCCTAAAACTCTAACCCCTAGGAATCCTGCCACTCACCCTGCCCTTGTTTCCCCAGTTATTCCCTTGCTGGATTGGATTGCTGGGCCTCAAGGTGACCCCTTAAGTGTGGACTTGTGGCTTTGTTGTTTTGTGGATTCTTTAGTTTTGGTATACCTAGTGTGACTCCAGTTTAGGTTTGATAGAGAGCCAGAGGAAGGTTTAAAACAATAATATGAATAAGTTTATTAAATGCAGTAGAAAAATATGTTAGCTGCCTCACTGGTTGCTTTTAGTTCCATAGTAACTGGCCTAGCTGGTGAACTGTCTCCATCAGTGTTCAGTTGCTTGTCTGTTCCCTCAGACTTAGTCTTCTTTACACAGCTCACTTGCTTATGACTTGGGGGTACACTTTTCTTGCTTGTGTTAAGGCAGTTATACTGTATGTGCCTCACACTCCCCACATCCACAACACTTTTAATATCTTGGGTGGTTCTGGGTGATGAATTGGCCTTAGACTGCCCCCCTCCCCAATCCTTTCTACTGAAAGCTTTTCTCTCAGGCTCCCTTAAATTAGTGGACTGCCGGCTTCTGTAGGCCTTCCATATGAGGGGCTTCTTGTGTCTGCAACTAACGGTTTTCTTCCCTGTTTTTCCCTTATAAGCACCAAGAAGTCTGTGATCTCTGCTGTGTTAGCTGCTGTCTTGGGCAGTTGTCATACACCAACACCCTAAAATGTTGAGGGAAGATGCTATAAACTGTTCCGATTGAATTAGGTTTATTACATCTGCCTTAGTTTCAGCTTTAGACTCCCAATCCCATTCTCCAGCAACTTGTCCAGTCTACAGCCTAGTTGAGTGTAAGATTCCTCAGGTCTCTTTTTTTAAAATCTTCTAAAATCTCCTCTTTGATGTTCTGGAGTTAAACCAAGTCCTTGTTTAAACCTTTCCTTAAATAATCCATAATCTCTGGATTATTCCATCCTAATCTATATCCCATTATCACTTCGTCTTTCACTTCCATGTCCATGCAAGCATTCTAAAAACTAGTGAAGAAGGAGTCAGTGTTATCCCCTTTATAATATTTTGGGAATCTGTTTATATCGAGTTGGGGGAATGATTAGTATTAATAACTCAAGGAGTTAAACTGGCAGTTCTCCCAATTTCAGATTACACATCTCTAACTCATGAGCTCTTTGTCTTTTCCTTTCTCTCAATCCTTATTTCTTCTTCATGGTCTCTGTGACTCAGACAATTGAGTTTTGCACTTGCGCAGAACAGCGTTCGGAACCTTCTAGAAATCCAAAAGTACGCATTTTGACCGTTGAACCCCTCCCCCATCCTCTGGGGCAGCGGTTCTCAACCTGTGGGTCGCTACCCCTTTGGGGATCGAATGACCATTTCACAGGGGTCGTCGCTCCTCTATCCCACCCCGCCCCCTTTTGAAACAAGGCGTCCTCACAGCCAATGGGAACGCTGTTTTGGGACCCCACGCTGGGAGGAGGGGAGAGAAGGCGTGCTGGGCGCGTGTGGGGACATTTCCCCGTCTTTCCCTGCCGGGTGGGGAGGCATTATAGGAGCCGGAGATAGAGAGAGCGAGAGGAGAGAGCGTGGAGCCGGAGCGTAGAGGCAGAGGTGGAGAGAGTGAGAGGGGCTCGCGGGTATAGCGTGGTTGAGGGGCTACAGCAGGTATCGCACCCCACTCCTGAGCCCTCAGAGGGACGAAAGGAGGAAGGAAGGGGCGCCCGTGCTGTTATTTAGGGGTGCTGGAAAGGACACCCAAATATCCAAATATTAACACAGATGGGAAATTAACTAGAGCACACTTGCTGGCTAGGAGAGGCAGGGCAACCTTAGCGGGGGATCTTTTTAGCCCTGAGTTTACAGAGTAGGTCAATGAGCCATACAATTTACAAAATAAACCAGTTAATGTTTTATTGAAAAGCAACATATAAGACAAACAAACACACCACTAACTAAATAAGAAGTAGGAGAGGGAAATGAATTTTAGGAATAAATATACGACACCTGATCAGTAGTCCTGGACAGCTGAAGGAAATGAGGCTTAGTAGATTCCTTGGGAACTCGCTATACAAACTGCCAGCAAAGCAGGATGAAATTCAAAATGCGGCTCACTCAACTATCAGAACTAGGGGTTTTTATAACAGAAATTGTGCCTGAGGTTCATGTCATAAACTTTAAGAACAAAGTTAGCTTTGAAATGCACCAAAAGGCTTAGAAGTGGATCAACATCCGTGGTAGATCAATCAGATGGCCCAAGTCAGTCGATGGGCACCTTATTTATGGTATGGATGCAAATCTTCACCTTGTGAGGTGAAGGAAGTAGATCCTCAGAACAGCAATCAAGGCTTTTAAGTGCCTGCCTGAAATCCTGTCATAAAACGGCTGCAGCCCTGTCTTGTGTCCTGGAGACCATTTCTACAAATGCATACACCAGGGTGCCATGGAAAGGTCAAATCACCCGATATCACAAAGGGATATCCAGTACCATCAAAGTTTATGCTTAAATCACAGTTACAGTGCGACGTGGGAGTGAGAGCGTCTGAGCAGCCGCGCTCCCTTTAAGGGAGGGAGGGAGGGAGGGAAAGTCCTGTAGTGAAGGTGGGGGTCGCCGCTGTTGGGGCTTGGCTGAACAAATCAATGGAAGAAACAGGGAAGAGACCCGCTCAGGTTTCTTAGTGCGGAGCGCCTTTCCTCATATCTGGGGTAGGGAGGAAAAGGGATAGCGAATGGACGTGCACATTTGCTTTAGTCTGCTCCCTGGGAGCTGTAGGCTGTGCTGGGGGAGGGAGGGGAGGGGCGGTTGCGCAACCAGAAAGCCAGCTGCGGGACGAAGGAGCAGCAAAGAGAGCGCCTCACTCAAGAACCTGCTTGCGCGAACGGCACCCTCCACTTCCGCAAAAAGGTAATGTGCGGAAAAGGCCCAGGAGTGGTGGTGCACAAGCGCGAGCCATGCACTCGCGTCCTCCTGCCCCCTGTTCAGAAAGGACTGAAATCGCTCCCCTTCTCCGCTACTGGGAGAACCCCCCGTCTGACGGGCCAGCTTGGGGGGGGTGTGGCGGCTGCACAGGGGGCAAGCCCCATCCTCGCCACAGCCCCTGCCCCACTCGCCACAGAGGGAGGTGCTGCGGAAGGGCCGGGGGGGCTGCAAGGCGGCGCTTTTCCAGGGGGTGAGCTGCGCCCGGCGCAAAAGACAAAGGCGCTGGGATTCCTCCTTCCAGTTTCCTGTAGCCCCTCGACCATGCTACACCCACGAGCCCCTCTCACTCTCTCCACCTCCGCCTCCACGCTCCAACTCCACGCTCTCCTCTCGCTCTCTCTACCTCCAGCTCCTACAGTGCCTCCCCACCGGGCAGGGAAAGACGGGGAAATGTCCCCACATGCGCCCAGCACGCCTCCTCTCCCCTCCTCCCAGCGCGAGGTCTCAGAAACAGCACTCCCATTGGCTGTGAGGCCGCCTTGTTTCAAAAGGGGGCGAGGCGGGATAGAGGAGCGGCGACCTGTGAAATGGTCATTTGACCCCCAAGGGTCGCGACCCACAGGTTGAGAACCACTGTTATAGACGTTATCAACACCGTGCTGATTCTCAGCCTCAGTACCATTGTTCTGAGTACTATAGGTCGAGATCTCATTCTATGTTGCCTTGACATCGAAGGGTTTTGGTAGTGGAGGTGGAGAAAGTAGCACCTCAGCAAAGCGAGAGAGTGGACATGACACTACCCGTAAGGAGGTTGTTGTTGAGCCTTGAGAGAGATTGAGGGAGAGATCTGTAGCTCCTTGGTTGGAGAGATCAGTCTTGATATCGAGTTCATCGGCATCTAATTTTTCCGTAGATGCCAACGGACGTTGTTCTACTCTTGTGTCAAATGCTGAAAGGATTTCTCCGACAGATGATGTTCAATTTTTTTCCGGTCTTGTTTTAAGGATGTCTCATTCTCTTAATCTCACAATATGGAGAAAGAGGATTTGAAAGACCCTATTTTTCAGGAGCTTCAAGATAGGGCACCTGCAACTTCAACGATAGTTCCTGTACTGTATTTGTTGCATACTGTAAAAAAATCATGGACGACTCCTTCCTCGGCACCGTCAACATCAAAAAAGCTGGAATCTCTCTATCGTGTCATTGAAGATGAACAAGACTGGTTGACCCATCTTCACAAACCAAATTCCATTGTAGTGATGCTGCGCAGTAGAGGCAGTCACAGAAGCTACACGTTACCCCTGCCAATAGGGAGGGGAACAAGTTGGATAACTGGGGAAGGAAAGCATATTCCAGTGCTGCATTGCAGCATATCAACAGTTTTTGTGGTCCAGAGTTAAGATTTTCATTGACATGTTGCCTGATGATGAGAGGAAAACTGAATCAGCGCTGTATGGTGAGGCTTACCGGCTTTCCTCTCAGCAACTTACAACAACTAAACATATAACTGACTGTAGTGGTAAAGCACTTGTGGGAGCTATAGCTTTGCGTAGACATGCATGGTTGAGATAATCTGGATTGTCTCACCAAGCTAAAAATATGATAGAGGACTTACCTTTTGATTCTGTTGAGTTGTTCAATACTGGCACAGATGACAAGCTGGAACACTCTCAGAAAATGAGGAGCACTGCTAGAAAATATGGATTTCCAGCTTCATATTATCCATCCAGGTACCGATATAGGAGGTATCAGTCTTTCACAAGGAGACTGATGAGTCCAACTCAGACACAACATCATAGACAGTCTACATCACAAGATCAAACTTTGGGGAAGTTTCCTTCAACGAGATTCAAGCAGACACAATACAAGAAACAGCCTGATCAAACCAAGCAAGATGTCGGGAGTCCTCCATGTTTTATTGTTTTAGGATAGCAGTAGACTGAGGAAATAGTGATAGTAGGCTGTTAGCTATTCCCAGGCGCCAACCATTCCTTCTGGCTGGAATTTCAAAGGAACCATTTGGCATGATGACGTTCGTTCTTTTACAACTATCTTAGGAGAAACTGTCTGTTAAAGTGTAAGGTGGGGGAAACGGCCAATTCTCGAGCTTTAACGTCTGAAGACAGCATCCCTTACTATGTTACAATAAATCTTCTATTAAGTTTGTTGATCCGTGTAAGAGCGAATCTGTTCCTGACAGAAAGCTCGAGAATCCTTTCAAAAAATGCACCAATTGATGGACCAGTCGATTACTGAAGAAGAGCAAGGATCTGCAGAATCTGATGGAGCTACAGAAACTGAAGTGCCCCTGGATACCAAGACAAAATTGCGCCTGACCGAGGCTATGGAAACCCCCACAAGCGGCCAAACCTGGGTCTGGGGAGAAAAGCCACATACGTCGTTGAGACAACGCAGAAGGGCTGCTAGATGGGATACATCAGCAAAAGACCTATCCCTTTTGGAGGAGATAAAGCAAATGGAAACCGAACTGGAAAGAAAAGATGAGGAGATACTCGAACTCAAGACCATGCTACGCGAGATGCGCATCCGTCCCTCGCAGACAGGGAGATCACCAGGAGGAGAACCACGAGCGGCTGTCTCGGCGGCAGGCACCCCTGGTCCGCCCCAGCAACCAACAGGGCACACGCCAGCGCCACTGTTACTCAGAAATGTGGGAGACCTGAAAGCGACCTTCAAGGGGAAAGGGGGAGAAACTCTCCTTTTTTTTGACTATGGCAAACAATTTCATGATTGATCACGGCCATCTATTTCGGGATGATGCGGCCCGAATTCGATACCTAAGCCAGAGGATGAAAGGACTGGCAGCAGACTGGGTAGCGAACCTATATGACTCCCGCGCCCCCGAAACTGAAAATCTGCAGCTCTTCATGAACCATCTGCGGGAACGCTTTGAAGACCCCCATTTATTGGAAAACACCAAATATCAACTGAAACGAATGAAACAAGGCAGGAACGATGTGGGGACGTATTCCCGTGAATTTAGAAACCTGGCCACCAAAGTCCCGTGGAGTGATGAAATTCTAATTGAGTTATACAAAGATGGACTAAATCCTGATATTCTACACGGGTGCTTAATGCAGGCCAATCCACAGACCCTGCTAGGTTGGGTCAGACTAGCTACTGAAATGGAAGGCATAACCCAGACTGTTCAGCTGAACCGACAAAGACAAGACGTGCCAAAACGACAACCTCGCGGTCCCACCGTCCTCAATGCTGAGGAACGGAACAAACGTCTCCGTTTGGGCATGTGCTTTAACTGTGGAAAACCGGGCCACCTCGCCAACACCTGCCGCGGAAACCAAGCTCCGACTGGGGGCTAAGGGAGCACGAGCAGACCCAAAGGATATAGAATTCACACATCAGACAGCGGCCGCCAAACAACCACTTAGACGCACTTCTAAGGACCCTGCAGCGGCGACAGGAGACTCCGATCCCGATGATGAAACCACCTCTTCGTCCTCATCTGACATAGATGGAGATTCTAAACCTGACTGCGATGACTGGCAAGCGGCGGGAACATCTGTAAGTACTCCTAAAATTCCCCATTTCTACGCCACGGTTGCGATTAGTGGGAGCGATGGGACTTTGCATGTACATAGGGCATTAATTGACTCTGGCTGCTCCAGAAGTTTGTTACACCCCAAATTGGCCAAACAATTGAAAACTCTTTATGAGCCCTTGGAATGCCCCATCAAATTAACGCAAATGGATGGGACCTCAATGACTGGGGGAGTAATTAGTAAAATCACTAAGCCCATCTCATTTCAAATGGACAAAAACAATTACAGCATGCGATTTCTAGTTCCCAAGGCGATGCAGTTCAAATTGGTCTTGGGAATCGATTGGCTTCGTGAATATAAACCCCCCGATAAACTGGACTGCTGGCACTATGTCCTCTTCAGATGAAAACTTTTCTATTCCCCATGAAGAATTGCAACAAATTCCTTCACACTACCGAGACTTCCAAAAGGCTTTCCACGAAAGGGAGGCTGACAAATTGCCTCCCCACACGGACTTTGACTGTAAACTGGAATTAGTTGACGGGGCCACCCTGCCTAAACCGAAAATTTATCCCCTGAGCCAAAAAGAACTCCTTGCTCTCAAGAAGTTCCTAAATAAAAACTTGGCTCGCGGCTTTATCAAGCCCTCTACAGCCCCCACGGCGAGTCCTGTCTTCTTCCGAAAGAGAAAAGATCCCAGCGCGGATCCGAGACTGATAGTTAACTACTCTGCTATTAACCAGGTTATTTCCTCCAATTGTTATCCCATACCTCTGATACGGACTGTTTTGGACCATCTTGTTCAAGGAAAATATTTCACCAAACTTGATCTTAAAGAGGCTTTTCATAGGATTAGAATGGACCGGACTCTGAGTGGCTCACCACCTTTGCAACTCCTCTAGGTAACTTTAAATGGACGGTTCTTCCCTTTGGCTTACAATCGGGGCCATCTGTGTTCCAAATGTTTTTGAACACCATTTTCCATGACTTGTTGTATCAGGGGGTTCTGATTTATCTGGATGACATTTTAATTTACGCAGATTCCATGGAATCTCATGTGTCATTGGTTCGTGAAGTGTTACGAAGGCTTATAGATAACAACCTCGTGGTTAATCTATCTAAATGCCAATTTGACACCCAAACTTTTGATTACTTGGGATATAGGATTCAAGATTGTTCACTTAAAATGGACCCTTCGAAGATTAACTCCATTTTGCAATGGCCCGTCCCTAAAACTGTGAAGCAACTGCAGCAATTTCTTGGTTTTGCGAACTTCTACCGGAACTTTATTGAGGATTTTGCTGCCATAACGCTTCCACTCACCAACCTTCTACGGAAACCTAAAGGATCCACTGCGGGCAAGGCGCATAGACTTTGTTGGTCGCCTGAGTGTCAATCGGCGTTTGACCATTTGAAATCTAAATTTACGTCTGAGCCCTTACTCCTTTTTCCCGACAGTACGAAGCAATTCATTGTGCAAACGGATGCTTCGGACTTTGCCATGGCAGCCGTTCTTTTACAACATGACACCACAGGAGCACTCAGGCCTTGTGCTTTCATTTCAAAGAAATTTTCCCCTCAACAAGCTAATTGGCCTATTTGGGAGAAAGAAGCCAAGGCTATCCATTTTGCGCTGTCCTCTTGGCGTCATTTTTCTTGAAGGGGCTCGACTCCCCTTTGAAGTTTGGACTGATCATAGGAATTTGCAAGCCTTACAGTCTGCTAAGAAACTCTCCCCTAAGCAGGCGAGATGGGCTGAATTTTCCAGAGATTCCGATTTAAAATTGTTTTCAAACCTGGCCGAACTAACCAACTGGCGGACCCTCTCTCTCGACTTCCCTGTTTTGCGGAATCCCCTGCTACGTCCTCCCACTCCAATACCTTGTTTCCTGCCTCCTCTCTGGCTTCTCAAGTGACTACTCGTGCATTAGCAAAGACAAGGCTTTCTGCCTCCTCTCTTTGTGACTCCGCTCTCCGCGATGCTATCATTCATGCAGCGCATGCAGACTCCTGGCTACCGGCAAACAAGGATAAAATAGAATGGGTTGACAATCTCCCCTTTTATGGCACCAAGGTCTACGTTCCCCCTGCTGCCCGCGAGCAGGTACTTCATCGTTATCATGATTCCAAACCCGCTGGACATTTTGGGTTTTTGAAGACATTGCATGCGATTCGCCGCCTTTTTTGGTGGCCTGGATTAAACCCTCCGTGCAAACTTACATTAAGCAGTGTGCTACTTGCAACGTTTCTAAGTCGCCCACATCTAAACCTCAAGGGCTCCTGCAACCTCTGCCTGCGCCTGCTAGCCCCTGGTCGGTCATCGCATGGGATTTTATCGTGTCTCTTCCCTCTTCACACGGCTTTCATGTTATTTGGGTTGTTACTGATCACTTTTCCAAGCAATGTCATTTTGTGCCTCTAAAGAAACTACCCCGTGCTGACCAGCTGGCTGACCTGTTCGTTAATCATGTATGGAAACTTCACGGACTACCTTCGGTGATCATTTCGGACAGGGATCCAATTTTCACTTCCAAGTTTTGGACTTGTCTACTGAAAACCCTGGGAGTCACTCAGAAACTCAGCAGTGCTTATCACCCTCAAACAGATGGCCAATCTGAGCGTGTTAACAAATCTCTTGAACAATTTCTTAGGTGTTTTGTTTCTGAGAACCAGAATGATTGGGCTCCGCTCCTTCCGTTCGCTGAGTTTGCCATCAATTCTGCGGTTCATACCTCTACTGGGAAACCCCCCTTTGAAATAGTTTACGGCTTCCTTCCTTCTCCTTTCCCCCCCTCTCCCTCTCTTCCTCCGCTCCTCCTTCTGTTTCTGCTTGGGTCTCTAAATTTTCTGGCATTTGGCAATCCGTCTCAGATGCTATAGCATCCGCTAAAGCTTCCCACAAACGTTTCGCTGACCGTAAACGGCAGCCTAATCCCCTTTACCAGCCCGGGGATTTGGTTTTCCTTTCTTCTAAGAACATTTCCTCTCCTTCTCCGTCTAAAAAACTTTCCCCTCGTTTTCTCGGACCTTTTCCTGTGAAAAGGGCTATTAATGATGTCTCTTTTGAACTAGATCTCCCTTCTTCCCTCAAGGCTATTCATCCTGTTTTTCATTCCAGTTTGCTGAAGAGGGCACCTTCGCTGACTTCTTCGCCGGCTGATGTTCCTCAACGCCCCGACTGACTTGCTACTGCATTCATATTACTATTTAGTTTTCTTGTCTTTCTACTGTTCCGTGATATTTTCTATATTTTGTGTATCTTTATGTATATATTTTTTTAAAAAAGTGGGGCAGGATGTCGGGAGTCCTCCATGTTTTATTGTTTTAGGATAGCAGTAGACTGAGGAAATAGTGATAGTAGGCTGTTAGCTATTCCCAGGCGCCAGCCATTCCTTCTGGCTGGAATTTCAAAGGAACCATTTGGCATGATGACGTTCGTTCTTTTACAACTATCTTAGGAGAAACTGTCTGTTAAAGTGTAAGGTGGGGGGAAAACGTCCATTCTCGAGCTTTAACGTCTGAAGACAGCATCCCTTACTATGTTACAATAAATCTTCTATTAAGTTTGTTGATCCGTGTAAGAGCGAATCTGTTCCTGACACAAAGGGTTTGACAGTCAAGTGTACGATACCGATGTCTTCCTAGATGTAAGCACTATGTTGAAGGATACAACTCTGCAGATTTTTCAAGATCTAACTTGTCAAAGGTGTCAACACAGTGCCAAAGATCCACATTTAAGTATGGATGTAACACCTCCCTTTGGGGACAGATTGAAGATGCATTACCATGCGTGGCGATCTATAACAATGGATCTGTGGGTTCTTGGCATAATAAATCAAGGTTATTCCATAGAATTTCGAACCCTGCCTACCATAGGGAGAGTTCGTCACACTAAACCATCACCACAGCTGCAGGCAGAGATCGATATCCTGTTGTTGAAAGAGGCAATAGAAAAAAATCTCCAATCTGCAACTTGAGAAGTTTTACATCAGGGTACTTTCTGGTATCAAAAAAGGATGGCAGCCTTCGTCCCATTTTGGATCTGAAAGGGGTGAATTTTAACTCCAAAAAGATTCCAGATGGTGACTCTCTCTACCATAATGCCGTTGTTACATCAAAACAACTGGTTTGCTACTTTAGACCTCAAAGATGCTTACTTCCATATTGCTATCAGACCAGAGCACAGGAAGTTTCTAGCGTGTGCTATAGGCAATCGGGGTACCGTTTTCGAGTCCTATCCTTTGGTATCTGTACAAGGGTATTTGCAAAATGTATGTCTGTGGTGGCTGCTCATTTGAGGAAGAAAGGTATTGTAGTGTTCCCGTACATAGACGACTGGTTAACAGTGGTGCCAACAAAATATTGGCTGTTGGCAGATCTGAACACGATGGTGTGTTGTCTACAAGATTTAGGACTGATGATAAACTACATGAAATCGATGTTGATACCGTCAAAGAAGATCAAACTCATAGGAGCCATAGTAGACTCTTCATGACAAAAAGCATTTTTACCAGAGGACAGATGGTTAAAAATGCTGAAGGTTTTCAGTGTGATTTGGCAATGCAGAAGAGTCAGAGCAAAGACAATTCAAGTGGCATTGGGACTAATGGCTTCCACAACGATGGTGATGCCATTAGCGAAATTAAAAATGCATCCCTTTCAGAGGTGGTTTATAAACAACTTTGATCCACTACGAGACTGACAAAGCATGTTTCTGACAGTTCCGAGACTGGTCTTACGGCCTCTCCTTGGGTGGGTAGAATCACGCAATGTATTGATAGGAATGCCATTTGTACCTCCCCAACCGTGTATGGTAGTAACAACGGATGCATCATTGGAAGGCTGGGGAGCGCACCTGCAGAACCTGACTATGACGGGAGGATGGAATCAGTCAGAGAAAAAGTTACACATCAATGCATTGGAATTGAAGGCTGTGATAAAGGCATTCAAGGCTTTCCAGTTTTATTATTTGTTTGTTTGTTTGTTTGTTTGTATCCTGCCTCTCCATATGGATCAAGGCGGCGAGCAACTTACAAATAGCATGTATTTTGAAACATTTCTATACATGCCCCCAACAAGCTGGGTACTCATTTTACCGACCTGCGAACGGATGGAAGGCTGAGTCAACCTTGGAGCCGGGCAGGATCGAACTTACAACATTGTGGCTTGCAGTACTGGCGTTTAACCACTGCGCCACCAGGGCTCCATGTTTTACCTTTGGGGAAATTCTGTACAGGTCGTTACCGACAGCACAACCATGATGTATTACATAAACAAGCAGGGCGGAACAAGATCTCAGGTATTGCTCGATCTGACTGCAGTTGTGGGAATGTGTCTGTCAATGAAGATTACTCCCTCAGCAGTGCATCTGGTGGGAGAGGACAATGTGTTGGCAGACATGCTCAGCAGGACCCCTCTTGTAATGCCACAAGTGGAGGATGAACAGAGGGATTCTGCTTGATATCTTTCGGGACTGGGCTTATCCTCAGATAGATCTCTTTGCATCCAGTGAGAACAGACAATGCAAACTGTATTGCTTAAGGATGAAAAAGGATGTCAAGTCCGTGAGAGATTATTTTCTGTTCAGCTGGTTGGGACTGATCCTTTATGCGTTCCCACTTTTTCCTCTGACACAAAGTTGTTATCGAAATTCATCATGATCAGGTGACCGTGATCTTGATAACACCTTGGTGGCCGAGACAGCCTTGGTTTGCGAACCAAATGCATCTAGCCAACTGATGGTATCGAGCGTTGCTGTGCAAGCCAGACTTGATTTCCGTCCACAAGGGGACAGTGTTCCATCCAGATGTTCACTCTTTGAGACTAACAGCATGGAATCTGTTAAATTGAATGACTTACCAGATGTTGTGAGGTAGGTTTTGATGGCAGCACATAAACTGTTCACATCTAAATCGTATACTTATAAATGGAACAAATTTATTAAGTGCTTGAATGATGTGAATGTTGATGTTCAAAGTTATACTGTGGTTAATGTACTTGACTTTTTGTCAAGATTGATGACAGAGGAACTGACACTGTCATCAATCAAATGCTACTTGGCGGCTCTTTCTTGGTGCCGTGAACAGGATGGTAGGCCGTCTCTTTTTGGGGATCCTATGGTTAAGAGGTTCTTGCAAGGCTATAAACATTTACGCCCACCAGTTGAACCACCTGTACCATCTTGGGATTTGAGTACTGTGTTAATGAGGTTGACTGGTAAACCTTTTGAACCTATGGCAACTGGTGATTTACATCTATTAACATGGAAAACAGCTTTCTTATTGGCAATAACATCAGCTAGAAGGGCTAGTGAGTTATGTGCATTGAGGGTTGATTCACCTTATTTACGATTTCATAAGACTAAGGTAGTTCTTAAACCAGATATCACATTTTTGCCCAAAGTTGTATCATCTTTTCACTTAAATCAGGATATCATTTTACCTGCATATTTTCAGAATCCTGAGTCTGATATGGAAAGAAGGTTACATTGTTTACATGTTAGGAGAGCGCTAGCTTTTTATGTACAGCGCACGGCTGTTTGTTTGTTATTCTGTACCTAAGCAAAGGATGCCTGTTTCATCCCAAAGGTTAGCAAAGTGGGTTGTTTCTACTATTAAATTGACTTATGACCTTGTAAGAAAAAGGACTTAGAAGCCATTCGACTAGAGCATTGGCTGCTTCCAGTGCTTTTCTTCAGGGGGTTCTGCTGGATGATATATGCAAAGCATCACAACCAATAACCTTTATATCTCATTACAGATTTGATAAATAGAGAAAAAGAGAGACACTAAGTTTGGAAGGGCAGTTTTATTGTCTGCTATTAATTAATATATCTTCTTCAAAGGTAGCTAATTTTCACAAAATAAACATGTTCTCTTTGTTGCAGTCATCTGGTATGAGGATGATTTTTGATGTGTTAATTGAGTTCAGGTGGAGTTGGTTTTCAGCATGACATCCCACCATCCTTGTAATAATAGCTTGCTAGTCTCTCAATTGTGTGAGTCACAGAGACCACGAAGAAGAACAAGTTGCTTACCTGTAACTGTGGTTCTTCGAGTGGTCTTCTGTGAACTCACACAAACCCTCCCATCCTCTCCTTTGTATGTCCTGCTAATGTGTTGGTTCCATTAATGCTGCTATAGCAGCGAAGTAGAACTGACCGTTGAAGCAGGAGGGGGCTTTTATACTCCAGAGGATGGGGGAGGGGTTCAACAGTCAAAACGCCTTTTGGTTTTCTAGAAGGTTCTGAATGCTGTTCTGCACAGGCGCAAAATCCAATTGTGTGAGTTCACAGAAGACCACTCGAAGAACCACAGTTATAGGTAAACAACCGGTTCTTCTTTCTCATATTCAAGCCTAGCCAATTCAGTCTCTCTTTATATTTTCAATATTCAGTTCAGTTATGATGGTATCTATATTCTCCATTATTTTCTCACTCCTCCACTTCTGGGACAAGGTTTTTCTTGGTAGCTATAATCTTAGTATTTCCTTACATTTACTTTAGGAAATATTCTTTTTGTGCTTCATGACACTGCTTTTTACTGTATTTCAGCCTGTTTTTTATTACTTGGGTGATTTCCTTTGTTTACTTCAAATTTTTACCTCAGGATTACCTTACCAAGATCAGAGTTTCTATGAAAAGTAGAGTATATTTTCTTCTCTTTTTCTTTTTCATAAGAACATTTTTATTAAACAGAAAAAAGTAAAAAACAACACTAAATAACATTACATGAAACTACAAATAACATAATGATACATAATACAATGGAAATAAAAAAGTGAAAAATACATAATACTACAAGGAAACTATAACAAATAAAAAAAGGCTACAAATAACTAACAGTTGGTTTCTGCTCTTGTTACAAACAGTTCATTGTAATCAAATAATTAAAACCCAACTGTTTGTTGGGCACTCAGTTAGCTTGCCAAAATAATGTGTGTTGCAGTAGCTGTTGCTGGAGGGGGCTGATGCCAAGCATGGAGTGATGGGAATGGGAATAGTATGCAGCTGTTTTACATGAGAGGCCTGAGAACTGTGGTGAGGGGAGTCGTAGCGTAGCTGCATAACTTTCGCTGCTTTCAGTTTCTCTTCAGTTCTAACATTAAATACATGGTCAGCACAAATGCTAATAAAATCTGAGTTGGATCAGAACTTGTTGCAACTTGAATCTGTTTCTGACAGAGTGTTAGAACTCCTAGTTCTAACCGCTGCAGCTACCTTGAGATGTCTCAAGCAGGACATAGTAATGGGGAAGATGACATCCAGATGGAAGAAGAGACTAGAGCAGCTGCCTCTTATCACCAGACCCAGACTCTGGCTGTTCGCACCAAGACGGGAGTGACCTACTACCCCGGGACTCTGGTGGCAACTGGGAGAACTTGGGCTTGTGGGGAGAGAGAGAAGATACCGGTCAGCAAGAGAGGTGTAGAGCAACCAGGTGGGATTCTACTGTGATGCCGCCTTATGGGAGCAACAGCTGTCTAAGGAGGAGGAAGTTGAGCAACTTCAGGAGGAGATGGCCTCACTGCGCGCCTCACTTGCTGACCACCAAGCCACCTTCTCATGCTATGAGAGGTCTACCCTGCAAGGCGCTGCTAGTGTGGGTGGCGCCAGAGCGGTTGCACCCCTGGATGGAGGCCCTGCCATGGGGCCTGGCCAGCAACCATTCAGAGAATTGAAGGTGACCTACAGTGGTGAAGGGGAAACCCTCATGTACTTCCTAAATGTGGCTTCAAACTACATGGCAAACTATCGGAACAGTTTCCCAGATGATGCGACCAGGGTGAGATACATCAGCTAGCACCTCCAGGGCAAAGCTGCAGAGTGGGTGGCGTCCCTCTTTGATGTTTGAACTCCGGAGGTGGTTGACCTGGATTTGTTTATGACATGCGAGAAAGATTTGAGGACCTCTTTTCTGCGTGAACATGCTCACCATCTGTGAAAGCATCTGCAGGTAGCTGAGTATTTGCACGAATTTTGCCGCCTGGCAGCTAAGATTCCTGAATGGCCAGAATCGGCAAAGATAGCCTTCCAGGAAGGGTTGCATGCTGACATTTTGGATCGGTGCCTAAGCCAAGGGCTCCCAGCCTCCCTACTCAGATGGATGCTTCTGGCAAGTCAAGCCAAAGCTGTTAAGGAAAGTGTGCAAAATATGAGAAAGCTTCAGGCCAGGCTGCCTGACAAGAAGCCCTCAGAAGGCAGAAGAACTGAAGGGACTGGCAGCAAGGAAAAAGGATACCACTTGGGAGAGGAATCCTTCTTTATGTGTGGGGGCAAAGGGCATCTTTCTGCTGGCTGCAACAGAAAAGAAACCACCACTGAGGAAAAGAAGCAGCCTGCTCCACACAAGGCATCCAAAGCTAGGAAAGGAGACCAAGCCCAGCCCATGGCATGCCGTTTGGGCTGACAAAGCTTTAACCAGACCAGTAAGATGGGGAAAAGCCCCTCACCCAGTTCAGAATCTTCTGGCAACAAATGGAAATGGAACTCTCCTCCCAGTGTGAGTAAAACAACCCATCATGTGTTTATAACTGTAGAATTGCAGGCTGCGGGGGGGGGCATTAAGAAATGCTACAAGGGATTTGTTGATTCTGGGTGTTGTAAAAGTTTATTGTACCCACATGTAGCTAAAGAACTGTCCTTGGAGTTTGAACCTCTGAGAAAAGCTGTTAAGCTGAACCAGATGGATGGAGCCCCTATGAAGGGGGTTCTGAACAACTGCACACAGCCAGTAAATGTGCAAGTGGGATAGATAATTGGCACATTACAATTCCTAGTGCCTGAGTGTATAGGATTCTATGTGATGCTTGATTATGACTGGCTGAAAAAGCACAACTCCTCAATAGACTGGGGCTCTGGCTTGGTGAGCTTCAGAGACAATGAGACGAGAGTTAGGACCCTAAGAAAGCCAGCTGGTCCAGGAACCTCCAGGGGGTGGCTGCAGGGATAACTCAAGCGGAGCTAGAAGCCAAAGTTCCCTCTGAGTACTGGGATTTAAGGGAGGCCTTAGAAGTTCTGGAACCCAACAGCTTAACCCCCCCCCATAGAGAGTTTGACTGTGAATTGAAGCTAATTGAGGGGGCCACCCTGCCCAAGCCCAAGCTCTGTGCCATGTCTCCATCAGAGTTCAATGTGCTGTGCAAAGTAACAGACAAAAAACCTCCAATCTGGATTTATAAAAACCTTCTGCCTTCCCTCTGGCCTCCCCTGTGTTTTTCCATAAAAAGGACAGTACTCCTCAGGCTGATAGTTAATTACACTCCCCTTAACCAGATTTGCATTTCAAATTCATACCTGATACTCTGACAAAGGACATTATGGGTCAATTTGTCAGGAACAGAATCCACACGCAAATAGTACGATGCATAAAGTACTATTTGTTTGGAGTGAAGTACATGTAATGACTTTAGCGTGAAGACTGAAGGAAAGCAAAAGTGATTGACCTTAGGATCCCCCGAGACCCGTTCCTCATCTGAAGTCCCTGGGAATCTGGCTGCTCTTATCAGTGCATTCCATTCCAGTACCAGGCAGTGTTTACCTAAGGGTTCTCAGCTACATCTGCTACATCTATGTAGTCCATTAACGTATCATGGAGGGTAACCCGACATCCTGCTCCTCTCGAAAAAAAAATATGTTAAACAGGATGTGAGTGAAAGTTAGTATTAAGGCAATGGCTTAGTACGGTGAGTTTTGTGAAAAGAGGCAGTAAGGTCAGGAGCAAAAACATCAGTTGCATAGACCCATTCAGCCAACTGAGGCGGGAAGTTCTTCCAGAGAATCAGGTACTGAAGCTGGTCCTTTTGGAATCTGGAATCAAGGATCTCGGATACCTCAGCGAAGCCAGCATCAGTTGGAGAAGAGTCTGAAGAAGGGGCTGGTTTCAGTAGACTGCAATGAAAAACAAGGTGAATCAGTTTGTACTTAAGGGGCAATGAGAGTTGCATCATTCACAACTTTTTTGATTGGGAAGGGGCCAACGAATTTATGAGCAATTTTTTTAGATGGGCCCTCGAAAGTTAAGTTCTTGGTAGGCAGGTAGACAAGATCCCCTGGTTTATAGTGGGAGTTTTGTTGTCGCTTTGAATCAGTGAATTGCTTATGAGAAGCTTTGGATAAATGAGTGGCAGAGTACACAGAGTCCCAGAGACCAGAAATGTGCTGGATCCAGTTGTTGAGAAGAGGGGGGATATGTCTGAGGGAGCATTCGAAGGAAATTGTTTTGGTTCCATTCCATAGACAATTTCAAAGGGTGATTTTCCAGTTGAGGTAGCAGAGTTGTAGGCGAATTTGGCAAATGGGAGGAGGGATACCCAATTTGATTCGTTGGAGTTGATGACACATCAAAGGTATTGTTCAAGGGATTGATTAACCCTTTCGGTCTATCAGTTTGTGGATGATGGCTGCTGCCTAGCTTTTGGTTGACTTCAGTAGATTTCAGGAAAGAGGTCCAGAACTTGGAAGTGAAAATTGGCTCTCTATCTGATACAATGTAGAAGGGCGTTCCCTGGAGACACCAAATGTGAGAGATAAACAACTGGGCAAGTTTTTCTACCATAGGAACTTTCTTCAAAGGAATGAAGTGAGACTCTTTGGAGAATTGGTCCGTGATCACCCAGATGACATGGCACTCCTGGTGGTTTGGCAGCCCAACGATGAAGTCCCATGAAATGGTGCCCCAAGGCTTAGAAGGAGTTGGGAGCGGTCTCAAAAGTTCATGCGGTTTTGAGTTCCTAGATTTACAGGTGATGCATGCGGGACAATTTTTAATGTAGTCTTGAACCTCCTTGTGAAGGACAGGGAAATAGAAATTACGTCTGGTAGCATGTAGTGTCTTGAGAAAGCCAAAGTGACTGCAGATTTAAGGTCGTGATGCCTTTTGAGGATAGTGTTCCTGCATGGTGCCAGGATGTATAATTTGGATCCTACAAAGGCAATTGCGTCAGTCCAAGTGACTAGGTCAGCGTGGGATTTTAGCCATTTGTCTCCAATGTAGTTTTTTTTCAGTGAAATGAGGAAGTCGGTGTCAAAGGTTGTGGAGACAGTAGCTTGAAGTTGCACTTGAGCACTGGTGGGCACACCAAGTCCAAGTGTGTTCGAGGTGAAAAGCATCTGTTGTTTGGGTTCAGGTGTTGTAAAATGCAGAAAAAACCACCACCCGTCAGTGCCAGTTGCGAAAGGCACACCCAGGCCTCGCACTCAAGGCCTGCCTAGCCTGACACCTCTTTGTGATCAGAACTGAACAGCCAGGGAGATCTCTGAATCAAGTGAGGGCCAGGACAAACGGGTCTGCCTCAGTTCTCCCTTTCTGAGAATTCAGTCCCTTCCTCACTCTTGTCCCCTCTTGGCTTCTTCCTTTCAGGACTCTCCCCCTTTACTGCCTTCCCTAAATCTGCCCTTCTCCCAGATGTAAGGATCAGCAGTGATTTATATTTTCCAAGACTGTGGTACTGTTGGTACTAAGGTCAAGATGATATTATTGGTAACATGTATATTCCAGGGTTCAAAATAAGACTCTGTGACACTGTTTTAAGGAACACAGAACTTCAAACATTTATTGTAATACTGTTGCTTTACATGTGTTTTATATCTAAATGTTTATAAACAGCACACCATTCTTCTCTCTCTCTCTCTCTTTCAATTCATTCACTATCTCTTGTACACCCAATTTCTCAGTTCTCTCTCCTGCAGAGCTCTTCAAATCTCTAACCTCTTCCAAACACACCACAAATCACACTCCTCTTCAAACACACACCAGACAGTTAAAATCTGTTATTTCCTCTTTCCACCAGCCCCTCCCCTGGGCTATCCAAGGTTTCATTTCACCAGCCAATCAGCTTAAACACTCTCAGTTGCCAAGGAGGCTCTGTTGCCAAGACCCCCTCCCATCAGGTTTGTCACAGGTGTATCTTCAGGTGCCTTGTGGTTAGGGAGTCGTGAAAGCAGATTGGCAAGAGTGTTGGACTTTCCCAGCTTGAAGATTATTTTGAAGTTGAAGTGCTGACAAGCACCCTACACGCTTGTTTGGGGTTCAATTTTCTGGCAGTTTTTAGGGTCTCAGGGTTTCAGTGATCCCACCAAACTTCAAAAGGTACTTTGGCACCTTCAAGAAAATGTCACCAGATGTTGAGAGTGAAATATATCACTGATGCTTCTTTTTCCCATATTAACCATTTGCGTTGGGTTAGGGTAAATTTCCATGAGTTGAACATGCATGGTTTCAGTTATCTGTTGTTGTCATGTTGTAGGAGTGCTGCTCCCATCACAAAAACAGAGGCATCTTTTTGCACAATACTTCTTCTCTGGGTTGGGGAAAAGGAGCAGCGGTTCAGTAGTGAGCATGCGTTTGAGTTCATCAAACACAGTCTGGCATTTTTCAGTCCATAGCAGTTTCTTTGGTGGAGGTATTTTCTGTTTCTTTTTAACAGTCATGGTCTTTAAGATGTCTGTTAGTGGCAGTGTGAGGGTGGCAAAATTGTCAATGAAATTGCAGTAGAAGTTAGCAAAGCCTAGCAATTGCCGAAATTGTTTGCAGGTTTTCAGAATGGGCCAGTCCAAGATTGCTTGAATTTTGGAGGGGTCCATATTCAGTGTATTGTTGCAAACTCTGTATACAAGGTAGTCAAATGTCTGTGTGTGGAATTCACACTTAGACAACTTGACATACAATTCACTGTCAGTAAGTTTTTGCAACACTTTACGGATGAGCTCTATGTGTTCTGGGAGAGTCTTGAAATAAATCAGTATGTCATCCAAATACACCACAACACCATTGTAAAGAAATTCTTGCAGAACAGAGTTCAGAAACGTTTGAAACACGGTAGGCCCAGCTTGCAAACCAAAGGGAAGTACAGTCCAAGGGGTGTGTGTGTGGAAAAAGCAGTGAGCCATTCATTCTCTGGGGGCATCCTTATCTGATGAAAGGCCTCCCGGAGATTCAGTTTCGTGAAACTGTTTCAGTTTCTTTACCTCAGTTTTCTCCCCAAACAAAGGTAGTACTCAACCTGGGGGGGGGAGAAGGTGGGGAAGTGGGGGAAATGCAGCACAGAATAGATAGAGAAGTAGTACAGGAATATCTGTATACACTAGATGAATTCAAGTCTCCAGGGCCAGATGAATTACATCCAAGGATAGTAAAAGAACTGGAGAAGTAATTTCAGAACCACTCGCAATAATCTTGAGAACATTTGGAGAACAGGAGAAGTCCCAGCAGACTGGAGAAAAGTAAATGTTGTCCCATCTTCAAAAAGAGTAAAAAAGAGGAGCCAAATAATTATCACCCAGTAAGCCTAACATCAATACCAGGAAAGATCCTAGAGCAGATCATTAAACAGTCAGTTTGTAATTACTTAGAAAGCAATGCTGTGATCACTAAAAATCAACAAGTCATGCCAGACTAATCTTATCTCTTTTTATGATAAAGTTACAAGCTTGATAGATGAAGGGAATGCTGTGGATGTAGTGTATCTTAATTTCAGTAAGGCCTTTTACAAGGTCTCCCATGCTGTTCTTGCAAACAAGGTAGAAAAATGTGAGTTAGACAGAGCTAATGTCAGGTGGATTTGCAACTGGTTGAGTGACAAAGGGCGCTCTTAAATGGCTCTTCTTTGTCGTGGAAAGAAGTGACCATTGGAATGCAACAGGGTTCTGTCCTGGGCCCGGTGCTATTCAATACCTTTATCAATGACTTGGATGATGGAGTAGAGGGTGTGCTCATCACATTTGCAGATGATACCAATTTAGGAGGGATAGCTAATAGAGGACAGGATCAAAAATCAAAATGATCTTAACAGATTGGAAAGCTGGGCCAAAACTAGCAAAATGAATTTTAGCAGAGAGAAATGTAAGGTCCTGCACTTAGGCAGAAGAAATGAAATGTACAAGCATAGGATGGAGGACATGTGGCTGGATAACAGTACATGTGAAAGAGATCTAGGAGTCTTGGTGGACCACAAGCTGAATATGAGTCTGCAATGTGATGCGGCAGCCAAGAAAGCCAACATGATTCTTGGTTGCATCAATAGGAATATAGTGTCTAGATCAAGGGAAGTAATAATTCCACTTTGTTCTGCTTTGGTTAGACCTCATCTGGAATACTGTGTCCAGTTCTGGGCACTTCATTTCAAGAAGGATTTTGACAAGCTGGAGCATGTCCAGAGACTAGGACAAGGAGCAATTGATTCAAACTGCTAGAAAAGAGACTCCACTTAAACCTCAAGAGGAATTTCCTAATGGTCAGAGCTGTCTGGCAGTGGAACATGCTGCCTCAGAGTGTGGTGGAATCTCTTTCTTTGGAGGTTTTAAAGCAGAGGCTGGATGGCCATCTATCAAGAGTGCTTTGATGTGGATTCCTGCATGGCAGGGGATTGGACTGGATGGCCCCTGTGGTTCCTTCCAACTCTTTGATTCTAAATGGCAGTGAAATAAATGTTCAAGTTTGGTAACCTTAAACCTCCTTGTTCTTTCAAAACTTATAGAACTTACTAAGTGTTTTATTTTCCCAAACAAATCTTGACAAATCCTTTTGCCATTGCTTAAATTATTGTTTAGTCAAAAGAGGAATCTTTTGAAAAAAAAAATCTTTGGCAATTATCCTTGAAGACCCCCAAACAAGTATGGAGATACTATTTGACATACTACTTAAGTTTGGGATGCTTTCAAGATATAAAATAAATAAAGACAAAACAAAAATAATCACAAAAAAAATGCCTGAATCCGAGGAACAAGAATTAACAAATTATACAGGTTTCATGATAGTTAAAAAAGTAAAGTATCTAGGTATAAATATTACAAAAAACAATGTGGATCTATTTGATAACAATTATAAGAAAGTATGGTATGAGATAAAAGAAGATTATAAAGAGTGGGAAAAGTTAGACTTATCACTTCTAGGTTGAATAGTGGCTATCAAAATGAATACTCTACCTAAGATAAACTTTTTATTCCAAAATTTATCCATAATCTTGAATGAAAAACCTTTTAAGGAATGGAATAAGGACTAAATTTATATGGAGAGGTAAGAAATCAAGAATAAAATTAAATGTTATGGAAGACACCAAAGAAAGAGGAGGAATGGGACTACCCAATTTAAAACTATATTACCATGCCAACTGTTTAGAATGGATAACTTTATGAAATTCAAGACTATTACACTTAGAAGGGGAAGGACTCTACCTTGGATGGCATGCATATGTATAGTATGGGAAAGCGTCAATAGACAAGGATTTTAAAGTATATCTTCTAAGAAAGGCTCTTCTGACTGGCTAAAATATAAAAAACAATTATATCTAAAAATTCGATTTTGGGTGTCAGTTCATGAGGCTTTTCACAAAAGAGAGATCCTTATAGTAAATAAATGGATTATATACAAAGATATATTGAAGGTACAAAGAAACACTACTTATTTTAAATCTAAGGAAGAACTCAAGATTCAAGGTTTCATGACTCATTGGCTTCTATTATTGCAATTAGCAGAAAGATATAAGATAGATAGAAAAACAGAAGATTTTTGAGACAGAAGAGAAGGAATTTGATAAAATATTGAAATCGGAATTAGAACATAGGGTTAGTAAAATATATAAAATTTTGTTAAACTTACAAAATGAACAAGAGATAGTTAAATAGACTATGATAAAATGGGCCCAAAATTTTAATCACACAGTTTCTTTGGATCAATGGGAGAACTCATGGAATACCACATGGACTTTGATAAAACCAGCCAGTTTAAGAGAAAACTACTATAAAATGCTCCAACCCAGATTTCACAGATCCAAAGTAATGCAAAAGACACTTGTTGGAAATGTGATTAAAAGGGTACATTTTATCATATTTGGTGGTGCTGTACAGAAGCAAAGAGGTTCTGGGAAACTTTGCATGATAAAATTCAAGAAACAGTGAAGGTAAAATTTCCGTTATTACCAGAACTGTATCTACTTGATATAACAGACTGTCTACATCAGTTAAATAAACCCCAAAAGAAAATCCTCCTGTATATGATACCAGCTGCTCGACTTTGCTTTGCCTAAGTATGGAAACTGAAAACTCCCAAGATAGAAGATTGGCTGATTAAATTATATGATATAGCTGAAGCTGATATAATCATGAACTCGTTAAAAGATAAGACAAAGAATAAATTTATTGAAGAATGGAATATGGTATTCTCATTATGGGAATCATATTGGGGCAAAAATGCTATCATAAATTGGAAAAGCCACTAAAACAGAAGGGATATAAGATAAGAGACACAGGACTTTATTTGATTTGAATGAAATATTTAATAATAATATAAGAGATGTTTAAGATATTATTATTTGTATAAATAACTTAAAACCAACTTTGAGACTTGAAGAAGATAGATGAAACATAAAATGAGTGATATAAATTGTATATAGATTTTGATTTAGAAGGTAAGGTATAGCTAGGTAAGCACTCTCTTCTTGAAGTTCAGAAAGTGGGGTGGGGGGAGAGTTAATGGAAGGAAATGGTAAAGAATCTTTGTAAAGCATGACAAAACAAGAAATATAATGGTAATGAAGATGATAAAGGGTTCAGATTGATCTTTGGTTAAAAACTCATTTAGTATATCTATATATGATGCTAAGATCTTACATATTTGTTAGCGTCACCATGATATAAATATATTTTATTAACTGAATAACATCATATTATATGATAACTATATAATATGCCATTCCTTTCATTTGAACATTACTACTATATGTTCGTAAGTATGTATTGTATGTTTTCTTATGTTTTTTTTCTTTAAGATATTTCTTTATTGTGTTTTTTCACTCTTTTTTTTTGTAAGATATGTTTTGTATAAGTTTGTTTTTTCACTTTTTAAAAATATATTAAATAAATAAATAAAAATTTGAAAGAAAAAGAAAAATCGTCCTTGGAAAAACATTAATCTTTATTGTGGATATTCTCCCTAAAAGAGACAAATTCGGTTTTAGTCATTTATCCAAGTCTTTCTTAATCTCCTTCCATGTCTTCCTTCACATAATTATTTTCATATAGTTGACTAGAATTTCCTGTTAAGTAGATACATAAATATTTTACCTTCTTTTCAATGTTAAAGTCAGTTTTTAGTTGCAGTTCCTTAGCCTCTTGAAGCTTCATATTCTTAGTCAAAATCTTACTCTTATCTTTATTTATTTTTGGACCAGCTAACACTCCAAATAACTTTAATTTTTCTAGCGATTTCTGTGTCAATTTCAGTAGATCTTGCAACAAAATCACTAGGTCATCAGTAAAAGCTCTCAATTAAAATTATACTTTTCTTATCTTCATTCCCATTATATTAGAATCTTTCCTAATTGTACAATTCAAAACTTCAATTGCTGAAATAAATGACAGAGATAACAAGGGACATCCTTGTCTGGTTCCTTTAAAGTTTCGAATGGTGTCATACTTCTGGTTTGGGATAGCGCAGGTGGAGTCACCTTGGAACTCTGTCTGGGGTTTCAAAGGACAGAGAGGCATTTTTTTCAGGTTTAAACTTAAGATCAAAACCCCAGGAGGGACTCTGGAAAGAGGGGTCCCTGATCTCCCCACTATTGCTTTCATGGCCTCTGTTGCTGTCACCTGAGGAGAAAGTGAAGCAACAGCTACAATCACTGGCGCGTGGTGACAAGCCGCCATCTCTGAAGCCAGACAGGAGAGATTCATCCCCACTCAAACAGATTGCAGCCACCAAGCTGTTACCCTGTTCTCTGGGGGTCCCGGGAGGGGCGCCCAAATAACCAAACGACGAACACAACTTTGGGGAAATTAGCTGGAGCACTCACTAAAGCTAGTGGGAGGCAGGGTAACTCAGCAGGATCTTGCAACCCAGCGTCTACGGGGTCAGGTCAGTCAAGCAGTCAGACGGTTTAAAATAGCAAAAACGATGTTTTATTGAAAGACAAACAAACAATAAAGACACCACAATCACACAGCTAACGGAAGAATTGGAAATAGGGATTTTGGGGGGAAATGGGTGATACAACACCTGTCTCGTACTCCTGAAGAAGTTTGAAGATTGAGTTCATTGGGATGCAGGAAGAAGCTCAGCGTGGTTCGCTGAGGGGAGCTCGCCAGACAAAGTGGCAGCAAGGCGGGATGGAAGTCCAGAGCGATCTGAGGTGGTCTTGGAATCGGGGGGGTTATATAGGGCGAATTGTGACTGCAGGCCATACCTTACCCGGTGAGAACAATGCGATTTTGGAGTGGAACAAAGCTTTGGAAAGATCAGAGTTTAGCATGATTGGCTTAGCGCCGAATCAGCAATAGTGTAGCCAGTATGCAAATGCGGAGCGCTTGGCACGGCTTTGTGAGTCTACCTGCTCGGGGCAGGGCGCCTTTGTTAGTATCACGCATAAGCAAAAGGGTGTTTGCTGGAGAGGTCCCTGAAGCGACAAACTGGCTCAGTTTGGCCTGCCTAGGTGGGGAATCAGCAATTACCAGCCGCGCCTGTTTACGTGCTTGTCCGGAGGCCTCGCAAACACATGGAGCGGGGTGGCAGAGGAAGGCCAAATGGTTTTGATATCAAAACGATAGCAAGTGCTATCTCCAGGTAGGTCCAGGCTGCAGTAACAAAGCCTCTGACAGCAGGGAGTTTAAGAAGGTGATCATTACTAAAAGAAGCCTTTTTTGACATTGGTAATTAAGCCCAATACTGGTGATCTTGTTGATAGATATTAGGTGACAACTGAGAAATTTTTGCCTGCTCTGCCCTTTGCTGGAGCTGTTTGATTTATTTATTTGATTGATTGATTTATTGATTGATTGATCTTCCCTCGTAAACTTTTTTTTCTTTTTGCTTTGTATGGAGAAAGGGATAAGGGGTTCTTTAGCATGAGAGGAACAGAGTGAGGGTCTGGAGTGAAGGTACAATAGATGGCTGTATTTTATTGTGCTTTATTTTTGGCCTCCCCCAAATATGCTTTGTCTCCTCATTTTCTTTTGCAATCATGAGTGTTGAAACTGAATAGATTTCATTATTCCTTGCTGCCTCTTTTTGATGGAGTACAGTTTTTTGAGACAACTTTGTACTCTATTTTGGAGTTAAAATAAGTCAAGTCTTGAGCCCCCTTCTTTATTTCCCTCCCAAGCCCTGTCAGAGTAAGATATCAGCTGCTTGCTGCTTTGGAAGTGTTCTTGAAAACGCTGCTTGCCAGGTCATTGATAAGCGCTGCCAGAACAAGGTAATTGCTGCAGCTGTTACTTTTGAAGTGTCTTTGGAAATGCTGTTTGGCAGCTTCATTAGCAAGCTGACTCATCAACAAGGACATGGTATATTGTGGCCTGTGCTACATTGTTGTAGAAACTAAATATATTAGTAACAACCAAGACTGACTTTGAGGCTTAACTTTACCCATCTATTTTGATTTTCATATTGACAACATTTAATACTATTTTGAAACTTTTATTTCTCCCCTTTTTTTGAACACTTGATATCTATATCTATCTATCTATCTATCTATCTATCTATCTTGTTTTTTTTATTTTTCCATTTTTTTCTTTTCTCCTAGTACTCTTTTGTATTGTTCTATTTCTTTCTTTTTCCCTGTTTTTTTTTAAAAAATTATTCCTCTTTTTATATCCTTTTTTGTTGTTCTTTTTATTTTTCATGGTTTTTGGAATTTTTGAACTTTCTCTTTTGGGGAATTTTTTTCTTTTTCTTTTTTCCGTATCCAAAGAGTTAAGACAGCAAGGGGGGGGGGGAAGAATAGAAGAATTAGAAGGAAAGAAAAAACAAAGAAGAAGAGAGAAGAAGCCAGACCAGAAATAGTAGGAGAGGAGAGAAGAAAGAGACTGGAAGGAAGAAAGAGAAGGAAAAAATCATAGAGTTGGAAGAGACCACAGGTGCCTTCCAGTCCAATCCCCTTAAATGCAGGAACACACATCAAAGCACTCTGACAGATAGTCATCCAGCCTCTGTTTAAAAAGCTCCAAAGAAGGAGACTCCACCACACTCCAAGACAGCATATTCCACTGCCAAACAGCTCTGACCGTCAGGAAGTTCTTCCTGAGGTTAAGTGGAGTCTCTTTTCTTGCAGTTTGAATCCATTGCTCCTTGTCCTAGTCTCTGGAGCAGCGGAAAACAAGCCCACTCCCTCCTCGACATGACATCCCTTCAAATATGGATATCATGTCCCCCCTCCACAACCTTCTCTTCTGCAGGCTAAACAGCTCCCTAAGCCACTCCTTATAGGACATGGCTTCCAGACTCTTCACTATTTTGGTCGCCCTCCTCTGGACACGCTCCAGTTTGTCAATATCTTTCTTGAAATAAGGTGCCCAGAACTGGACACAGTATTCCAGATGAAGTCTAACCAAAACAGAATAGAGTGGTACCATTACCTCCCTTAAAGTTGTGTGTGATGTTCAAGAGGGTGTTGTCTCGGAAGATGAGGGCATTTCAGCTTGACAGAATGGAACCCCCCAGGACTTAGAGAGAGGTGACAAGAAGGAGAAAAGAAAGATTCCAAAGAAAGAGACAAATTACCAGAAGAAAGAAGGAGAAATGTCACTTTTAGACTTAAGTAATTCTGACTAAGGCAAGAGGGGGATCAGGTATGAATTGCAAGTTTATTACTTGGAATATAAAAGATATTAATACTTTTTTAAAAAAAGGAATATTTCACTATTTAAAGAAATTGAATGTGAATATTATTTGCCTACAAGAAATTAGAATTAGAAAGAAACATAGCAATGTATTATTACAAAAAAAAGATAGGCAGGGAATTCTAATGTATATAAAGGAGAATTTAATGCCAAAAAGATTTTTTCAAATGATAAGGGAAGATATGTCACAGTAGAAATTGTAGTGAATGATGACAGATGATTGATTTTGGGAATGTATGCCCCAATACAGGAAAAGTATTCATTTTTTTAAAGAATTGAAAGACAAAATTATGGAACTTGAATAGGATAACTGATGTATTTTAGGAAATTTTAATGGAGTGGTAAACCCAATAGGCATTCAGGGGGAAAAATAAAGAAGAATCAGGGGAAATTAGCAAATTATTTTTTTGAGATAGTAGAAACATTGCAATTAGTAGATGTGTGGAAAATTAAGAAGGGTGATAAAAATGTTATATGTTTTTTATGTATATAAACACCGTGCATTTTCAAGGATTGATATGATTTGGATCTCAAAACTTTAGTAAATAAATTGGGAAAGGTGGATATTTTCAGTAGATTATTGTCAGACCATAACCCCATGCAAATGATGCTGAAATAGGGGTGAAATTATTGGCTATTGAATGGACTATTGTTACAAAATGAAGATGTGGTGAAATTAAAGAATATTTTGAGCTAAATTTAGATAAAGGAGTATATACTAGAAAAGTGTGGGATGCTAGTAAGGCTGTTAATAGAGGGATTCTTACACAAAAAATGTAGAATGGGAAAGGGGAAAAAGGAGAAATTGGAAAAAAAATTCAGAGGAAATAAACCTAAAAGGATTAGAATAGAAAAATCCCCCTCTACTGGTAAAATTATGAAATGGTTATACATGTTGGGAGAGCAAGTTAACATGATGCTATTGGATGAGGTTAAAAGAAAACTTGACTTTGCAAGACAGGAATTTTGAGCATGCAAATAAACTAGGGAGGGGTTAGCATATAGACTAAGGAAGGAAAAAGCTAAAAGGATAACAGAACTGAAAATAGGGGATAGAATTGTGACAAAAGAAAAAGAAATTAGTGATCTTTTTCATATTTATTTTACTATATTATATAAAAAAATGTAATCAGAGGAACAAACTACGAAATATTTGCAAGAAAGAAAAATCCCTAAAGTTTCAGATGAGGTCAAAACATCCTAAATAAAATGATTTTGTCAGAAGAGAGGCTATCAAAAGACTTTTAAAAAAGGAAAACCCCAGGAACTGATGATTTAGTGGTCATTTACTGTAAAACCTTCATGGATCAGTTAGCTTAACCACTACAAAAAGTTATGAATGTTTCTTCAGAGTAATAGAATTCCAGAGACCTGACAAAAAGTGGTTATTTTCCTAATACCCAAAGAAGACCATGATCCATAGTTAATAAAAATTTATAGACCTATCTCCTTGCATAATGAAGATTATAAAATATTTGCAGGGATATTAGCAAATAGATTAAAAACCTACCTCCAAGGATTTATTCATGAGGACCAAATGGCTCCATTCCAGGAGGACGTGTTTTAAAAATTGGAATTATTATAGAATTGTAGAAACGGAGAGTTGAAAAAGACCACAATGGCCGTTGAGTCCAACCCCCTCCCATGCAGGAACAAGCACTCAAAGCACCCTCAGCAAATGGTCATCTGGCCTCTGCTTAAAAACCTCCAAAGAGGATGACTCCACCACACTCTGGGGCAGCATATTCCACTGTTGAGTAGCTCTGATGTTTATGTAAAATCTCTTTTCCTGTAATTTGAATCCATTGCTCCATGTACTAGTTTCTGGAGCAGCAGAAAACAGCTTGTTCCATCTTCAACATAACTTTAACAATTTAAACTTCAACAATTTAAACATGACTATCATGTCACAACATCATACTGTTGACTCATGTTCAGCTGTGGTCCAGTAAGACTCCTAGATCCCTTTCACACATACTGTTTTCAAGCCAGGTATCACCCATGTTATATCTGTGCATTTTATTCTTTCTTCGTAAGTGTTATAATACTACATTTTTCCCTGTTAAAATTCATTTTGTTAGTTTTCACCCACTTCTCTAATCTGTCAAGCTCATTTTGAATTTTGGTTCTGTCCTCTGGGGTATTAGCTATCTCTCCTAATTTGGTGTTGTCTGCAACTTTTTGAGCTTGCTCTCTATTCCCTCATCCAAGTCATTGATAAAGATGTTGAATAGCACTGGGCCCAGGACGGAACCCTGTGGCACCCCACTAGTCACTTCTCTCTAGGATGAAGAGAAGTCATTGGTGTTTGGCCAGTCAACCAATTACAGATCCACCTACCAGCAGCTTTGTCTAACCCACATTTTATTACCTTGTCTGTACGAATATCATTGGGGACCTTGTCAAAGGCCTTACTGAAATCAAGATACACTACATCCACATTATTCCATTCATCTACCAAGCTTGTAACTCTATCAAAAAAATAGGTTAGATTAGTCTGACGTACCTTGTTTTTGAGAAACCCATGTTGACTTTTAGTGAACATGGCATTCCTTTCTAAGTGCTTACAGTCTGTCTCTTTAATTATCTGCTCTAGAATTTTTCCTGGTATTGATGTCAGGCTGACTGAGCAGTAATTGTTTGGGTCCTCTTTTTCCCCTCTCTGAAGATGGAGGCAACATTTGCCCTCCTCCAGTCTGCTGTTACTTCTTCTGTTGTTCAGGAACTCTGAAGGATTATTGCCAGTGGTTCTAAAATTACTTCTACCAGTTCTTTTAATACTGTTGGATGTAGTTCATCTGCTTCATCTCCAGCATAGTGACTTGAATTCATTAAGAGTAGCCAGGTATTCCTGTACTGCCTCTTTACCTATTCTGTGCTGCTTTTCCCTTATTACCTCATCTGTTCTACTTTCTCCAGATTGAACACTGTTTTTTGTCTTTTCAGAGAAGACAAAGAAGGTGTTGATTAGTTCTGCTTTTTCTCTGTCCCCTATTACCACCTTTCCATCTTTTCTTCACTGTGGCCCTACCATGTCCTCCTTTTTCCTTCTGCTACAGACATAACCAGAAAAGGCCCTTTTATTGTTTTTAACTTCTCTAGCCATCCTGAGCTCATTCTGCACTTTAGCATTTCTGACTTTTTCCCCTATATGTGTTGGCTATTTGTTTGAATTCCTCTTTGGTGATATCCCCCCTTTTCCATTTCTTACACACCCTTTTAAATCTTAGTTTATTTGAAAGTTCTTTAGCCATCCATCTGGTTTCTTTAGACACCTCTAATTTTTATTCCTCAATGGAATTGTTTGAATCTATGCCTTCAGTATCTCACTTCTAAGAAACTTCCATCCATCATGAATTCCTTTCTCTTTTAGTATGCATGACTATGGGATGGCACCTAATATTTCCCTAAATTTACTGAAATCTGCTTTCTTAAAGTCAGAATTGAGTCTGATTATGCATGGCTTCCCCTTACCACTGTATAACAAACTCCAGGAGAACACAGTCACTCCTGCCTAAGGATTCTGCTGCCTCCACCCTATTAACGAGGTCATCACTATTGGTTAGGATCAGGTCCAAAATAGCTAATCCCCTTGTTGCTTCTTCTACCTTCTGGACAATGAAATTGTTTGCAAGTCAAGTAAGGAACCTGTTGGACATTGCGGTCTTGGCAGAGTTTGATTGCCAACAAATATCAGGATAATTGAAATCTCCCATTACTACTATCTTTTTTCTGAATATCTGTTTTAGGAGGACTTCATCTAAGTCCTCAGTCTGGTTTGAGAGTCTGTAGTATACTCCCACAATGACATTGTTGTTTTTTCTTTCCCCCTTAATTTTTACCCAGATGCTTTCAACCTGACTTCCAGGATTTAAGTCATGAATCTCTTCACAGGTGTAAACATATAATCCTTGACATATAATGTTAGTCCTCCTCCCTTCCTGCTTGGTCTATTTCTTTGAAATAGGTTGTACCCCTCTGTTACTACATTCCAGTCATGAGTCTCATCCCACCAAATTTCAGTGATGCCTATTATGTCACATCTGTTTTGCTGTGTTAAGAATTCATGTTCATCATGTTTACTTCCCATGCTCCATGGGAAACATCTAAGACCATGGGTCATCAACAGCTAAGGTTTTTACCCTCCTATTGTCAGGCTTTTGTACTATTCGCTCAGTTCCCTCAATAACTATCAGATTATTATCCCTAACACTTGATGAACTCAAGAATACTGTCACCCTCCCCCACATAACTCAGTTTAAAGCCCTCCTGATCAGAGTTGTGAGCTTCTTAGCAAAAAATTCCTGCCAACTGCTGTGAGGTGCAGCCCATCATTTCCCAGTAGACTATCTTCCTGAAACTGCAGACCATGATCCAAGAAGTCAAATCGTTCCTGGCAGCAACATCTGCAGATCCAGTTGTTCTCCTGCAACTATTTTTTTCCTCCCTTCCTGGGCCATGTCCTTTAACTGAGAGGATAGATGAAATGACAACCCAGAGCCTCATAATCCCTTGTGATATGATGAAAGCTATGCCTTGCCATGTCATTTGTTCCCACATGGACCAAAAGGAAGAGGCAATGGTCAGTGGATTTCACAAGTCTTATCAGCTGCTCTCTGATGGCACTGATCTTTACCCCAGGGAGACAGCATACCTCTTGAGTTATCTTGTCAGTCTTACAAACCACTGGCTCTGTTCCCCTCACCAGGGAGTCTCCTACCACTAAAACCTGTCTCTTCTGGGGAGTGGCAGATGTAATAGAATGTAATAGAATGTTTAAATTACCATAATAATGTTAAGAGATTTAGAGAAGATAAAGGTAAGTATGATTTTGAAAAAAATGAAACTAATTTAGAGAAGCTAATGTGTAAGGAAAATGCTCAGCTAACAGCAAAAATATAAGTTAATATTATATTAGGAATCTGAGGATGAATTGATTAAAAACTGTATGTTAAAGTAGGCAAAAAAAAAAAATAGGCCACTCTATACAATTGGAACAATGGGGAAGTGTTGGAAACCTGGACAGAATTTACACGTTATTATAACCATAAAGAAAACTTTTTAAAAATGATGTATAGATGGTACTTGACTGCAATTAAATAAGCAAAAATACATAGTAATAAATGTTGGAAATGTAATATTCAAAAAGGGTCCTTCTGTCATTTATGGTGGACCTGTAGGAAAGCCAGAAGATTTTGGTTACGTATCAGTGGAAAAATACAAAAAAAATTTAAAAGCAGAAATTGTGTTTAGGCCAGAACTATTTCTCTTAAACATGCTAGACTTTGAAGACAAGGGAAACGGAAAATAGGATACTTTTATGTTATATGGTTACAGCAGCTAGGATAGCCTTTTATATTGTTAGCAGATATTGTTGGCAGAAATCTATTCCCTTGCTACAGGAATGGTTACAGAAGCTGATGGAATTGGCTAAAATAGATAAATTGTCGTGTTGGTTGAAATTTTTATTTATAGATTCTATCTTATTCTATGCAGTCGTATTTTTGGGAACCCTATATACTTTATGTGAAGGACAGACTTGGCAATAAGGTACATTTAGGTTTTGATATTTAGAAAATATTCAGTTCTGAGTTTCAGAGATAAAAATATGTATAAAATGATTTTCCTTTTTTTTTCAAATTGAGACCATTTATTTTGATCTTGTTTATGTAATTGATGTCAGAAAGTGTGAGAAGTAAAGAAGAGAGGGAAAAGAGGGCAAGTAATAAGCCGTTATATCTTCTTTTCTCTTCCCTTTTTTATTTTTCTTTCTATTCACTCTTTAATCTTTCTTACTTCTTGAACTTTTTTTCTTCTTTATACTTTTATAATTGAAGGATAGATTTTTTAAAAAAAAATTCTTCTTTCTATTGTCTTATCTTTTTCCTGTTTGTTGGTGGTGAAATTATGTATATGGTCATGTTAACTATCTAAATTTTAGGTTGAAATTCAATAAAATTTAATTTTTAAAAAATTCAAATAGTTTCATCATATTTCCATTCACTATTGTTTTTGCAGACTGATTCAAATATATTGATTTGATCCAAAATTTTAAAAAATTTTGACCACAGTTCATCAGTTCAATAACTTTAAAGAGAAATTACCAGTTCAAATTATCAAATGCTTTTTCTGCATCCAGAAAAATTAATCCACCTTGTTTCTTGCTATGACATTCAAGATATTCTGTCACATGCAACACAATTCTAATATTATCTTTCATTTGTCTTTCAGGTAAAAATCCATCTTCATCAGTATACTACTTTAACAAATTCTTCATTCTTTCAGCTAATACCAACATGAAGACTTTATAGTCATTATTCATCAAAGAAACTGGTCTAAAATTCTTCGGTAAAGTTGAATCTTGTCCTTCTATTGGAATCAAATCAAAATTCACTTCCTTTCATGAGTTCAGAATTAGTCCTGTTTCTAATACATCAATTATTACAGTTTGTAAGGGAGACAGCAGTTCCTCCTGCCAAAATTCTGTAATAAGGGATTCTTAATCCATCTGGACTCGGAATCTTTCCAGATTTTTTAATTACTCCCATTATCTCAGCTATTGTAATGTTCTGTCAATTTGGGTAGATGTTGTCTCAACAGGTAATCTTCTATCTTTATAGATTCTATCTTACTTGAATATAACTGACAAATATTCATGAAAAATCCTTTGCTAAGTCGTTATTTTTAGTAAATTCTTTATCACCTTCTCTTGATTTCAGAATCATTCTATTCTGTCTGTCTTTATTAATCCATAGGCAAGCCATCTTCCCCGTTTATTCACATGCTCAAAGCTTTTCCATCGCAAGGATTTCAACTTCTTTTCAAGACCCTTCATAGTCAGCACTGATAATTGATTTCTCACTAATATTAGCTGCTTCAAAATTCATTCATCCTCCTGGAAATTTCTTCAATGCCTCTTCTTTAATCTTTATTTCATGCAGAATGTTCTGGGGGGTTTTCCATTCATTTTTTTAATATGCCTTGTTTAGTCAAATATGATATCCTCTTATATATGCTTTGCTTGCATCCCAGACTGATCTAATATTAGTTCCTTTGTTTAAATTTCTTTCAAAAAATTCTTTCATCTCTCTTTTGGTTCTTAGGATCACTTCCTCACTCATAATTAATGATTCACTTAATCTCCATCTAAATTCTTTTGACATCTTTTTGAACTTCATCATCAGTTATGGTCAGAAAAAGTCTTTTGGGGAATCTCAACTTTGTATTTCTTGTCAGTTCAAGTTTTAGAAATCTATATCATATCAATCCTTTAATGAGATTTTTGTCTATCAGAGAAAAAAGTAAAGTCCTTGTCATTTGGATGCTTGAATCTCCATACTGCTTTTAAGTTGTTCATCATTTCAAAAAAGTCCTTTTAATAATCACCCTTGTGGGGGGGTTTTATGTCCCTTGAGGAAGATCTGTCAACGTATGGAGACCCCACCCCATTGGAATCCCCCATCAAACACCAATTTTCATAGGACATTTCCAATAGTATTGTATATAATTTTTGAATTAACATTCCTTTCTGCAAAACTGGTATGTAAACCTCCACCACCAACATTTTGTCCCCATTTCATTAAGTTCAACCCCTACAAATCTTCCTTTATCATCCACAAAAATCAACTTTAGAGATAATTTGGTTCTAATGTACAAAACAATTATTTCATTCTTTTTTTATTGTCCTGCTGATATGAATTCTTCTGCTAGTCTTTTTTGTACTAAAAGGTTTTGGTCTCTCTTCCAGATGAGAGTCTCTTGCAAAGAAATAACATCCAAATCTAATTTCTTCAAGTAATGAAATATCTTATTCATTTTTTTGAGGCTTATTCACCCCATTTATATTCAAAGTCAGAAATTTGCAATCCATATTTAAGCATCAGATAAAGAAAAGTCCATCTTAGTCTCTGTGCCTGCTATTGTTAAGTCCTTATCTTCATCATGATGCAGATGCAGTTGTTCCCTTTTCCTCAGAGTCTTTGGGCTCATCTCCTGATTCTTGTTGATTCATTGATTCTTCTTGGTCCATTTCTTTATTAAAAATGTTTTTAGAAAGTAATTCATTTTATCAGTGGTATTCAACTTGTGTTCTTCATTTTTGTATGTAAAAATCACACCCTGCCTGCAGCCTGCCACAGCTGAAAAGAATGTAAGTTTGCTCACCAAGAAATTGTAATTTTTCCTTTTTCTAAGAACTCAAACTGGGGTCTCCTTCAGACGTACAAGCACATTGCCCTGAATGGTCACTTGTGATGATGTTCCAAAATTTGATCTCTCCATTTTCTGGATGAAAAATGAATTATGACATCTCATGGAATGTTCATCCTTCTTGCATATCAGTTTATTAAACTCAATATAAAAATATAATAACTTCTAATAATATATATTCTTTTAAGCTCCCCAAAACCATAAGTAGTTCTCCCTTCTAATTCCAGTCCACAGTCCTATCTCTGTCAGTTCACAGTCCTTCTGTCAACTTCACTCTGTTAGTGCCAGGTTAAAATCCTATTTACTTCTCACACCCTGTCACACATTCTGAATCTCTCCTGAGGCAAGCATCTGCATTTTGATATATGCTGTTCTCCCACAGCCCCCTTCACAGCATCTCTGAGCTATAATTGGCTGCCTGCATGTCAGTCTGCCTCCTTTACAGGGATTTGATACACTCTATGTGCAGTATATCCTTTTCTACTGTAGTAAAACATTTGCAGTTGCCTTCAGCTGGGTTTACATGCTTAGCCGTCCAAGAACTGGCATTACATGTTCCTGAAAATTATTCCTGGGTCTCTTTCTGTGTGTTTTGAATAAAGCATCCATTTCTTCAGAAATATACACTTAGATATTTTATTTATTTAAACAAATTGTGAGTTGAGGGCTTCCAAGGATCCTGTAAAGGAAGTGCTATGCTGACTTGGACTTCTTCTCACTCTGTTGGATGACAATCCTGGAGACCAGGGTTCAATCCCCCCCTCAGCCATGGAAACCCACTGGGTGGCTTTGGGTGTGTCACAAATTGTCAGCCCCCCAAAAGCCCCGTGATGGTTTTGCCTTAGTGCCTCCATAAGTCAGAAATTACTTAAAGGCACACAACAGCAAAGGCAATATTTCTCTAATTGCTAATGTAGTGGAATGTAGAGGTTGAGATTAATTTGATTATATTTAAACATTTATGTAAAGTTCAACACATCAGAACCTAGCCTCCCAAATGCATGTTGGTATGGTCATTGTGACCATTATGGTGAAGCCCTGGGAGAGCAGCTGCTGCTTCTTACCAGAAAAGAGACAGGCAATTCAGAAGAAGATGCGCCATATCCTTTCCCTTCCCATGGAGTCCAGAATAGCCACATCTTTGCCATCTGAATTGCCTCCCCTCCCCACTAGGAAGCAGCAGGGCCTCTCTCAAGCAGCAGTGGCTTGAGAAGAGAAAGAGCAAGAGTCTTGCATAAATGCGAGAAATCCTTGCAGTATCACCATTTTGTCACACACCAGAAGTCTTCTCTCATTTGACATGACATTTGGAAGACTCAAAGAACCCCGAGGTCCCTTTTTCCTTTTTTTTATAGCCTAGCTAACAAAGGATCTCAGCTTGATGCATTACAAAGTAAGAAGTGCAATAAAAAAGCTGAATTCCACTCAGCAGTACAGATACTGGATCTATTCAGGTAAGCTGGTCTTATTAAAATGTGTCAGAGGTAAAAAAAGAAGTCTTGCTTTTTAAGTTTGTAAGCACTGCCAGCAGTCAGAATGATAGTTATGCACTATACTAACTACCAGGGCTACAATACAGAAGAAAATTAGTTCTTTTACAATTTTTTTATGGTTAAACCTACATAAACCTGGTATGACTGCACCTTTTTATTACATGCTGGTCATTGGCTGTAACAATTAAAAACTATATAAATGAAACATCAGTTTTAAAAAACATTTTAGTTACATATGATGCGATTGTAAGTGTCTTCATTCTATCCATTTGTCTTTTTGCTTTTTGCTCATGTGTCCCTTTAAGATTCTCTCAATCATGTAATCAACTGCCAGAAAAGGCTGATTTATCAGCCTCTGCAGAGTAACTCAAGTGTATTCCTCAAATGCCCCAACTCTGGAAATCTTTTATTCAGCAACAAGAATCATGCCAAGGCAAGATTCTTGCATTGCCTTAAAAAAAGGTAACCTTGGTCTTTCCTCCTCCTCTTACAACAGCCCTTGCTCTGAATATTTTGTCACGACTCCTAGTCCAGAGAAGAATCCAGCGTCTATAGCTTCTAACTTGGCTGCTTTGGAATGAGAACTGTGGACTGTCCTGTTCATGTCACTCTAATGTTTCTTTTGAACTAGTTAACTGAAGCTCATAGCAGCAGGATGGATGTCAGGTTAGATTAATATTCTAACTTGTGCCTTAGCTTAGATGACATTTTAGGTTTTGAAGTAGAAGGAGTGGTTCATGCACATGTTCTTAGATTGTTATAATACAGAGAATGAATTACAGGGGTAAGATTTGGGGATACATCGCTAATCAAAACAGACATGTATTCTGTCTCTTCCACAGGGGAACAAGACTCTTTACATTTATACAATATGCCTGGTGACTTAAATATGTTGAAGAGTGATAGAGGCTGCAAGCATGTGGCTGAGAAGACAATAGAGGAATGGCCAGACTGGAGTGAGTGTGAAGAGTTAGAGACTGGGAAAAGTGCAACAGTGGATACCAAAAGGAAAGAATTTTGTGTCAACAGCAGCCCCTGTCTCACACGTCATGACAGAGATGGGAAATCTTGGGATGATATATCTCATAGCCCTAACTTCAAACTGGCCTCAGAAAACAGCCTCACTGTTACAGGATTAAAGGACATCACAGAGTTGCAGTTGCCTCCAAATATGTGTGAGCTCAAAAAAGATTATCGAATTCTCAAATTCAGTCCCTCTATAGGGCCTAGCAGCAACAGTGATAATTGTAACTACAAAGACCAGGAAAGTGAAATTTCATCTCTGCCTAAGACATTGTGCATAGAGAGATCTCCCAAGTTAGAAAGTGGTTTAGGAGAGGAGTTCATGATCCAGGTGAAGAGGAAAGAATTGCATGACCCAGAGCTGGACTGGTTCGCTGACATGGTCCCAGACATCAAACCTTCATCAACTTTCATGTTTCTACCGGAACTGGGGCCCCATCCAGTCATTCACAGCAACTTAGACCCAGATTGCAATACTATGTGTGATGCTCAGAAGATGCAGTTTTCCTCCAAATTTGCAGCTGCTGAAATTACAGAGGTGAGGATTTGGGAGAGTGCTCTTTAAAGCATGGGAATCCAAGCCTGTGTATTTTATAAACTGGCCAGTTAATGATAACATATATGTTCCTGTTAATGGATGCATAAGCATTGTTATCCATGTGAATTGAATAATTTGGTATAGCACAGCAGCTGTGGAAATGGTTGTGCATAGAGCAATGCTGTACATTGCTACACTGGTGCCCAGACTTTGACATGTCCTGCACAAAGTTGCTATCCTGCTTGGAGGTAACTGTAACACAGTATTCAAGTCTGCAGTGCACAATATAGAACAGGGGTTTTTTTTTAATTAATGTTTATTAAAGTTCATAAAACTCTAAAATAAAAAAGAAGGACACAGCAGAAATACATGCATCTATACAAACATTGTATTCCCCATTCATCACTTGACTTTCCCACCGGATTGCCATTAGATAAATTTACTTCATATACATTTATAAGGATCTATTCTCCCAAAAATTTAACAGGTTCTACTTAAAAAATCCAAAGATGAAGTCTTATTTAAATTTATACCCTTTACATCATTTTATCATTCATGCCTTTAATGAAGAAGAATCCTAAAATTAATATAATTAAGATAATTTTTTTTATCATGCTTATCTTCAGTCAGTAAAGTTTGCTATCATGAGATCCCCCATCTGCTTCTAAAATGAGAGGTAACCAGTTCCCACTTTTTAACAAATCTATCAAAGGAGTCCCCTCTTAATAATGTTGTTAACTTGTCCATTAGTGCATCAAATAATTTAATTTTCCAATCTTCTTCATTTTGGATTTTTTCCCCCAAGCTTTAGCGTAACTTATTCTTGCAGCATGCATCATATAGAACAACATTTCTCCATGTTTTTGTTCTAATTCTCCTTCAGGCATGCCCAACAAATATATTTGTGATGTCATCTGAAACTGAAAGCCCATAATTTTTTCTATTTGTATGTGCATAGACTTTCAATATTTTTTTTTTGCCTTTCAGCACATCCACCACCTATGATAAAATGTGCCTCTTTCAGTTTCACATTTCCAACACTTATCATTATAATTTATATACATCTTTGCAAGTCTATCAGGTGGTAAATACCACCACAGATACATTTTGTAGATATTTTCTTTTAGGTTCTGACTTGCTGTATATTTAAGTCTTTTTTTCCAAGTTTTCTCCCAATTTTCCAGTTCAATTGGCTGACCAATGTTTTGAGCCCAACGTTATCATTGGTTTTTTGATAATCTCATCTGTGTCCCATCTCAGCAAGATTTTATAAATTTCAGATATTATCTGTGATTTTTTTTTAAAGATTATTACATTAAATTTTGATTTCTCTCTTTGGAACCCATTTAATTTCATCTCGATTTTCCACTTCTAACTGTCTGTATAGTAATCAATGATGGACAATACCTTCCTCTCTAAGCTTATCCTGGGATTTTATTTCTACAGTATAATATATAACTGTTTACAGTGTTTTCTGATCATTAAACTGTGACAAAAGTACCACATAGGCTTGTCCTTGAATGGTTGCTTGTTGAAAGGAAGCAGTTCTTTTGCCAATACAGGAGTTGAGTGTTAGTATAGCTAAAGGGTGAGCTCTCCAGTGCCTTCTATACAGAGCTGGGAAGCAATGTGTGCAACATGGTTATTTCTAAGGTGTTACTTTGGTGAGACATTACTCTGAACAATAACGTTCTAGATTAATTTGTTATTTGAAAAAGTTATTTTGAGGAATCAGCTAAAAGTACAGGCTAATTAGAAAGAATTCTGTTAGCCCCATGGCTGCTTTGAGGAAAAGAGGTGGACAAAGTGCAAAAATTTTGCTTGCAGGCTCCTACCACAAATAAAAAGCCTTCAGCAGCTTAGCTCTGCAACCAGTTTAGTATTGTTCTAGTTGTTATACTTAATCTTTATCCTTATTCCAGGTGAACAGTGTTGGCTGGGAAGAACAAGAGGAGCTGAACTGGGAGGATGGTGCCAACTGGTGAAGACTAAAATATTGAGTTAGTCTGGAGTTAAATATCTCTTTGCATGACATTGTGGGCAGCCTCCTCCAATTCAATAGGTGTCAAGAATTGAGTATCTTCACAATACACTTGCCTTTCTACTCTGCATAATTTAGGCCATAACTACCATTGGAGCCTTCTGCCCTGGAGGCTAAAAAAGAATGTTTGGAAAGAAGGAGATTTTGCAAATGTGTGTTTGCAAAAAAAAAAAAAAAGTTTTTTTTTTCTCCCAAAACCAATAATGATTGTGGAAAACTTTAGAGAAAATAAATGGATAACACACTCATTTGTATTTGTACAATCTGTTTTATGAAAAAAACACTTCAAACTATTTCAGACTACCATTATATGATAAATGTTGTCCACAAGGGTGTACAAAGTGATCATCTGTGTGCTTAAGCTGAGTGATCAGCATCACAGTATAACAGCAAATTTTTATTCTTAAGCTGAATGCTTTCATTTCTAGATGGAAGGTCCTTAGGGCAACGGTTGATCTTATTTGTAATGCATCCTTCCTACTGGTAGTATTCTAGACACAGCAATGAAGATGAGTGGCATCAAAAACTAGCATGTATTTTTGTCCATGGCCTATTGCTTAGCTTGGCTTTCCATTTTGCTTTTCCATTCCACACCAGCAGCATGTAGCAATAAACTGAATATGCAGCTTCAGCATCTGGAACTGTCTGTGGTGGGATGAAGCTTGCCTTTAAGGCTTCCTGCTGCCTATTCTGTATGGAGCTATATTTAGTAATATAATACTGAAATCACTTTGAGATGAAGTGTTAAAGCCATTAACATGTGCTTTTCTTTAAGTTTCTTAGTGTCATCTGTAATGCTTTTAGTTTCTTTGCAAGCCATGTGAGGGTTAGAACCTTCTGTAGCAGCAGCTTTACCATCTCCAGTGTCCTTTCAGCAGTGTCAGTGGCTGATCTATACTGCACCTCACTGGGTGAGTAACAAGTTATTTTGGGGGATAGCAACAGAATGAAACAATAGAAGTTCTACAGTACTATATTTTGAAATAGAGGAATATTAATAAATGTAAAATGAAACCAGTCAAGGCCAACAGAGCTTACACCTGACAGTCTTGCTTTGGAAGCTCTTTGATTCATAAGGGCCAAGCTTACAGGCTGGCTTCAGGGTAGCCCAGTGTAAAACTCTGGGTTGAGACAGTTAGACATCAAGTCCTTGGTCTCTGAATGCCAACATCCAGGAAGGTGTTGCAGTACCATAGGGAACTGCATCCTCTTAAATTGTATATTGGTAACCCTGCTCTCCATTACTTCTGTGGACTAAACAGTTGTTGAAATCTGTCACATATCCTGACAGAACTGAAGAATCAGGTCTTGTCAAATCAGTGCAAGCTCAAATTCGGGAAAGAGACTCTTGTGTTAAGAGGGAATTGCCATATACTGTGTCTCAAAATCCCTCTGGCCCTGAATGAAAAGACTTCTCCTACAATGACCACTAAATACTGTTGTCCAAGATGCTATATAGGAAGATGGAGTGCAACAATAACCTAGGTGGAATTACTTCCTATCTTCCCTCTCATCACCCTCAAAACTCACCTGTTGCTTGCTTTTCTCCAACACAGCTTTTAGCGGCTGGTGGAAGGCATGGGACATAGGAAGAACATCCACCTATGTCCCTGTAGCACAACAACACATCCTCTAGGACCTCTGGGTGTCCATGACTATGCCTTTATGGTGCATCCAGTTATAGGGACATAGTTGGATATTTCTCTGCCCCGTGCTCTCTACCATCCACTAAATGGCCATATGCGGGAAGCAGAAAGAGACAGGTTAGGGGTCACTGGACAAGGGAGGAATTCCTCCCTCCACAGTGACCAAAAAGAGATGTATGCATTACACCATGTGCATTGTATTACACTACTTGTGTGTTACTAATAGGATACCAGTCATTTTCAGAAGGAAACTACACTTTCATCTATGCTAAAGATGGACAACTGCAGAGAGTGATGTTTCCATCACTCCTTGGCCCCTGCAGGACTTCAGAGGGCCCTACGCTGACACCTCTGGATTTCTTTAAAAAACTAAAAATGTTGCATGGTTTATCCCCTTCCTCTTGGGAATGTTATATACTGATTATTGTTTATCTGCTATGCTTTATCTTGAGAGACCTGATGGGATGAAAAGTAATATTTTATAAACTAAAATAAATTAATTTAACCAGAAGAAAAAATCAAAAACTAACTTCCAGTTCAACGCCTTTTCCTGCATCCACAAAATAGAATAACCCTCTTTAGACATTACAAAACTCTTATTGGGTCATGTACTACAATCCTGCCCCTTCCACCTATCATGTGCTAGTTAATAGGCCAGGATGCCTTGAAGTTACCACTCATGTGGAGCTCTTTAATTACATCCAACTGACTGTTTTTTGTCTGGCATCATCACCCCACCACTAAGAGCACTGCTGTCTCTGCAGCATCTGGCAATGGCATTAACAGAGGCTTCATATTTCCATTTTCAAGTGACCATCCTATTGATATAAAAGGAATCCCTAAAAGCCAGAGCTCTGATAAAGTCTGTTGTGGTTGCAAGTCATTCTTTGTGAACCTTGTCTGGCTTACTTGTGAAGACTGTGCCTTGCATTGTTCTGCTAATTATAATTCTGAGTATTGACTAGTTTTTTAGTGCAACTCACTCTTACCTTCATCAGATAGAGGCGGGTACCACTTCCCATGAGAGCCAGCATGGTGTAGTGGTTTGAGAGCATTGGACTGTGATTCTGGAGACCAGGTTTGAATTTCCACATGGTCATAGAAACCCATTTGGGTGATAGGCAAGTCACATTTCCTCAGCCTTAGAGGAAGACAAAGGCAAAATGCTTTCTGAACAAAACTTTCCCAGAAAGTCCTGTGATAGGTTACCTTAAGGTTGCCATAAGTTGGAAACTTGAAAGCACACAACACTTACCAACACTTATAGGAAGATGTAGATGTAGTCAAGGACATTAAAAGGCAATAATATTATCTCTGTTAAGTGTTGACACACTTCTTCTCTGCAGTCTTGTATGGTTCAATGTAGCATAGTCAGTTCACATATAGATCTGTGCTAGGCTGAGCCATGAAGCACTGCCCCAACCTACTGAACAGCCTCTGAAGCCCCCTGCAGAACCATCCCATGCTTTATGGGGAGCAGGCAGAATTACAGAAACATCCAGCCAAGCCCTTATAGCTAGATGTGAAATTATTACAGCAGCACTGAGACCAGTCAGACACTTATGAGATCCTGCCCACTCCCCACAAAGCATGGGATGCTTGAAGGGGAGGCCTTCAAATTTTCTTCAATACAAATTTCCCATCTCTGCATTAAGATATTCTTGGACCTGGTGCATATCAACCTGAATCTTTTATTTGCACATTTGATCACAAAGATTCCTGGTAGGATTTCATTACTGAATTTGAATTTCTAAGCACCACTGCTGTTCACTTGTGGTTTTTCTGTAGTGCACAGATTTCCATATGTTGCATAACTGTAGTAATCATAACGTATTTGCCTAACTTTGTTGATGAACAATAATCCTTGAAGATGGCTACAAGATTGGACAAAACTATTTGTGATGCCGGCCTCTAATCTACTTCCCAAGGGGAACACTCAGAACGTGAAACTGCACGTGAACAGAAGCATTATTTATTGTAGGAAGTACAGATTGATACCAGACATTACTTTCAGTTGCCGAAACTGAAGAGCATCAGCCCAAACCAAAGCTTATATAGATTAAATTGATAATTATTCAGTACTCATTATGTTGGTTGGCAGAATTCCCATGTCTCATTAATTCATCAGTCAACCTGATCCTGCCCAGGCTTGGTTTGGTTGTTTACATTCTTGCATTGCTATCTCCTTTGTTCTCCTTTTTTAGAAGTGGGGAATAGGAGCCTTCCTCCTCATGCCCATTGCCTAACCTGTTTGTTGTTCCCCGCTGAGAAATGTATCCACACTGGGGCTTGAGACAAATTGTCATGTGACCAGTAGGCAAAAAGTGATGGAAGCTTTCTTCAAAGTCATAAGGTTTCTGATGAATATGTTATGTTACTGAGCAACGGCAGCAAGTCAGTCACTAAAAATATGCAAGTTTATTTAATTTATCATTTATCTCCAAGTTGAGTCACTGAAGCAGCTGAATGAATGGTCCAGGACTAGGCTAACCCAGCACCAATAAGCCATTGCTAAGAGCAGCTAACCTCTGTGGCACTGACTTTTTAAAGCAATTCAACAAAATAAGGACTTAAAATGCCTCACAACAACAGAATATTGAAGAATATTACTTCCACTTTCTTTGCTTCACAACTGAACGTGTGATTTACGCACTGACTTTGGAGAAAAATAACTTAACTAGTGTAGCAGTGCAGAGGAGCGCTGTGGATAGATTGAAGAGAGATGAAGATTTAAACTGACATTGCATTATTTATAGCAGCCAATTTATGAACCTATGAATTTTAATAAGGATTAAATAAATCTCTTTTGGTCTTTTTTGGTTGTTTAAGAAGAATTTACTTACTATGTGGAAGAGATAAGAATCAAGGTCATCTCTCTGATTAGAGTTAAGAAACAGACCAATGTTATTGTAGTTTCTAGTCCGGGCCTGTGGTATATTAGATATCATTTGATATCAAGAATTTGGCCATCCCAAACTGTTCCTCTCCACATGCTTGCAAGGCCCCCAAACAAGCACGTACACTGGCACGGCTGAAAATAGCTGAACAATGCAAACTAAATCCAGGCAGGCCAGTAATTGCTGGAATGCAGCTTCAGGAGTCCTCCAGGCAAGTACACTTTGAAAACACATGTATGCACGCAGCATACAAAAGATCCCCTGCCCTGAGCAGGCAGCTTGATGAGCCGAATATCCAACTGTCAAGCACTCCTCGTTTGCATACTGTCTGTGCTATTGACAACTCATAATTCAATCATCTAAAGTACTGACCTTTCGGAGGCTTTATCTCCAGCCTGAAACCCATTGTTTTCCCCGGGAACGGACTAGCCTATAGGCACATTTTCCCCTATAAGACCCCCTGATTTTGAGCACTTCTTTGGATCGCTCCTGGCTTCCATCCCGCCTTGCTGCCGCTCCGTTTGCCGAGCTTTCCCCTCAGCTTCCACATGCTGAGAATTTCCACTCCAACTGACTTTTCTTCTAAGTACCTGGGCTTCAGGATCAGGTGTGGTATTTCCCCTGAAAAATCCCTCTCAAAACCCTCTATCCAACTCCTACCTTTCTTTCATTAGGTCTGTGTATTTGCATACATACGTATTGACTGTATTTCAAAATAAAGAAAAACAATTATTATTTACTTCTGTTTGATTATTGACTCAGCCTGACCCCGTAAACATTGGGTGCAAGATCTCGCTAGATTGCCCTGCCTCTTGCATTGCTATAGCTTGTGTTCTTGCTAATTCCCATTCCCCAATAATTGGAGCACATTGAGGTGTCCCTGATGGGACCCCAGAAATCTGGGTAACAGAGTGGTGGAGCAACGCGGGCAACCCCTGTACCCCTAATTTTGAGTGGGAGTTGCAAACCTGCTCAAGTCAGTCTGGTACAGAATGGCTGAATCCGAGTCTTAAAGTGATAGGAACAAGTGTGAGTGAAATCTGTGTGTTTCAGCTCCAGGAGCTATTCTATCTGGGTTGGAAATCTGCACCCCTTTCTCTCTTGGTTTGTGTATGGTACCCACCTCGGCTTGGTCACAGTCCGATAGCAAGGGTTATGCACAAACTGTCCCAGGAATCACCTCCCTAACTTGGGAACTATCGCAGGCTGGGATCCAAAGCGCTAGGGTGTTAGGTACAGTCCATACAAAGCAAGGCAAAATAGCACTTAGGGAAGAACCCCTAAGAGTGTAAAACGCAGGTGCGTCCCATTCAGAGTGTAAGGCATGGGTGCGTCCCGTCAGAATTAGAACTCGGGTGCTTCCCGACTTGTAGTAAATTAGGTGCAGGTGGTGAGTCCTGACCTAGGTAAGGGTTTTAGAAGGTTTTCCTGAGGTAGAGGAAGGTGCCCCTCACCCAAAAAAACTGTTAGGGACGGTTCAGTTAGGTTCCTTTCCCTTTGCCCCTGCTGCTTGGCCAGGCAGCATAGTAAGTTCCTGAGAGTTCGTTGTTCCCCTTTCATTGTTAGGCAGAGTCCCAGTGAAGGTTTCCCCCAGAATCTAGGTGATTCTCACTGTCCCTGAACCGTGTCCTCGTCCTTTTGCCCCTAAGCTGTCGAGGTGGAAGCCGGGGCTTAGACAGGCAAAAGTGACATTTTCTGTGCAGGCTGGAGTTCGGCTCCCAAACCTCTTCCCTAGTTAAGTTCAACTGAGTTCATCTTCTGAATACTCCCCCAAGGGATCTCGGTGATCCTCCCAGTCCCTCCACATCCTGGTCCCATTTGAAGGTTAGTATAGTAGGAAAAATGGAAGTGAAGGACCTCATGTTGGAAAAGGAGGTCAAGTGAAAGTTAGAGCAATGGGTTTTGAGCAAAGTAAAATGCCCCTGGAAGGAAACGAGCTTCCAGGCGGCAGATCCCTTTGCTACTTTAAGAGAAGTGTATGCCCAGGCGCGTAAGTCCAAGAACCCGTTCGGGCCATCCAAAGATGTGTTGGCCGCATGGGGACTTTAGCTTATGGCTAGAGATGCATCCCGTACCCTGGTTGAGACCAGAGCCAAACTTTTAGAGTCAGACAAAGAGATTGTCCAGCTTCATGCCGAGATGGAGGCTCTGTGGGCGGACAAGGTACGTTTGCATCCGTTGCACAGGCCACTTCACAGAAACTTAATACTGCCACCCTTCAGGCTCTGACTTGGGAGGAAAGGGCTCACTCATTAGAAGCAGAGTTAGCCCATGCATGGTCTGCTGCCAAGTCTATGGTTGAGCAAGTTAAGGAGCAGCAGGAGGCTGTCAGCCACACAACTTGCCTTAAGCAAATTGAGGCTTTGGAGAACCAGCTCAACATGCGCAGAGCATTAATTTCGGCCGTCTGCCCGGAGCTTCTCCCCTCATTTCCCCTTGATGCCCCCGGGGAGCCACTGCCAGAAGACGCTATGGCCACCCTTCCCCACAACTCAGACTGGAGTGACCACAGGGTCCCAGTCCAGCCAGTAGAAACTAGGTCCATGACAAAAAGAATTGCCCCTTCAGGAGAAGGACCTCAGAAAGGGTAGAAGTGTGGGAGACTCAAGATAGAGACCCGAGTCCCCTGGAGAGCCACAGAAGCCAAAGCTATTGCAGACCAACTTGGTCCTTTGAATAAGTCAACTGGGATCATGTGGCTTAATGCCGTGATCCACTCGCACCCCGTAGCCAACGACCAAGATCTAACTCAGTTGGCCAGGTTGTGTATGTCCCCGTCTGAGCTCCCCACTTTACAGTCAGCCATGGCAGCTCAAGGCTTACTGAGACTCAAGGTCCATGACTGGATGAGGGAGGTCATCAGGATCCTGTGGCCAGGGCAGAGTGCTAGCATTCTGTACGTTAAGGAACAGCAGGGGCCCAGAGAAAACCCAGAGGCATACGTGGCACAGAAACAGCTCCTGGCCATTTTAGCAGAAAAGATCCCCCTGGCTCCAGGAGGGTACAACTTTAATCATATGGAGTTCAAGACTTCTTTACAGAGGTCTGAACCATGAGAAAAAGATGGCCTTAGGCTTGGTGGACCCTGAGACAGGTTGGGAGGAATTTGGGAACAACCTCCAGCGGGGTGCCAACCTGCTCCGCGAGGCTGGATCTCTGAAGCCCCGTCCGAAGGCTCACAGAAGAGACACAGGAAATTGGGAGCCCGTACAGTAGGTGACATACTCCAACTATAGACCCCATTCCCAACATAGGAAGACAGCTCCGAATTCTGTCCTGAAGGGGAACTGGAATTCACATCCCAGACAGGATAACAGACTTAGGCAGGAGCACTGGCAGGCTCTGGACTCCTGTAGTCAGCCCAACAGGGCAAGGAATTCTGCTCCCCGCCTCCAGCTCCAAAACAGGCCACGGACAATAGTGCTCCCAGGGAGATGTCCAGTGGCTATGATCCGACTGCCCAGACCTATTCGTCCCATCGAGTAAAGATCTGGGGAATGTTAAGGAAGCTCGGATTGGACATGAGCCAGTTCGACGAAAGGCCCACCTCAGAGCTCCTAGAGGCCCTAGAAAAGCAACTCCAGGCAGGAGGTAAACAGCTGGTAAACGCCGTGACTAATGGTCCTCCTCCGGCTGGATACTATCCCAACTTGGATTTGCAGGAATAGGGGTGCCCCTGGTCCTGGAAGCTTCCTTGCAACGTTGTGGCTTGGCTGAAGCCAGGCAAGTGGGGAAGATTCTGGGTGAAGGCAGGCATTGGGACTGAGAGGGACAAAACTCCTGCCACCCTTCTTGTTGATTCTGGTGCAGCGCTGAACGTGCTGCACCCTAAATTGGTGAGACATGGTGAGTCTACCCCTGAGACTGTCCAATTGACTGGATTTGGGGGGGACACCAAGCTAAAGTGTGGACAAACATCCCCATGTCCACCAACACGTTCCATTTTAAACTGTTGGCTTGTGAAAACCAAGGGAAGGACGAGGGTCTTTTGGGCATCGGATTCCTCCTGGGAAATAAGCTCACGGTGGATTATGTGAACAGCTTTTTGTGGCAGTTAGATAAAGGACCTCTTGAGATCTCCGCGGTACACGGCCGTGCTGCTATTAAAGCCCCTGCTCCTGTGCAGTGCGTTGCCAGTGATCCGTGGGTACAAGCTTTCCCTGAGGTTTGGATCCAAGATAAAATTGAGTGTCGCAAGGTGAAGGGTGCTTGCGTGTTAATCGAAGGCAAGGACCCCCCACCACAGAAACAGTGCAAGTATCCTGCAGAGGCAGAGGAAGGCATAGGAAAGACGATTGAAGGACTTGTCCAGTGGGACGTAGTCATCTGTCACCCTGATTTCTGGGGTCCCATGAGGGACACCTCAATGTGCTCCAAATAATGGGGAATGAGAAGTAAGAAGAGCACAATCTATAGCAATGCAAGAGGCAGGGCAAACTAGTGAGATCTTGCACCCAATGTTTACGGGGTCAGGCTGAGTCAATAATTAAGCAGAGATAAATAATAATTGTTTTTCTTTATTTTGAAATACAGCCAATGCATATGTATGCAATCACTCACACAGACCTAATGAAAGAAAGGTAGGAGATTGATAGAGGGTATTGAGAGGAATTTTTCAGGGGAAATACTACACCTGATCCTGTAGCCCGGGTAGTCTGAAGAAAAGTCAGTTGGAGCGGAGATTCTCAGCACATGGAAGCTGAGGGGAAAGCTCGGCAAACTGAACGGCAGCAAGGCCAGGAGCGATCCGAAGAAGCGCTCAAAATCAGGGGGTCTTATAGGGGAAAATGTGCACATAGGCTAGTCCATTCCCGGGAAAAACAATGGGTTTCAGGCTGGAGACAAAGCCTCCAAAAGGTCAGTACTTTAGATGATTGAATTATGACAGAGTTGTCAATAGTGCAGACACTATGCAAACGAGGAGTGCTTGACAGTTGGATATTCGGCTCGTCATGCTGCCTGCTCAGGGCAGGGAATCTTTTGTACACTGGCGTGCATACATAATGTGATTTTAAAATGTACTTGCCTGGTGTCGGGATTGCCCTCCATATGAGGGGATTATGGTTTAGTGTGTAGATGGAATATGCACAACTGCTAGTAAATTTCGTAATTGCTTTGTAGTAAGGCAAGAGCAGGTGTACATTCCTAACTTGCTGTTCTCATAACATTTGCTAGAGGAGATAGATAGTTGCTATGGTGACCTGGTGATCATCCTGACCTACAGTAGAGGAAATATGCACTCGCTTATCTCTCGTGTGAAACTGAACTGTTTAACTTTAGAGTCTTTGAGAATATTTCTCACTTCTGTCTTTTGACGCCTGTGTTCACTGCTCTACAACTTTCCAATAAATCTGTTATGCAAGTTTATGGAATCTGTGTACAAGTCTGATCCTGACAGAAAAGACAGAAGTCACCATGCATCAAACTACTGAAAAGGTGGAAAGCCGCCCCACAGAAGAGGAACCGGATTCAGCAGATTCCAACGGGGCTGCTGACAGCAAATTAGGTCCAGACGCCAGACCCAAAGTACGGCTGTCCATGCCAACTGCCACCCCAACAAGCGGCCAAACTTGGGCTTGGGGAAAGAAACCTAGAACTTCGGTGAGGCAGCACCGAAGAGCAGCCAAATGGGACACCTCAAAGAGAGAACTGGCTCTTCTGGGTAAGATACTGAATATGGAAGGAGAGATGGAGAAAAAAGATGAAGAAATAACAGAGCTCCGGACTTTGATCCGTGAAATGCGTGCCAGGGGGCCAAAATTGGGAAGGACCCCAACCAGAGAACCATGAATCCCAGCTGCCGCCCTGGCAGCAGCCAGGCCACCGCCAGACGGCCAGCCCCTACAGCCGGCACCATCAGCTGCCCCTGCATTGCCGCCTGCAATACCAAGGAATATTGGTGAGCTGAAAGCTTCATTTAATGGAAAGGGAGAAAAACTCTCCTTTTTCTTAACCATGGCCTCGAATTATATGTTGGACTATGGGCATCTGTTCCAAGACGATGCAGCCAGAATCAGATACATAAGTCAACAAATGAAAGGTTTGGCAGCTGACTGGGTGGCTAACCTATATGATTCACGTGCCCCAGAGACTGAGAATTTACAACTATTCATGAACCATCTCCGTGAGCGTTTTGAAGACCCACACCTGCTTGAAAAGACTAAATACCAGCTGAAAAGATTGAAACAGGGCAAAGGCGATGTAGGAGAATACTCCAGAGAATTATGAAACTTGGCAGCCAAGGTACCCTGGTCTGATGAAGTCTTGGTAGAACTATACAAGGACGGATTGAACCCTAATGTGCTGCACGGCTGCTTGACTCAAGCCGACCCCCAGACACTGCTTGGATGGATTAAGCTTGCTACGGAAGTTGAAGGGATAACTCAAATTGTCCAGCTGACTTGACAACGACAAGCTCAAGAAACAGGGCCGCAAAAAAAACCCCGCCGATCCACATTCATCAACAGCGAAGAAAGAAACAGATGCCTCCGCCTGGGCATCTGTTTTTCCTGTGGAAAGCCGGGCCATCTCTCCAGCAACTGTCCTGAAAACCAAACTCCCAGGAATTCCAAGGAACTGCAACCTGATACAACCAAAGAAAAAGACGTCCTTCAGAAAACTACTACTCCAAAACAAGCAGCTAAATGCATCATCAAAGACCCAGCAGCAGCCACAGGAGATAGCCCACAACAAGAGGCTAGCGCTTCTTCCTCCTCCTCAGCTTCGGACGAAGACTCTGAAAGCGGCTGTGAGGATTGGGACACTGCTGGAACAACATATGTAAGTAACCATAAAACCCCCCATTTATTTGCAACCATGACTTTGGCGGGGAAAGATAGAGAACTGCGAAATTCATAGAGCTCTGATTGATTCTGGCTGTTCCAGGAGCTGTATCCACCCAGATTTGGCTGTGGAACTTAAAATGGATTATCAACCCCTAGAGAAACCCATTAAACTGACACAAATGGATGGAAGCCCAATGTCAGAACGAATTGGACAAATCTCCACTCCCCTTTCTTTCAGGGTGGGGAACCATAAACACAAAATGCGTTTTTTAGTGCCTAAGGCAGTACAATTTCAAGTTGTTTGGGGTATTGACTGGCTACAGAAATACAACCCAAATATAGACTGGACAGCTTGAAAGCTATTAAACCATGACTCTCAACATGCCAAACCACAGCTTCCCGCACTTTCTTTAACCCCTGAAGAATTGGCACACATTCCTGCACACTATCAGGATTTGCAAAAAACTTTCCATGAACGGGAAGCTGATCAATTACCCCCCCACAGAGAATTCGACTGTAAACTGAACCTAATTGATGGAGAAAAGCTCCCCAAACCGAAAATTTATCCCATGAGCCACCAAGAACTCATCGCCTTAAAAGAATTCCTAAACAAAAACTTGGCGTGCAAATTCATTAAACCATCTACAGCCCCTACAGCCAGTCCAGTATTTTTCCGCAAAAGAAAGGACCCAAAAGCTGACCCCTGGCTAATTGTTAATTACTCTGCAATCAACCAAGCGATCTTACCGAACTGTTACCCTATCCCTCTTATCAAATTTTTTTTGGATCAACTGATCCAAGGAAAATGCTTTACTAAACTAGACCTTAAAGAGGCTTTTCATAGAATTCAGATGCACCCTAATAGTGAACGGCTCACAACCTTCTCCACTCCTTTGGGCAACTTTCAATGGACTGTTTTCCCCTTTGGATTACAATCTGGACCTTCAGTTTTCCAAATGTTTCTCAATTCTATTTTTCATGATTGCTTTACGAAGGGATGGTAATTTATTTGGATGACATTTTGATCTATGCTCATTCCCTGGACAGACACATTTCATTGGTTAGAACCGTATTACAATGATTAATTGCTAACGGACTGGTTGCTAACTTAACTAAATGCCAATTTGACACCCAGTCCTTCAACTACTTGGGCTACTGTATTTCCAATAACACTCTCAACATGGATCCTTCCAAAATTGATGCAATCCTTAACTGGCCAGTGCCTAAGACTCTTAAACAGTTGCAACAGTTCCTTGGATTTGCCAACTTTTACCAGAACTTCATTGAAAACTTTGCCACCCTTGTTCTACCTCTCACCGACCTACTAAAAAAGCCTAAAGGGACCAACTCTACCAAAAACCACAAGCTGTCTTGGTCCCCTGAGTGCCAATCAGCTTTTGATGCCTTAAAGAAAAAACTTACCTCAAAGCCTTTGCTTCTTTTTCCCGATACCTCTAAACCTTTTGTCATCCAAACTGATGCTTCAGATTTTGCCATGGGAGCAGTGCTCCTGCAGCACGACGCTGATGGAGCCCTTAAGCCCTGCGTGTTTATTTCCAAAAAATTTCCACTCAACAACTGAATTGGCCTATTTGGGAAAAAGAAGCTAAAACAATTCACTTCACATGGCAACACTTGCTTGAAGGTGCTCATGTTCCTTTCCAAGTTTGGACTGATCACCGAAACTTACAAGCTTTGCAAACTGCTAGAAGGCTGACTCCCAAACAGGCTCGCTGGGCTGAATTTTTCCAACGCTTCCGCTTTAAAATTATTTTCAAACCTGGCAAGTCCAATGCTCTCGTGGACCCTCTCTCTCGTCTGCCTTGTCATGAACCCCTCCCCTCTACCACCTCTCCTGAGAAAACTTTATTTCCAACTGACTCTCATGCTTCTCAAATCACCACTCGCACGCTAACCAAAGCCCACCTTTCAGCTTCCACTCTTTGTGATACAACTCTTCAGGACCTCATCAAAAACGCTTCTCACAAAGACCCTTGGCTTTCATCTCATAAAGACAACATTGCCTGGGAAAACGGTCTCCCATTTTATGGCTCTAAAAAATGGTCTCCCGTTTTATGGCTCTAAAATCCAGATGCACACCCCACTATTTTACATCGCTACCACGATACCAAACCTGCAGGTCACTTCGGATTTTTCAAGACTTTACATTCCATCCGTAAACTGTTCTGATCGTCCGGTTTAAATTCTCATGTACAAACCTACATTAGGGACTGTGCCACCTGCAATTTGTGCAAGTCTCCTACTTCCAAACCACAGGGATTATTACAACCCCTCCCTGTCCCTTCCCGACCTTGGTCTGTCATTGCATGGGATTTTATTGTTTCTCTCCCCTCCTCTTCTGGATACCACTGTATTTGGATCATAACTGATCATTTTTCTAAGTAATGCCATTTCGTGCCGCTCAAGAAAATCCCCACAGCTGAAAAACTCACTGACTTGTTTATTCTACATGTTTGGGGACTTCATGGATTGCCCTCCACCATTATTTTAGACCGTGATCCAGTTTTCACCTCCAAATTTTGGACTTCCCTTTTGAAATCATTAGGCATTACCCAAAAACTCAGTAGTGCTTGTCATGAGCCAGGCTGAGCAGGAGGAGGAACAGGCTGCCGATTCAGACAGGGACTCTGAGTTGGATGTGGGGGAGGCCTTGGAGGGAGAAGGGGCCCCTGCAGAGGCAAGGGAAGGGCCTACCAGCGACTCCCCAGCTGACCCAGGCCCCGTACCTACAGCAGAGGAGTCCAATGCTCCTGGCTCGACAGAAGCGGCTGCTTCTGATTCCAGCCCGGAGCTTGCAGCAGACACTCCCCCCACATTCCTCCAGAGGCGACTGGAGAAGGTGGCAGTTCGTAAATCAAAACGCCTGCTAGAGAAACGGCTGAGATCAGAGGGCCTGCAGCTGCGAGTCCGGTCAACAGACACTTGATCAGCCCAGCTGGGCTAAAGACTATTTAAGGCAGACGCTGGGAATGGGCGTTTACGGGGCACCAACCGTCATTCATCTGATACTCTGCCTCCAGTCCAAGGGCTTGATATCTCTGAGTTCCTCTGCCTTCGTTTTGGGTGACGTAACCTCCTTTTGCTTTATGGCCTTATCCATTTTATTGCCTGTGTTTGCTTTGGGTGCTGTAAACCCTTGATTAATTTACGGTCCGCTCATTAAAAGGCCATCAAAACTCCAGTTGCCGCCTCTGTGTTGCTTGGCCTCCGCCTGACATTGACAATGCTTACCATCCACAAACTGGTGGTCAATCAGAAAGGGTTAATCGCACACTTGAACTATTTCTTCGTTGCTTTGTTTCTTCTAATCAAAATGATTGGTCTTCTCTCCTTCCTTTCTCTGAGTTTGCTTTTAATTCTGCTCTACATTCCTCCTCTGGAAAAAAACCCTTTGAAATTGTGTACAGCTTCACCCCAACCCCCTTCCCCCCTCCCTGCCCAGTCCTCTGCCTCCCCCCTTCCCTCGCTGCCTGGATTGACAAGTCTTCCTCGGTCTGGCAATCTGTCTCTAAATCTTTGACCGCATCTAAAACCTCTCATAAACGCTTCGCTGACACCAAAAGGTCCCCAAACCCTTTTTATAAACCTGGCGATCTCATTTATCTCTCCTCCAAAAACATTTCCTCTCCTTCCTCTTCTAAAAAACTCTCTCCTAAATACCTCGGCCCTTTCCCTGTGAAGCGTGCTTTAAACAATGTGTCCCTTGAATTGCAATTGCCTACATCTCTTAAAGGTATCCACCCTGTTTTCCATTCCAGCCTACTCAAGAGGGGCCCTTCGCTGGACTATTCAATGCCTGACCCCATGTTTCCGCCACGTTGATCTTCTCCCTACCAGCATTGTATTACTCTTCTAGCATCTTCTTTACCACTGTTTACTCTTTTCTGTTATGTATGTATATATATATTTTTTAAGATGGGCAGGATGTCAGGATTGCCCTCCATATGAGGGGATTATGGTTTAGTGTGTAGATGGAATATGCACAACTGCTAGTAAATTTCCTAATTGCTTTGTAGTAAGGCTAGAGCAGGTGTACATTCCTAACTTGCTGTTCTCATAACATTCGCTAGAGGAGATAGATAGTTGCTACGGTGACCTGGTGATCATCCTGACCTGCAGTAGAGAAAATATGCACTCGCTTATCTCTCGTGTGAAACTGAATTGTTTAACTTTAGAGTCTTTGAGAATATTTCTCACTTCTGTCTTTTGACGCCTGTGTTCACTGCTCTGCAACTTTCCAATAAATGTGTTATGCAAGTTTATGGAATCTGTGTATGAGTCTGATCCTGAAGCTGCGTTCTGGCAATTACTGGCCTGTCTGGGTTGATTTTGTATTGTTCAGCTATTTTTGGCCGTACCCGTGCGCATGCTTGTCCGGGGGCCTCGCAAGCACGTGGAGAGGAATGGTTTGGGATGGCCAAATTCTTGATATCAAATGATATCTAATATACCACAGGCCCGGACTATAAATTACAATAACACCCCCCCCCGAAAATGGGCGATTTGGGGATAATATCGAACATTTTCCAATCAAAAGCAAAAATAGTTTAGAGTCGAATAGAGGTCTTAAGGCACAGCGGTAGTATTTCTCCATAGGGAAGAAGGAATCTTGGGGAAAACGAAGGATTTCCATCTTCAAAAATACATTCCTAACTTTAACTAAACACATTCAAACAACAATGTACATAGACAATAAACAATAAGAAAATCTTCCCATCAATAGAGGAGAGGCAGCAATCTATCAGTAACAGGAGAATAGCGCAGTGCAGAAATATTTGAGATTGAAGCAAACGTGTGCCTGCTAATGAGGCACTGCAAATACAAGCAGGGAAAAATGACAATGGTTACAAAGTATCGATGTCTGCAAACTAGCTAACAATTGCTTGCTGACTATTAGCTGCTTGTATCTTGCAGATCTTGGATGGAGGAATAGTCCATTTGGAACTTCTCGGTGATCGGGATAGCAATAGTCCATTAAACTAAATCCTTTTGTCAAAAAGTCTTTTATCTCCATCAGGAGGTGTCTGGATCACACACACCCATGTTCCCACAACTACAGCAGAGGAATCGGGCATCTCCTTAGACCAGCTCCTGAATGGAGCTGCAATTGTCTTCTTAATCCCCCCCCCAGTACCCGGGGGGATGGTCAGGTCGGGGGGTCGTCCCGGTTCTCCGCAGCTGTCGATTTTGCAACAGAACTGACAATGAGGTTATCCAATGCATAGATAAAATGCGAATTACCAGCTCAGCGGCTGATGGTAGTTCAAGTGGAAAAATAAAAATCTTCTTTCGCTGTAAACAGAAAGTTTATGGGGGAGTGAGGACATAAATAGGTCCCAAGAACAGAGCTGTATTGGCCTTAGCAGGGCCTATTCAGGTAGTGAGGCTGTAAATTCAGAACCTGCATCGAACCGTCGTCCCTAGGCTGCCTTAGCCTAAGTCATGAAGGGCAGGATTCAGATATCCAAAGTCATTCCAGAACAAGGTGGAATTCCAATTAGACAAATAGCCAAAGTCAGCCTTACACTGAAGGAATGGCCTCCAGCCTGATTATTTATCCGAGGGCTGGGGTGCTGCTGTAAAGGTGATGGTGGTCAGATGTAGGTTCTGAGTGCACAACTTCCCTACCTCAAGAAAGCTGGACTCTAGGGCAGGCATAAAGACTGGTCACCCAGATAGGCTTTTTGCAAACAGACAAGACATCACAATCAAAAACAATTTATATTAGCAATAAACTATATACAAATTAAAAATGTCGAATCTTCCAATTCTTAATAAAACCAGCCAGCTTGCAGCTGGAAAATTTGTTTCTTGACCCACAGTGCAAGGCCAATTAAGCATAGAGTAGTATGGCATGGAAGACTACCAGTATTATTAAAGGGTGCAAGGCGAAGTGGGCTATAGCTTGCCCTGTGGAGGACCAACTGAAAGTTGACTGTTGGGGGTCTGTTTCCAAATCCTCAGATGATTCTACAATCACCTTGGCTGAATGATTAACTGTCAAGGCAATTTGATGGAGGGAGTGCGATACCTCCAGTACTCTGTGTGCTAGTCGGGTGAGATTCTGTAGCCATGTAGACACAGGGATCTCATCCTCGAGGTGGAATCCACCTAGTTCAAATTCTGTGGGTATATATCCGGTTTCCAAATATCTTTTATCTCCTGCCTGAGATAAAAGTTCTGCCCAAAACAATCTTGAATGTGCTGTGCACAAAAACAAGGGTTGCCGGCGGTGTGGTTAATTATTACGGTCGCACCTCTAGGCAACACTGTGACTTTTGGACAGGGGGTCCTCAAACAAAAGCAATCCTTAGTGATTTGAGCCATTACTGTGTAGTTGACCGGGACTGCAATATATTCAGAAGCATTTCCATAACTGAAACTGTCCATATTTTGGAAGCACTGTACCCAATGTTGATGGAATAGGCAACCAGCTAAATCAAAGGAATGCGTACCATTAGACCAGTGGTGCATCCGTCAGGGTAGTCGGGTGGCATTAGCAGCTATCAGAGGCAGTCTGATATAAGACATGGGATGCAAGATTACTGGGTCCAGAATCCTTTCATGTACGACTTCCACCTTTAGAGTTAAGCTCTCCCAAGTGGCATGCCGTATTTGTGCCAAAGCGGCGGGGTGTTCTAGCAATTCCGGATATCACTTCTTAGGATAAGCCTTCTTAGGATCTCTGGGTGCATTAAACCCCTTAGGCTAGCCTGGATTACTTGGGTGGCAAATGTGATTATATTGCTTTGCAATTGAGTACATTGGATGGCAACCGACATATTGTGAGTCGTGGTTTTTAAAGAGTGAGCAAGGTCAGACACTATATCTCTCCCTGCACCAACCCATTGCGGTAATAACTGATTGATTAAAACCATTCCTCTCGCCAGGTTAGTTAAACCCCTGGTGGAGGATACGCCAATTTCTTTTGTCTTGGAGCTAATCATTCCTAGTTTATTTGCCAATACTTCATTGTCCATTGCATTAATTATTGCGCCACCAGTTCCTATTCCTCCTAAGACAGTTCCTAGGATGCTTCGCTTAGAGCGAAAATGTGAGTGGGAAAACGATAGGCATCGCTTTTCCCAGTGCTCCCACTGTGTCCATGCTAGCTTCAAATAGGGTTGGCAAGCAGGAATAACCTTAGAAATGTTTACAAATGTAAAGTTTAGAACCATGGTGGTAACAATGGGCTGAGAGTTTAAGTAAGCGACCACCTCAATGTCTTTGCGAACTACGGTACTACCCACATACATAGCAGGGGAACTATCAGAAGGAGGGGGATAAACTGGACACCACGTTTTTCCGCATGAGAATTTACAACCTGTCGGGATGCAGGTGAGGTTATGGCAAGTGAACAGAAAAGTTTTCCATTCCCATGCCGGATGGCAATTGTCATACGCAAACCTGATTGTAAACAGGGAAGCATTACAGTGTAGACTCCTGACCATTTTAACTGTCGCCATTTCTGTGTATAGCTTGGCTTCACTGTCAGCAACAACCATTCTTAATCCTGAGCTAAGTCTACCCCTAGGTCATACCTGCACCTGGGTGAATATCTCGAAAGGATAATGTTTTTGGAATCACAGCAGCATATGGGTATTGCGTAGAAGGACTTCTGCCTCCTTCTAAGGATTCCAATGGCAGATCGCCTGTATGTTGTATTGCCAATCAGTTGTGAACTGGGTCGTGTATTCGGGAGAGGCTCTGAGTGTATATTCGAACAATTCAAACAATACCAGAATCCACACAAACGGCCCCATTCCATCTCCCTGTAGGGAACACAGATACGGGAGTCCGTCACTACTTTATACTAGCCTATATGTATACAGGGGCTATCTACAGAAGCGGAGGGAGTCAGAGGGTCACCATTCCTCCTCTGTCCCGTTCCAACAATGATCGTTTACCCATTGTCGAATGCTTCATAAATTGAGACAAACGTCTCTGGCAGATTGACGGTGAGTACTTCCTTATAACTCAAAGAAGTCTAAGGGATTATTGGACATACATTGGGCTTTTGGGTGCCTGGATCCTCTGAATCTGGAATTACCACAGAGTATGGATCAACAGGCTGACCTTTCCACTCCTTCGTTTGGGAGACATGGAAGAACTTAAGCCAATCACCCTTTTTCTTAGGAATGCGGACTTGATAGACCACAGGGGAAATCCTTTTTGCAATGGGGATGGGACCCACCCATTTGGCTGCAAGAGAGTGATTGTCTTTATAGAAGTTCCTATACAAGACCAGCTGTCCCTCTTCCCACTGGCAAGGGTGATGAACCCATCCTAGTCTTTTGTCCATTCTTTGCAAGTTCTTGCCTAGTTGTGTCGCTACCTGTCGGTGTATCTGGCCTATGTGCTGTATCAGATTCTTCACCCATTCATTGTTTAAGACAACAGGTTCCAGATCAAAGGGGATGCTTGTATCTATCCAGAAGGCTTCTGGCAGCAACATTTTATGCCCAGTCATGACTATGTGTGGTGTAAAACCATGTGATGCCACTGTGCCTCTAAAGGCCACCAAGATGATAGGCAGTTTGGTGTCCCAATCTTTCCCTGAGGAGCGCACAACCTTTCAGGAACAGTTTGTATGTTCTTTCTGTCCTGAGCTTTGCAGGTGATGGAATTGCTGGCATATGCCCAGCGCCTTGCACAGTTCTTGTGTCACCTCACCAGTGAAGTGAACTCCGAGATCTGAGTCAAGGCCACGTGACACGCCCCAGCAAGCCCAAACATTGTTAAACAGCAGCCACGCAGCTGTGCTGACTGTCTTATTGTGGCAGGGAAAAGCCTTGACCCATTTGCTAAAGGGATCAATCACTGTCAGACAGTACTTGTTCCCTTGAGGTGTGGTGGGCAAAGGACCTATAAAATCAATCTGGATTCGGGTCCAGGGACCCTGAATCTGTTGGTGCTGAATGGGCGCCTTAGGTCCGGAGGGGTCAGCATTGACCATGGCACAAGACAAACAGTTGTCAACTCACTGGTTTACATCTTGCTTGATCTGAGGCCACCAACCGGTTTTCCTGACTCTATCTAACGTGATCCCTCATCCACGATGTCCCTGTTCATGTATAAATTGAATCATGTTGCCTCTAAGATCTTTGGGCACTATCCAATGGTGCTGGCCACTGGCATCTACTGCCCAGAACACACCTGTTCTATTTTAAAACAGCCAGACTCATCAGTACCATTCCTGTACAGCTCAGAAATCTCTGGGTCTCCCTTCTGGAGGGTGCCTAGATCAAACATGGGAGGGAGCATCAGCTGTTTATGGTTGACATTAATGGCAGCAATGGGAGCCCCATCGTCTTGCAAGGCAGCGTCCCTGGCAAGGGCATCTGCCCAGTTATTCCAAATACAAGAAGCCGTGCCTTTCTTTTCATGCCCTTGGACATGAGTAACCCATGTAGGGGCAGTCCTCTCTTCAGTTTGGGTGGCAATGCGGACCCATTTATCCAGATGGGCTATGGGTTTCCCATCTGCGGTTTTCAAATAATTTTTGAGCCAAATTGGGAGCCATACACCAGCAGCCTTAGCAGTCCAATCTGAGTCAGTGTAAATGGCTGGGGGGCAGTCAAGCGGTTTGTGCTCTAAGATAGCCTTTAGAGCTTCTAATTTGGCCGCTTGGCTGGAGTGGGGCCTGGCTTTCCCCTGGAGGGTGAAGGAATCTGTGATTCGGATCACTCCAAGCCTGTCCTGGGGCTACCATCCACGTGCATGGAGGAACCATCACAGAACGAACAAAGCCCTTCAGTTGAGCCTCTTCAAGGGAAGCTCCTCACTTGACTGGCCAGTTAGTCTTAAACATAGATGGCAAAGGACACTCATGTGTGGCTCCAGTCACAACTAGACCATAGGGAGCTGGGGGATCTTGAGGCTGCTTTTGGAAATCCACCCCACATGTCACCAGGGAAACAGTCCACTTGGCTATCCTTGCATTGGATGCCTGGCTGTTCTGGACTTTTCCAGACAAAATATAATTAAGCGATGTGGGGGGGGGGGTTGGACGACCACACGGGCGTTTCCTATCATAAATTCCCAGTGTGTTAAAGCCCAGACTAATGCAAGGCATGTCTTTTCGCAAGGGGTGAATTTGGTCTCATGGGAGCTCAGTTTGCGGGAGGAGTAAGCTATAACATGCTAAGTGCCATTTAATTTCTGGGACAGAACTGCTTCTATACTCCTATCCAAGGTGGCTAATTGTATAAGGGACGGTTTGGCCATGTTTGGATGGGCAAGAGCTCGCTCTTTCATGAGGTCCTCTTTTAGTTGGGCAAATGCATGCTGCTGTGCAATTCCCCATTCCCACTGGGCATTCTTTTACAGCAGGGCATATAGAGGTTAAATCAGATAAATCATCAGGATGGAGGCCAAACCTTCAGTGTAAGGCTGACTTTGGCTATTTGTCTGCTAATTGGAATCCCACCTTGTTCTGGAATGACTTTGGATATCTGAATCCTGCCTCATTCCGGGATGACTTTGGCTAAGGCTGCCTCAGGGACAGCAGCTCGATGCAGGTTCTGAATTCACAGCGTCACTACCTGAATAGGCCCTGCTAAGGCCAGTACAGCTCTGTTCTTGGGAGCTATTTATATCCTCGCTCCCCCATAAACCTTCTGGTCATAGCAAAAAAAGATTTTTATAGTTCCATTTGAACTCCCATCGGGCACTGAGCTGGTAATTTGCATTTTATCTATATATTGGATAACCTCGTCAGTTCTGTGGCAAAATAGTTATAAGTTGACAGCTGTGGAGAACCGGGACGATCCCCTGACCTGACCATCACCCCCGCTGGTGGTGGGGTTGAAGAAGAAAATCACAGCTCCAATCAGGAGCCTGTCCAAGGAGATGCCCGATTCCTCTGCTGTACCTGTGGGACCATGGAGGTGTGTGTGTGATCCAGACTTTTTGACAAAAAGATTAAGTTTAAAGGACTATTGCTATTCTGATCACCAAGAAATTCCAAATGGGCTATTCCTCCATCTAAGATCTGCAAGATGCAAGCAGCTAATAGTCAGCAAGCAATTGTTAGCTAGTTTGCAGACATCGATACTTTGTAACCATTGTCATTTTTCCCTGCTTGTATTTGCAGTGCCTCATTGGCAGGCACACGTTTGCTTCAATCTCAAATATTTCTGCACCGCGCTATTCTTCTGTTACTGAGATTGCTACCTCTTCTCTATTGATGGGAAGATTTTCTTATTGTTTATTGCCTATGTACATTGTTGTGTGAATGTGTTTAGTTAAAGTTAGGAATGTATTTTTGAAGACGGAAATCCTTCGTTTCCCCCCAAGATTCCTTCTTCCCTATGGAGAAATACTACCGCTGTGCCTTAAGACCCCTATTCGACTCTAAACTATTTTTGCTTTTGATTGGAAAATGTTCAATATTATCCCCAAATTGCCCATTTTCGGGGGGGGGATTGTTATTGTAATTTCTATATTAGATATCATTTGATATCAAGAATTTGGCCATCCCAAACCATTCCCAAACCACATGCTTGTGAGGCCCCCGGACAAACATGCGCACAGGTATAGCCAAAAATAGCTGAACAATACAAACTAAATCCAGGCAGGCCAGTAATTGCTGGAACACAGCTTCAGGAGTCCTCTAGGCAAGTACACTTTGAAAACACATTATGTATGCACACAACATACAAAAAATCCCCTGCCCTGAGCAGGCAGCTTGAAGAGCCGAATATCCAACTGTCAAGCACTCCTTGTTTGCATACTGTCTGCGCTATTGACAACTCTGTCATAATTCAATCATCTAAAGTACTGACCTTCCGGAGGCTTTGTCTCAAGCCCGAAACAGGCACATTTTCCCCTATAAGACCCCCTGATTTTGAGCGCTTCTTCGGATCACTCCTGGCTTCCATCCCGCCTTGCTGCCGCTCCGTTTGCTGAGCTTTCCCCTTAGCTTCCATGTGCTGAGAATCTCTGCTCCAACTGACTTTTCTTTTGACTACCCGGGCTACAGGATCAGGTGTAGTATTTCCCCTGAAAAATCTCTCTCAAAACCCTTTATCCAACTCCTACCTTTCTTTTCTTAGGTCTGTGTGAGTGTTTGCATGCATACGTATCGACTGTATTTCAAAATAAAGAAAATTATTATTTACTTCTGTTTGATTATTGATTCGGCCTGACCCCGTAAACATCGGGTGCAAGATCTCGCTAGGTTGTCCTGCCTCTTGCATTGCTATAGCCTGTGCTCTTGCTAATTCCCATTCCCCATTATTTGGAGCACATTGAGGTGTCCCTCATGGGACCCCAGAAATCAGGGTAATACCACGTAGGAAAGGAGGAATAGTAGCATTACATGTTAAGGATGTATACATCTATGAGGAGACTCATGACTTTGAGCATGGAAAACAGGTTGAGAGCATTTAGCTAAAAATTAAAATTGAGAGAAACAATCATGACATAATTGTAGGGATCAAATCCAAGCACCCAAGCCACAGTGAAGATTTGGGTGATGCCTTCTGAAATCAAATGACCAAGCATTCAAAAAGGAGAGAGAGAATAGTAATGGGAGATTTGAACAACTCCAATATTTGTTGGAATCAAACTCAGCCAAGAATGTAAGGTCTAACAAATTCCTTACTAGCTTTCCACACAATTTAGTTGTCCAGAAGGTAGTGGAGGCAACAAAGGGATCGGGATTTGGATTTGATTCATTTCTATAAATGAATTGGTCATAAGGTGAAAGTAGTGGATGGAAGTGACCAGGTCCTCCTGGAATTTGTTATAGAGAGGAAAGGGCAGACCATAAGTAGTCAGACACACACTCTAGACTTCAAAAACTGATTTCAGTAAGCTTAGAGAAATACTGGATTGTTACTGTGGTTCAGACCTGAGCATTGATAGCACTAGATATCTCTTTTGATATCAAATAATTTGACCTTTTACTGGCACCCTGGCTCATGTGTGCAAGGGTCCCCTGACACAAGGAGCAGCTGTTAATGACAGGGATTTCCAACTTCCCCTCTCAGGTGGGCATTTCAAAAGCCTTGGTCGATTGCTCTGGGACCTGGCTTGCAGATTCATTCTGTTTTACAATGATGCCGGATTTGCGCCAATGACTAACAAGGTCATGTTAAGTGCTCCTCAATTTGCACGCTGGCCACACTATTGATCTACTTGCGCTCATCCGATAGTGGCAGTTTAGACTCTTTTCCAAGCCTTTCTCCAGTTCAAAACTTGCTTTGTTCTCAACGTTTATGGTATGGCCCTCAGGCACAATTTCTGCTATATATAAACCCCTTGATTTTGAGAGTTCTTTGGAACTCCGGGCTTGCTTCTGAATTTCATCCCGCCTTGCTGTCAGTTCCCCTCAGCAAACAGTGCTGTCTTTTTCTCCAGCTTTCCAGGACTACAAGATCAAGGTGTATTGCCTATCCCTAAGCTCTCCTTTTCCGCTCCTTTTCCTATTTCTCAGTTAGTAGTGTGTCCGCCTGTCTTATTTGTTATTTTCTAATAAAACATTCATTGGTTTATTCTGAAACTGCCTGGCTCATTGACCTGCCGCTGTAGACATTGGGCGAAAGACCCTCGCTAAAGTTACCCTGCCTCTCGTTAGCCAGCAAGTGTGCTCTAGTTAATTTCCCCATTTGTATTAATATTTGGATATTTGGGTGTCCCTCCCAAGACCCCCGAGATACAAGGTAACAGATTGGTGGAGTAACGTGGGCAGCCCCGGTACCCCTATTTTGAGAAGGAATCGCGGACCTCCTCAAATTAGGTGGTGCTGACTTAGGGAACGGTCAGTGAGCAATGTTAGATCGCAGATAGGCAGGAACGTTGTGTGTGTGTGTGTTCTCTGTGTGTGTAGTATTCTTTCGGGTGGGAATCTGTCCCCCTTCTTTGTCTTGTTCTGGGAATCACCTCCCCATCTTGGGTCTATCATGGGCTGGGATCCTAGCACTAGTGGATAACGTTAGGAACAGTCCACACACATTCAACACCTTAGCAGCAAGGCACATGCAAAGCACTTCAGAGGAAAAGGCAGAACTCCCTTCTGCTCTTTCCGTCTTCCCCCTTTTGCCCCCCCCTTGAGATTTGGCTTGGTTTTTTGAGTTATAGAAGGCGCGGGTACATCCCGGCTTCTCAAAATTTGGCTAGCTGACTAGGATTTGGTGGTGAGTCCCAAACTAGTCTTAGGGTTTAGCGGTTTAACCCGAGGTAAGAGGAAGGCACCCCTCACCCAGAAAACCAGTTAGGGATGGTTTGGTTTTTGGCTCCTTTTATCCCTCTTCCCCTGCTGCTTGGCCAGGCAGTGTAGTGAGTTCCTTTGGGTTCGTTATCCCCCTTCAGGCAGACAGAGACGCTCCTGAGGGAATCCCTGGGTCTAGGTGACCCCCCTATCCACCAACTGTTTCCCCCTTTGGGCAGGCTGGAGAATTGGTTCCCGTCTCTCTTCCCTTTTTAAGTTCCAGAGAGTTCATTTCCTTAAGCTCCCCAAGGGACCTAGGTGGTCCTCCCCGTCACTCCAGATTCCTGATCCCCTGTTTAGCTTGTGAAGTTCAGTTGTGGTTTATGGATTTGTGAGTTTAGAAGTGTAAAAATGGTTAAGGAGAGCCCTGTTGCTGTGAAGGAGCTCATATGCAAAGAAGAGATCCGAGGGAAGTTAGAACGATGGGTATTGAGTAAAGGCAAATGCCCCTGGAGAGACTCTGCTTTCCAGATGGCGGATCCCTTTTACTCACTCCATGAAGCGTATGCCCTGGCGGGGAAATCAAAGAACCCATTTGGGCCAGCGAAGGACGCGTTGGCAGCTTGGGGACTTGGCTCGTAGCCAGAGACGCTAGTAGCGCCCTAGTTGAGACCCGGGGGAAGCTAGCAGAATGAGAAAAGGAGATTGCCCAGCTTCAAGGCAAGATTGAGGCATTAAGGGCGGACAAGGTAACTTTTGCATCTGTCGCGCAAGCCTCAGCCCAGAAATTGAGTGATCTGACTTTGGTTGCCCAGTTATGGGAAGAAAAAGCGCATGCCTTAGAGGCTGAGCTGGATCATGCCCATGCCGCCACCGCAAATCAAAGAGCAGGAGGAGGCTGTTAGTCACTCGGCTTGCCTTAAGCAGATTGCCACACTGGAGAGTTAGCTCCAAACACATAAGGCTTTGATATCGGCTGTGTGCCCGGAGCTGCTCCCCTCGTTTGCGCACGGCTCTCCTGGAGAAACTTTGCCGGAGGAAGTTTTGCCGCCTCCTCCCGTTAATCCGGACTGGAGTGACCCTAAAGTCCCAGTCCAACCCGTAGAGACACGGTCTATGACACACAGGACCGTCCCCGCTGGCGAAGAACAAGAGACACAGGTCACTGAGATTAGAGTCCCCTGGCACGCCACTGAGGCAAAGGCCATTGCAGACCAATTAGGCCCCCTAAATCGGTCCACTGGGATCATGTGGCTGAATGCCGTCATTCATTCACACCCCACGGCTAACGGCCAGGACTTGACCCAGTTGGCTAGAGCTCATTGATGCACTGGCAAAACACTCCAGACCTGGAGATGATCAACCGGTGAGCACAGTGACTAATGGACCTCCTCCAGTTGGACTCTATCCCAGTTTAGATCTTTCAGAATAGGAGTGCCCTCCGTCCAAGGAACTCCCTAGCAATGTTGTGGCTACACTGAGGCCTGACAGATGGAGGAATTCCTGGTTGAAGGCAGGCATTGAGATTGATAGGGATAAAACCCCTGCCACTGAATTTTTAAATTCTGAAGCAGCATTAAATGCGCTGCAACCAATTCATGCAGCATGTCACAAAAGGACAGAAGAGCTTGAGAAGGAGCTCCAAACTCAGAAGTCAGTCCGTTTGGCTGTTTGCCCTGAGTTTCCTCCCCCTCCTATTACCACCCTCAGAGAAAAGCTGCCTGAGGACACAACCTCTGCCACTATTTTAGTTGATTCAAAAGAAGCCCTGAACTTCCAGGAGCTCACCAAAAAGGCTGAGAGACAGGCTCAAGAACTGCAGCAATTGAGAACACAAAACAATGCCCTGCAAGCACACAAATTGGCTCTTGTATCTGCTGTTCAGGAAGCCCAGAGTAAACTGGCCACTCAAAAGGAAGAACATGCCAATATACCACAACAACATGTTGGCCATGAGGACTGCAAAATTGCAGAACTAACACAAAATTTACAGGACTTCCAAGTCTCTAGTCCTCAAAGTTGTTCCCAAGTTTCTAGACCTCAAAGTTGCTGTCCCTCAGAGAGCTCAGATAGACAGCCGTAGACCTCACATGATTTAATTAGCCAAGACAGCCTTTTCTCTCTGTGACCTCTCCTGGAGAAAAACAAAGGATGTGCAAATGGTAAGCAATTTGATGAAGAGAAGGAGCCAGCTCTCATTTCTCAGGAGGAATTAAAGTTTGTTTGGAAGCCTCCATGAATTAACATAGTCTTTGGTTTGCTTTGTGTAAGCAACATAGTATGATATGTTTTTAAAAAATATTTATTTTGCATTTTCTTATTTTTAATTTCTAGAGAAATGTTTTTAAAGGGGTTGCAAATGCTCAAGAGACAAAGATTTGCAGCTCCTCAAGTATTGAACATTTGCATAACTATGAGACCAGGCAATGACTCTTCAGCAGCTCATGTTTTTTTTAACCTTTTGGTTTGAAAAGGTGGGGGTCTTGAGACAAACCTCTTTTTAAACTTCATCCAAATATAGAGATTGCTTTTCTGGCAAGAATGCAAAGAGAGGAATTGCTAGAGAAAGGGCGGGAAGAGGAAGAGGAAGAAGAGGAAGAAGCAGAAGAAGAACAAAATTTAATACAAGACCTAGACTTACAAGTGGGAGAAGAACAAACAGAAGGAACTGAGTAACATCAAGTCAAACTAACTTAAAAGAGAATGAAGCTAAAATTCCTATCGTGGAATGTTCGGGGCCTAAATTCCCTGCATAAAAGGAAATGTATATTTCATCAATTAGAAAAATTAAAAGCAGATGTTATAGCACTTCCAGAGACCCATATTAGAAGTAAAGATTTGAAATATATTAAAAATCCAAAACTAGGGCAAAACTTCTCCTTTTCAATTAATAAAAAGAGAAAAAGTGTAACGATATATGTAAATAATAAATATGAAGCAAAACAAATTTATAATGATGATTTGGGCCATGTGGCAGCAGTAGAGGTAAAAATTAAAGATTTAAAAGTATTAGTGGTAGCGGTATATGGACTCCAAGAGAATAAAAGTAAATTCTATCAAAAGCTATTGGAAACTTTAATGGATTTAGGGAATTACAAAATAATTTTATTGGGTGACTGGAATGGTGTCTTGAATCCCTTAACAGATAGATCAGGTATAGAGCCGAGAAGCAGTAAAGCAAATCAAGGAAAATTACCAAGAAGTTTTTTTGACTTATTAGATTGTATGTCCCTGGAAGAAGTAAGCAATGTAAGAAATAGAAACGAAGAAGACTTTACATTTTATTCAGATCGACATAAAACATGGTTGAGAATAGATAGATTTTTCATATCCTAGAACTATTTCTGATCACTGTCCAATACTTTTGAATATACAATATGGTGAAAGTAATTGGAGTTGGAAATTAAAAGAAAGCTTACTTAGAAATGAATCGATAGTAACGAAAGCAAAAAAGGCATTGAAAGAATTTTTAGAAAATAATATGGGGAAAGAACAATTGGCTCAGATAGTGTGGGAAACCAGTAAAGTAGTAATGAGGGGATTCTTTATAAGTCAACAAGCTTGGATATCTAAATGTAGGAAGGGAAGAGAAACATATATATTAAATAAACTTCAGGAGAAAGAAAGGGAGCTAAAGGAAAGACCTAAAGATATGAAAATTCAGGACAATATCCAAATATTGAAAAAGCAATTTTCCTTATTAACAATGGAAGAAATGGAGAGGAAATTGAAGTACACAAAACAAAGACACTTCGAACACACAAATAAGCCAGGGAGATGGCTTTCATATAGGTTAAGCAAAGAAAGAGAAAAAAGTAGTATTACAGAATTGAGAGAAGGACAGACTATTCATTATCAACAAAATAAAATTAAAAACATATTAGTAAATTATTTCGAAGAATTATTTAAAGAGAAGGGTCAATCACAAGAAAAAAAAAAAAATAAATAAGATGGAGGTCTTTTGCCCCAAGTAGATACTATTGGTTTGTCAGAAATCCAAAGAGAAGAATTAGATAGACCGGTTAAATTAGAGGAAGTTAGAGACGCAATAAAGAGCTTGAAAGAAAGAAAAGTACCGGGCCCAGATGGATTTATAGCAATGTATTATAAAACTTTTCAAGATTTATTAGCCCCTTTGTTAGTTCAAGTGATAAACTCCATTAATAATAGAGAATTACCAAATTCGTGGAAAGATTCTAATATCGTATTAATCCCGAAAGAAGGCAAAGATAAATTAGATAAAAGAAATTATAGGCCAATCTCATTGTTAAATATTGATTATAAAATTTTTACTTTAATATTAGCAAATAGATTAAAGAAAATAATGGTGGGATGGATACACGAAGATCAAAACGGATTTTTACGGGGCAGACATCTAAAAAATAATATAAGAGTGATCATAGATATAATAGAATATTATCAAAAGATGAATAAAAAGGAATTAGCATTAGTATTTTTGGACACAGAAAAGGCTTTCGATAATGTGAGTTGGAATTTTTTATTCGAAGTAATAAACAAAGTCGGAATTGGAAAAAGATACAAAGACTGGGTACAAGCAATTTATGGAGACCAAAAAGCATGCTTAATAATCAATGGGGAGAAATCAAATTCGTTTAAGATTAACAAAGGCACAAGACAGGGATGCCCACTTTCTCCATTGCTTTTTATTATATGTTTAGAAATGTTAATGATTAAAATTAGAAATAACAAGGAAATAAGGCGTACAAAGATTAAAGGATACGAATTCAAAATCCAAGTGTTCGCAGATGATATGGTAATAATATTAGAAAACCCAAATGAAAGTATTAAATTACTTATGGAAGCACTGAAAAAGTTTGGACAAATAGCTGGTCTACGGATTAATAAAGATAAATCATTAATGATTACAAAAAATATGACCCAATTACAAGAAACAGAATTAATGAAGACTACAGGATTTAAAATAGTAAAGAAAGTAAAATATTTGAGAATAACAGTAACGAAAAATAAATTCAGAACTATTTGAAAATAATTATAAGAAAATCTGGAAAGAAGTTCAAGATGATTTGAAGAAATGGGAAAAATTAAATTTATCCTTCTTAGGGAGAATCTCCGCCATAAAAATAATTAATTTACCAAAGATAGGGTTTCTATTTCAAAACTTACCAATATTAATGAATGATAGAATATTTAAAAGATGGGAACAAGATCTCAGTAATTTTGTATGGAAAAGAAGGAAACCTAAACTCAAATGGAAATATTTAAAGGAATCAAAAGAGAAAGGAGGTCTAAGCATGCCAGATTTAAAATTATATTACGAAGCTGCCACGTTAGTCTGGTTGAAAGAATGGATTTTATTAGAAAATGCAAAATTACTAAGTTTAGAGGGATATAATTTGTATCATGGTTGGCATGCATACGTTTGGTATGACAAACAGAGGAGTAACAAGGTATTTATGGATCATTATGTTAGAAAGGCAATTTTAAGAATCTGGTTAAAATTTAGGAAAAAGTTATATTTGAAAATAACATATTGGACTTCCCCACATGAAGCATTCTATAGATTTGAGAAAATTAGAATAAAAGAATGGTTAACATACAAAGATATAACTAAAAAATTAGGAGATAATATTAAATTAAAAACTAGAGAATTGATAGCAGATGGTTTTACAACACACTGGTTTCTTCATAGACAATTGGCGGAGAAATATAAAGAAGATATGAAGAATAAAGGGATAACTTTAGAAGAAAATGAATTCGATAAAATAATGAAGCCAGGAGTAGAAAGGCCCTTAAGCAAGATTTATAAATTATTGTTTAGTTTAGAATTAGAACAAGAGACAATTAAAACAAACATGATAAAATGGGCTCAGGACATAGGCCACCCAATTTCTTTGAACCAATGGCAGAGGGCATGGAAAATAAATCAAGATTTTACCAGATGTTATGATCTAAAGGAAAACTTTTATAAGATATACTATAGATGGTACTTAACCCCGACTCGAATATCCAAAATGAATAAAAATAAGCAAATAATTAAATGTTGGAAATGTCGAGGAATAGGATCCTTTTTCCACATGTGGTGGAAATGTAAAAAAGCTAAAAAATTCTGGTCACAAATACACAAATAAATAGAGAAAGTGCTTAAGATTAAATTTACAATTTCCCCGAAAATATATCTTTTGAATGTTTTGGATGAGATAGACAAAAAAGTTAGGGAAAAACATTCAAGGATCATATGCTATATGATATATGCGGCAAGGATTATGTTCACGAAACATTGGAAAGCAGAAAATATCCCCCAGACAGAGGAATGGATACAGAAGCTATACGAACTTGCAGAAATTGATAAGCTAACTTTGTATTTACAGAACAAATCGGTGGAAATGTTTAATCAAGAATGGGAGATTTTAAAACCAATATGGGAAGAGAATTGGGGTAAAAATGCGTTGATAGGTATGTATGAATAAACAGACTGGAGGAGGAATTATAATGTTACCCTGTATCTTGGGGGTCCTGGGAGGGACACCCAAATATCCAGATATTAACACAAATGAGGACATTAACTAGAGCACACTTGCTGGCTAACGAGAGGCAGGATAACTTTAGCGAGGATCTTTCGCCCAATGTCTACAGCGGCAGGTCAATGAGCCAGGCAGTTTCAGAATAAACCAATGAATGTTTTATTAGAAAATAACAAATAAGACAGGCAGACCCCCAAGATACAGGGTAACAGGATGACATCCCAAAATCAGAAATGCTGAAATGATAGGGAATTCCTGATGTGTGAGGGTTCGTTAAGGGTGAGATATTGTATAAATAATTATGAAAAATTCAGAGGATGAAGAAATGTGACTTGAGTCACAAGCTTAATGTTGACCCTCTTTTCTGCTGCTGCTGCAGAGACTAGAGCAATAACCAGTGTATTCCAGTTATAAGAGATTCCACTTAAAAGTTAAGAACTTCTTTGATGTAAGAACTGTTCAACAGTGGAAAAAAACTGTCTCAATGAGGGGTGGACTCTTTAGAGGACCTTTAGAAGTCCTTAAACAGAGATTGGATAGAGTGCTTTCAGGAGTGCTTTAATCAGAGAGGGTTGGACTACATAGCCTCTTGTGGACCCTTCCAATTCTAAGATTCTATGATTCTGTGACATCCAATTAGGAGTTCTAACTAATTTCAAGATTCAAAAGGAGTGCAGCAGGTAATGCATTGATGATGTCAAGAATGCTTTGATGGTGTATTCCTGCATGGACTCAATGACCCTTGTGGTCTCTTATGAATCTATGATTCAATTATTCCAGTCAGGTTGGACTCCTGGGCCAAAGGTAACAAAATTATTTTCAAGAGGAATAAATTCACAGTAATATAATTAGGAAAAATGAAAATGCCCAAAGATAGCATGAGAGACAAGTGGCTTGACAACAGGGGATTTGAAAAAGATCTGGGGTGTTGGTAGATCAAAAGCTAAACATTTAACCTACAGTGTGTTACAGCAGCCAAAAAAAAAAAAAAAAAAACCCCCAATGCAATTATAAGCTGTATCTGCAGGAGTATAGTATCTAAATGAAGGAAAGTCAGAGTGCCACTCTATTGATGGTCAACCAATGAAATAAAACAACAACAACTATATTTGGATTAGATAATGGCCACTATTTGACCTAACCTATTTAAGTTGTGTTGGCCTGGAAAAGGAACAATGGGGGGAGCAACCTCATGTGGGTCCAACTGAGACCAGGTGTCACCCCATGACTACCTCCTTAGCCCTGAGCATAATCCAAATTACTTTGGTTGTTCCCCAGACATGCATGCAGGAAGATAACCCAGAGATTCCCACCCAAGTTGCAGAACTCTATAACTGAAAGCTTAAATCCCAGGTTAGCCTCAAAGGTAGCTTCCTTCCCCACCTCCTAGGCCACAGGACCATGTAAGGTCATTTTGCTTCCCTGCCATAATATCCTAATTCCATCCTTATGACATGTAGTGATTTACGTTTGCTTTCATATAATGCCCTGTACTTCACCATATACTATCATAATAACTTTTTTCTGTTTGCAACAAGATAACCCTTGTAGTATTTTGCTGTTTAACTATATGTAACACATGTAGTGGTATTTTGCTTGATTCCATGCAAAAGAGGCTGAGGAGGGGAGATGGTGGAATCTTAATTGAACCAGAGTTATCCTATACATGCCAGAACTCCTGTTTTGTGCCTGAACCTTGAGAAATCTTTACTAGCTGCAAGATGCAGCCTGAACCCCAGGTTTGGCAAAAAGATCACTGACTGGAGGAAGAGGAATTGTTAGACAGCAAGGAGGACTTGGAGACTGAGTAAATGGGAACCTGTGTGTCTGTGACAATGACTCTATTTGTGGTAGTGGAATGTGCAGGTCCCAGACCCAAAGAGATGATTAAATAATTATTATAAATTATTTATAATAATCATAGCTGAAAGGATGAAAAAATTGAATGGAATCATACAAAAGGATCAATGTTTGTTTTTAAAACAAAAGAGACAGTTGAGAGATAGTGTCCATTTCTGCACTAAACTGTTATAGTGCTATTATTCCACTTTCAACATCCTGTGGAATCCTAGGGTTTGCCTTTGAGGCCCCTCCCTAAACTGCAAAGCCCAGGAGGCCATATGATGTTGAAAGTTTAATAATAGCACTATAACAGTCTAATGCAGAAATGACCAGTGTTGCAAATGTGCTGGAATATTTAGAAGCTCATAAAGAGGAGCTTTGATTTTCTTGATGCAGAAAAAGCATTTAATAATGTCAATTGGACCTTTATGATCAAGATGCTTTAAAAACTTAATTTTGGTGACAATTTTGTTACATGGATTAAAGTGGTGCAAAAGCTCAGATTTTGATTAATGGAGAGAAGACTAAAAGTTGTGATATACAGAAAGGAACAAGACAGAGTTCTCCTTTATCACCTCTTCTTTTTAGATTGATTTTGGAGATTTTAAATGGAGCAATAAGGGGAAAAAAATCTTATCAAAAGCCTGAAAATGGAGAAAGAGACTTTCAGATTGAGGGCTTTTGCTGATGTGATTTTTTTTTCATGTTCCTTTAAATTATATAGAGGTATTGAAAAAGATTTTGAATGATTTTGGTTCATTGGCTAGATTAAAAGTCATTTTAAATTTGAATTTAGATTTTAAATGCTTTAAAGCTCGATTTAAAGATTTAAATTGGCTAGATTTTTAAAATTAAAAGGCTTACCTGGACAACGTGTGGCTCCAGCGCTCTGAAAAAAGGAAGTATTTTGACGCCCTCCCCAGAGGGCTTTACAGACCCCTCAGAGTGATGGGAAGCACCAGATGAGGGGGCAAATTCACAATGTATTTAAGCCTTGTTTGCCCCTCACAGCTTTGAATTGTGTTGCATGAATTGTGGACATTGCAATCTGAGCCTGCTCGTGCAGTGTGATAGGGGAGTTGATTGTTAGCCAGAGGAGGAGGGAGTGGCAGGAACAGTGAGATCATCAGCCATTTTGTAGCTTTGGGGTGGTGACAGGAAATCAGGAAATGCAGGCAGGAAGTGCATGTTGAGGTGAATGCATATGTTTGCAAGGGTGGCAGTAGGTTTCCCTCCCCCCTTCCTCTGCCTGGAAGCTGCTGTCTGGGATACATGCAGGAGCATTCCCATTACCACCTTGTGATCAGTAGCAGTGAACAAGATGTTACCCTGATTTCTGGGGTCCCTTAGAGGGCTCCTTAATGTGCTCCACTTGATAGGGAATGGGAACTCAACATAGCACAAGCAATAGCAATGCGAGAGGCAAGGTAACCTAGCAGGGTCTTTTTACCCAGTTTTTATGGGGTCAGGCCAAACCAAAAACCAGACAAAGATGCCAAATAAATGATTTTATTGAAGGGAATTTCACTCATCAACGCACTCGCTCATGCACTCACTCAAGATCTATTAAGAAGCAAAAGAGAGGAAACTGGATAGGGGAAATATTGAAGGAATTGTAGTTGGGGTGATACTGCACCTTTTCCTGAAGTCCCTGGTCCAGGAAAACAGTGAACGAAGTAGAGCTCAGCACAGAGAGGGCTGAGAGGATTATTCGACTGATGGAGAAATGGTCTGCTGGAATGAAACTCTCAAGAACTAGGACTATTTGTAGGGGAAAACTTACCTTGAGGGCAAATCCTCTCCTGGGGAGAACAATGGATGCTGCAACGGAAAAGAAGCTCTACAATGGCAACTCCTTTTTGCATGATGGGATTACAAAGTGTTGCCAAAGTTTCAGGATCTTCAATTGCATTGAGTTGTGGTGTGAATTTATGTAGATGGTCCTTGTCTCATAGGATTTTATTGCTATCGGTGCTCAACTTGGGGAAAAGACACTAATCCCTCAAGTTGGCTCCTCAGTGGCTGTGGACCTTTTGTTTATTGTGGGCTTGCACAGCTTGAGGTTTCCTGGGGCTGTGTGACAGGGGAGTTTATTGGCCTGACCTGGTTTTCGATCGTTCAGCTGTTGCTGCCTATGTGCTCATCCGGGTGACCTCTTTGGCATGTTGAATCACATTTAATATTAAAAATTGTAGACCCCAGGATAGGGTATACCAGTGAGGTATAATCCTTTTTTTAAAAAAAATTATTTTTATTAGACATTAAAAAAGAAAACTTAAATAAAAAACAACAACCACATATTACACAATACTTGCACAAACTAAAACAAAACAAAATATACAGCTGTACTACATTATATTATAGACAATTTCTTACAAACATAAAATGCTTCCCCCTTTTTGTAGGAAACAGTTTGAAAATATATATATAGATCAACTATATAACAGATCAACCTCCATAACTCAGAAAGGGAACAATTTATATATCTGCTTACACATACTTTCCTTCATTAACTATGATTCACATACCTATTATACCACATAGTAATTTTAATTCTTTAACATCTCTATTCTTCCATACTTTAACCATTTACTTCAGCTTCTCTTTTCTTATTTTTGCCTCCCTCCACCCTAATGCCAGTGATTACCATATCTAAATTAATAATTTAATTTATTAATAATATTATTATTATTGATTAAATAATGATGATGATGATGATGATGATGATGATGATGATGATGATGATGATGATGATGGAATCCACAAATATAGGATGGGGGACACATGGCTGGATAGCAGTACGTGTGAAAGGGATCTAGGAGTCTTCATAGACCACAAGCTGAACATGAGTCAGCAGTGTGATGCGGCAGCCAAGAAAGCCAATGCAATTCTCGGCTGCATCAATAGGAGTATGGTGTCTAGATCGAGGGAGGTACTGGTACCACTCTACTCTGCTTTGGTTAGACCCCATCTTGAATACTGTGTCCAGTTCTGGGCACCCCAATACAAGAAGGATATTGACAAGCTGGAGCAAGTCCAGAGGAGGGCAACCAAAATGGTGAGAGGCCTGGAAGCCATGCCCTATGAGGATAGACTTAGAGAGCTGGGTATGTTTAGTCTGCAGAAGAGGAGGTTAAGAGGGGACATGATAGCCATGTTTAAATATTTGAAGGGATGCCACGTCGAGGAAGGAGGGGACTTGTTTTCTGTTGCTCCAGAGACCAGGACAAGGAGCAATGGATTCAAGCTGCAGGAAAGGAGATTCCACCTGAACCTCAGGAAGAACTTCCTGACAGTCAGGGCTGTCCGGCAGTGGAATCTGCTGCCTCGGAGTGTAGTGGAGGCTCCTTCCTTGGAGGTTTTTAAGCAGAGGCTTGATGGCCATCTGTTGGGATTGATTTGAGGGTGTTCCTGCATGGCAGGGGGTTGGACTGGATGGCCTGTGTGGTCTCTTCCAACTCTGAATTTCTATGATTCTATGATTCTATGATTGTTATTTCCATATATCATATATCATCATATGTCATAATAAATAATAAATTACTATTTAAGATTAAAACCAATTGTTGCTATTCCCTTATTTTCCAAAAAACTTGTGAATGGTTCCCAGGCTTTATAAAATTTACTATTCATCTTACCCAATCTATAAGTCAGTTTGTCCATTTGTGCTATTTCTGTTATTTTTTCTAATCATTCCTCCACTGTAGGGATGTGAAGTGATTTCCAGTATTTAGCATAGACTAATCTGGCCGTGACAATCAGATGCCACATTAATCTTTTGGTACTAAAATCCATTGATTCATTGAAAATACCCAATAGAAAAATTTCAGGAGTTAGCTCAATTTTCTTCTCTAGTATGTTTTGTATATTTGCTCGTATTGCGTACCAGAACCTCTTTGCCTTTTCACATCTCCACCACATATGATGGAAAGATCCCACTTGGTCCTTACACTTCCAGCATTTGTTATTCATTTTTTTCCCCCCATATTTGCTAATCTACTTGGTATAAGGTACCAACGGTGTACCATCTTTAGCACATTTTCTTGCAGGGTATATGATCTTGAATATACCATATTACTTTTCCATATTCTTTCCCAGTCTTCTAGGAGAATATTATGGTTAAAATCTTTAGCCCAGGATATACAATCCTTGAGCAATCCTTCCTCCAGCTTGAATGATAGCAACTTCTTATACAATCTTGAAAGCAGTTTTTTTCTCCTTTTATCATCAATTCTTCCAATTCATTTTGTCTGAGATCCACTCCTTCTTCTTGCACATCCTTTTTAAATCTCTCTTTTATTTGCATATAAGGAAACCACTGTATCTCTAATCCTTCATCCTTTAACTGCTGTTGCTCTTTTAATGTTAATACATCTCCATTTTGTTTTAATAAATCTTTATACATCAGCCAGTTGCCATCTCTTCTCAATCCTTTGATGGATAGCGCTTCCAACGGAGAGATCCAAGATGGTTTTTTAGAACAGAAATAATGTTTATACTTCTCCCATACCTTTAACAATGCTTTTCTGATGACATGGTTCTTAAAAGTCTTTTGGGTTTCAACTTTCCTGTACCACATGTACGCATGCCAGCCAAAGTGAAGGGTATACCAGTGAGATAACAAAGAGGCAACCACAAGTGGCAGCAGTTCCCCCTCCACTCCTGGGTGATTGCCATGTGGCACATATGTGACATAAATGGAACATCCCTGTGTGTGAGGGCCCACACTTAGGAGACATGGCCAGAAAAGAGCATTAGGTGGCTTACCTGGGAGGGTGTGCCAACATTTTTCCAGTAGGGGCTTTTTTCCCAGTAGGATGTGTGTTTGTTTTGCTACCCACTCTTTTCTTTCATTGTTTCCCTTCCCTTCACTGCTTACCTTTTTGGCTAGGTCAGTGGGGAGTACAGTCAGGCACAATGATTACTAAAAAGAGACGTGGGGAATCACAAGGTAAGGCCCCTGCCAAGGAGCTTCCTATTAAGAGAACGCTACCAGTGTCTGCTAGACCCTCTGATGATGAGGGAGAGAAGTTAGAGAAGGCTGAAATTTTGGCAAAATTAAAGGAGCTGGAAAAGCATAGGCCAAGCCAAAGAAAGGTGGTGAGGCCAAAAAAGGGCAGTAAAGACTCTTTCAACCAAATGATCTTATCTCACCTAGAGGTCTTGAACATGCAGTGTCAGTCTGACAAGGTGAATGTACCAATGGATGGAGCAGCAATGGATGGGGAGTATGGAGCATGCTGGTGGTGCATCATGGCTTGGGTGCTGACAGTTCAGGAAGGGCAGACAGCAGGGTGAAACAAGGAGGAGCAGGGCTTTGTGCCAGGACTGCCATTGCCCCCTCCCAGGAGTTATTGGCCCCTTATGGGGCAGCTAGCCCCTGTAGAGAAGAGGAATATGTAGATACTTTTCTCTGCTATTTCAGGAACCAGAGAAAAAGGAATAGGAGGACTTAGATGAAAAAAGAAAGGGGAAAAGTGAGGAAGAGAAAGGTGGAGAGGACCTGGTGCAATTGGCTACTGCATTTGTGGAGACATAATTGCTAGGATGCAGCCCTGGAGGGCATATTTACTTACCCACCACTTGGATATAATCCTAGGGCATATGTGGACTTCACGGGACCCACATGTTATTTGATGAGGCAGTCAAGAGGCAAGTGGTGATGGATGTCACAATGCGGTGGGACCAGATCCACTTGCAGCTGTGGGTTAACCTCATGATGCCAGTGCAGCCAATAAAGGGTGAATGATTCCACAGTGGGCACATGTTGCCAAGAACACAGGGAGGGCCTAGAATGAGGACCCAAGCTCTGCTAGAGGTGACTGTTCAGAACAAATTGAGTTGGAAATTTGGAATGCAGGGCATCTGCAACCAACACCTGTGCAGGTTTCGCTATGAGTGTTCGGTCTGCAGTGGGCAGCATTCATTTCAGAATTATCCAAAAGGAAATGGAGCTGCAGGCCCCAAAGATCAGCAAGGAGGCAAGCAACTGCCAGAGGCCTCTGTTTTGTCAAACGGGCCCAGCCCAGTTAGGCTAGACAGGATGGATTGGCTGCTGCATATTTATCTAGATAGGACAGGAGCAGCAGGTATTTGAGGGACAGCTTTAGATATGGCTTTTCGATCCCTTTTCAGGGAATCTAGAAGCTTTACTTTGCAAAGAATCTAAAGTCTATTGTGGGAATAGAGGGGTAGTGAGGGAAAAGTTTAGGAAGGAGGCTGCTGAGGGCTGGGTGCTTGGCTCACTTTTATCTGCTCCTACAGCGAAGCTGAGTGTGTCTCCCCTAGATGTGGTGCCCGAGAAAGCACCAGGAGAATACCTGTCGTACCGAAGAAGTGAGTTGGTGAATGACACCGTTCCTGTGAAGCTATGCACTGTGTGCACTATACATCATTTGATGTGGTGGTGCAGGAGGTGTGCAAGAATGGGGTAGGGGTGAAGCTGGCAAAATGCCATATCAAATCAGCATTCTGCCTCCTGCCTGTGTACCCGGACGATATTCCACTGTTGGGGTTTTTCTTTGAGGGGGCATATTAAATGGACCGGGCTTTGGGATGCATTGGAATATGGGATGGTCAGTGTCTTGCTCTGCCTTCAAGAAATTCAGCACCTTCCTGGAGTGGGTGCTGAAGCACAGGTCAGGTTTGAAAGGGGTAGGTCACTACTTTGACAATTTTCTTTTCAGTGGGAGGGCAGGTACTGAATAGTGTAGGTTCCTGTTGGGTGAGTTTCCATCTCACATAGGAATTGGGGAGAAGAAGTGGAAAAGAAGACAAAAAGCCCTGTTACCAAGCCATCCATCCACACACCATTGTTACTCTGATTTCTGGGGTCCCGAGGGGGACACCTCACTGTGCTCCAAATATTGGGGAATGGGAATTAGCTAGAGCACAAGTTAAAGCAATGCAAGAGGCAGGGCAACATAGCAAGATCTTGAACTCAATGTTTACGGGGTCAGGCCAAGTCACAAACCAAGCAGAAGTATATTATAATTGTTTTCTTTATTTAAAAAGTCAATGCGCACGTATGCACTCACTCACACAAACCTAAGAAGATAAAGGTAGGAAATTCGATAGAGGATTTTGGAGAGGATGGAAGCCAGGAACGATCTGAAGAAGCACTCAAAATCAGAGGTTCTTATAGGGGAAAATGTACCTGTAGGGTAGTTCGTTCCTGGGGAAAACAATGGGTTTCAGGTTGGAGCCAAAGCCTCCGAAAGGTCAGTACTTAGAATGATTGGATTTTGACGGAGTTGTCAATAGTGCAGACAGTATGCAAATAGGGAGTGCTTGACAGTTGGCTATTCGTAAGCACTAATCTCATCAAGCCGGCGGTTCGGGTCAAAGAATCTTTTGTATGCTTGCCTGGAGGTCTCCTGAAGCTGCATGCCGGAAAATTAATGGCCTGCCTGGATTTGTCTTGTATTTTTCAGCCTGATTGGCTGTGTCCATGTGTGTACTTGTCGGGGGGCCTCGCAAGCACGTGGAGGGGAGCAGTTTGGAATGGCCAATCTTTAGATATCAAATTATATTTAGTAGACTTCGGGCTCAGACTATAAACTACAGTAACACCATGATATGATTTAGTTGGCAGATATCAATTGACATGAAATATAAATTACATCCTGCTGTGGCTGAGAAGCCTGCTGGCAAAGAGGAACTGATTCCACTCCTGTGTTGCAAAACTATGTCTGATTGGGACCTCAAACCATGGTTGGTCACAGTCAGGGAAGCTCCAGTGATAATGGACTTGCAAGTGTCTTGTAATTACTTGATCTTTAGAAACAGTGGCACCCAAACTTGCTACTGATTGTCTTCCACCCACTCCCTCTGTCCACCAGAACTCTCCTTTTGTCCCCTCACGTGTTCCACCATGAAGGAGCTATAATGATTCCCATCTGTCCTTTGTCACCTAATGCTAAAGCCATTAGCTTGTTGTGGACCCCATTGCCTACTCTGCCAGAGAGCCATTAACATGTTCCCCCTTAGGGAAGAAAAAGAGTATTTTAGTCTGGTTCTAAGCTAGATAAGATTGTAATACTCTGGATACAGGCCATCAGTCTGCTGATCCAATTCCCATTCTGGTACCACCCTCTGACCCTAGTCTGAGTCACATCACCTCATCTTTTCTCTCCAGATAGGTAAATATTACCCACTTCTCCCTAATGTCTCACTATCCAATTTTCCTCCCTTTCCTCCAGCTAGCCTTGTGTAATTGTGAGACTGCTTGGGATCTTGGGTGTGTGATTGTTAATTCCCCCAACAAAATATCCTTTGAATTTCCAGCTAATGTCCCTGGGTTGGTACAAACCCCGCTCTTGCAGGCCTCCCCTTTGAGCTAATCCCCACTGTTTCACAGAGGCACTGGCATTGCGGGTGGACCACTGGATCATCTATGTCTTGGAGTAATAGCCCCACCACATAACTTTCTTCCTGGGGATACAGATCAATGAGGTACAGCAGTATTGCATGCTTCCTCAGGACAAGCTGGAGGACTTGGAGGGAAAGGTTTTCCATTTTCTGGAGATGGATATCCTTTTGGATGGAGGAACTGCATGTCAGGCATGCCTTAAAGATATACTGAGATGCAGCAGACTCCATCAGATTTGGAGTCTATTTAAAAGGTCATTGGTGCACCCAGGCTTGGCCAGAGGAATGGGCTAGGGCTAGGGTGTTAGCAGACCTCACATTTCTGGAGTTCTTTCCTATAGTGATGGCGGCCCAGATTTGGGCAAAGGAGATGGCAAACTCTTCAGTCCATTTCTGGTGTGACAATAAGGCCACTGTCCACATCATTAACTCCATGTCATCCAGGTCACCAAGAGTCATGCAGCAGTGGGAGTTTTTTTTCCACAGTGCCAGCATCATAACGTTTTGTTTACAGTGCTCCATATGGAGAGAGTGGATAACTGACACTTTTTCCTGCCCACAGATGGAGTGCTCCAGAGAGCTCGTGCCAGAGGCAGCCTTCTATCCTATCCATGCCAGCAAACCTATGGAGCCTTGGAGGGCTAAAATATTCAGGGTCGTTGGCCTCTCCCTGGGCCCCAGCACTAGGAAAAGCTATCAGAGAGCAGGGAAATACTTCAAGAACTTCAACATCAGCCTTTGCTGATGAAGCACGGGGGCATGAGGAGATCACTGAGGACTTTAGGGTGCATAAGGTGCTAGAGGATTGGAGTAGAGAATGGGCCAGGTGCTGAGCAGGAAAGAGCCCCTATCCCTGGAGGTACTTAAGGATGGGGCAATGCTTGGCTGCAAATCGGTGAGTTGGAGTGTTATCATGGTTATGTTATGTCTGGTGAGAGCACTAGATATCATTTTGATATCAAACAATTCGGCCTCTACTTGACTTTTCTCTGCCACCCTGCTCCACGTGCTTGCAAGCGTCCTCCGGACAAGCATGTATTTGGTGCGGCCGTGAATGGTTTTACGTTCCAGACTCCATTGAGGCAGGCAACTCAAGCCTCTTCGTTGCTTCAGGGAACACCTCATTGGAAACAGGCATTGCTCAGCACAATCCTTGTACAATAGACACACGGCTGAGCCAAGCAACTCCTTTCAGCCAAACTATTTATATACTGGCCATACCATTGTCATCCAGCGTTAAGCTCATCATGCAAACTTGACCTTTTCCAACTCCTTTGTCCCGCTCCAAAATCTCTTTGTTCTCACCAAGCATAGCATAGCCTGTAGGCACGATCCACCCTATAAAAAGTCCCCACTTTTGGTACACTTTGGATCACCCTGGACTTCCATCTAGCCTTGCTGCTGGTTTGTCTAAGGAGCTCCCCTCAGCCAGCCACGCTGAGCTTTCTCTCCTGGAATCCCATCTTTCTCTCCAGGACTACGAGACCAGGTGTTGTATTATGCACTCCCCAAAATCTCTCCATTTCTATTTCTCAGTTAGCTAGTGCGTGTGTTGTCTTATTTGTTGCTTACCTTTCAATAAAACTGTTATTTTTGTTACCTTTAAGCTTGTCTGCTTGCTCTAAAAGATCTGTAAACATAGGGTAAAAGATCCTAGCTGAAGTTACCCTGCCTCTCTTTTAGCTAAGACAGTGCTCGAGCTTAATTTCCCCCAGCTTGTGTTTTATTTGGTAATTTGGGTGCCCCTCCCGGGACCCCCAACATACAGGGTAACAGAGTGGTGGAGCCACGCAGGCAGCCCCGGTACTCCTAATCTGAGAAGGAATCCAGAACCTTCCCAGAGCAGGCAGTACCGACATAGTGGACGGTCAGTTGAACTGTGTTAGATTGCATTTAGGCAGGTTAGTGTATGTTCTGTGTGTGTGTGTTAGGCCTATCAGGTGGTAATCTGTACCCCTCTTCTTGTCTGGTCCTAGGAACCACCTCCCCATCTTGGGTCTTGGGAACCTAGCAGTAGTGGATACGTTAGGAACAGTCCACACACACTCAACACTTTAGCAGCAAGGCACACACTGAAGCACTTTAGGAAAGGTGTGGCTCACTTGGTGCCCCTTTCCATGAGTTTTGGTTTTTGGTTTGGTATTGGAGGAGACACGGGTAGGAATCCCGGCTTCTCAGAATTTGCGGGTAGGAATCCCGACTTAGTCTTTGTGGGTTTAGAGGTTTAGCCCGTGGTGAAGGAAGGGCCTCCTCACCCAGAAAACCAGTTAGGGATGGTTTGGTTTTGGTTCCTTACCCCTCTTCCCCCGCTGCTTGGCCAGGCAGCACTGTGAGTTCCTTTTTGGAGTTGAGCTCGTTACCCCCCTTGCAGGCAGGCGAGTGTCCCCTGGGTCTAGGTGACCTCCCCATCTGCCAGCCGTTTCCTCGTCCTCTCGTCTCCTGTGCGGCTGAGGTGTAAAACCAGGCCCGGGTGCACCAGAGTGACCCCGTTTGGGCAGGCTGGAGATTGGTTCCTTGTCCCTCTTCCCTAACGTAGTTCCAGAGAGTTCGTTTCCCTGAGTTCCCCCAATGGACCTCGGTGGTCCTTCCTGTCACTTCAGCCCCGGTCCCACAGTTTGTGTTTGGTTAGTTTTGGGTTTGCCTAGCAATGGCTAAGGAGAGCCCCAGTGTAGTTGCAGTAAAGGATCTCATGTGTGAGGAAGAGGCCATGGTAAATTGGAGAAATGGGTTTTGAGTAAAGGCAAATGCCCCTGAAAGGACTCTGTCTTCCAGATGGCAGATCCCTTTACTTCCCTAAGAGAAGCTTACGCCCTGGCACGGAAGTCCAAGAACCCGTTCGGACCAGAGAAGGACTCGCTGGCTGCTTGGGGACTTTGGCTTGTGGCCAGAGACGCTAGCTCCGCCCTAGTAGAGACCCAGGCTAGGCTAGCAGCAGTAGAGAAGGAGAACACCCGGCTTCAAGCCGAGGTTGAGGCATTGCGGGGGGACAAAGTAACCTTTGCTTCTGCTGCACAAGCCTCGGCCCAGAAACTAAGTGATCTCACCCTGGTTGCCCAGACTTGGGGAGAGAAAGCCCACGCCTTAGAGGCTGAGCTGGACCATGCCCGAGCGGTGGCCAGATACATGGTCGGGCAGGTTAAGGAACAGCATGAGGCTGTTAGTCACGCGGCCTGCCTTAAGCAAATTGCTGCACTACAGAGCCAGCTCCAGACCCGTAAGGCCCTCATATTGGCCGTTTGTCTGGAGCTGCTCCCCTCAGTTGCTCAGGATTTGTCCGGGGAGCCCTTGCCAGAGAAAGCTCTGGCCTCCCCTCCTGTTAATCTGGACTGGAGTGACCCTAAGGTCCCAGTCTACCCAGTTGAGCCGTGGTCCATGACACGCAGGACCGTCCCCACAGGAGAAGGCAGCTCTGAGAGAGCAGAAACACAGGAGACTCAGGTCACCGAGACTAGGGTCCCCTGGCATGCTACTGAGGCGAAAGCCATCACCGACCAATTGGGCCCCCTAACGCAGTCCACCAGCATCATGTGGCTAAATACATTCTCACCCGACAGCCAATGGCCAGGACCTGACCCAATTGGCGCAGCTTTGCATGTCCCCGTCTGAGCTCCCTACCCTTGAATCAGCTGTGACGGCAAGCAGCCTGGTTAGGCTCAAGGCCCACGACTGGATGAGGGAGGTAGTGAAGATCCTTTGGCCCGGTCAGAGTGCTAGTGTGCTCTACGTCATGGAGCAACAGGGTCCTCGTGAGAACCCTGAGGCTTACGTGGCGTGGAAGCAGCTGCTTGCGATTCTGTCCAAGAAGGTCCCCCTGACCTCCCGTGGGCAGGAGGGACCTTGTACGGAGGCTTGAACCACGAGACAAAGATGGCCCTAGGTTTGGTGGATCCAGCCACGACGTCCTGGGAGGAATTTGGGAACAACCTCCGCAGGGTCGCTGACCTGTTGCGAGAGGCTGGCTCCCTCAGACCCCCCCATTAAGGCCCAGAAGCGAGACACCGGGAATTGGGATCCCATAGCAGAGGTCACATACTCCAACTATGGGCCCCACTCCCAACATAGGAAGTCCGCACTGAACTCCATTCCCCGAGGGAACTGGAACTCGCACCCAGCTCCCAGACAGGACAGGCAGCGGCAGGGAAGAGACACCTGCAGCCAGGCAGGCAAGGCAGGGAGTCCCCCAAAGCAACCCACTGTCCCCAAACAGCCCTCGGATTCCGGTCCGTCCCGCGAGACGTCTCGTGAGTATGATCCCACGACACAGGTGTACTCATCGGATAGAGCCAGGATCTGTAACATGCTTCGTACGACTGGGCTTGACCTGCACCAATACGATAAGAGGCCTACAGTAGAGCTTTTAGAGGCCCTGGAGAAGAAGGTTTTTGGAGATGGTAAACAACCATTACAAACGCCCACCCCCAGGCTGGTTACTACCCAACCTTGGATTTGCAGCAGGACTAGGGATGCCCTCCAGAGAGTTTCCCCTCAGTGTTCTGGCCAAGTTGCGGCCACACAGCAGGTGGAAACGCAAGGTGAAGTTAGGCACCGAGACCGAGGGGGGAAGACCTCCTACCTCCCCGATAGTGGAACCCGGTGCTGCACCGAGTGTGCTGCACCCCAAACTGGTTGGTCGTTGTGAGCCTACGCCCGAGCGTGTCCAGCCTTCTGGATATGGGGGGGGGTCACATGGCACTAACCTGGAAGGGCATTCCTCAGCCCCTGGAGGTGTTTTGTTGTAGGTTTTTGTCTTGGGGGAGCCGTGGTGAAAGCGATGGTCTTTTGGACATCGTTCTCCCACGGAGCCACAAGTCAATTGCCAGCAACAGGAACATATTCCTACGGCCATTAGAGCACGGATCTCAGGTAGTTCTGGCTGCACACTGCGGCGCCGCCATTATGGTCCCCACTACAGTCCCATCAGTCCTGGGACAGACAGTGTTTCCATACACGGGGGCGATCGTGGCTACTGCCAGTACCTCTGTTTGGCTATTTTGCCGCCGCTTAGCCCTTAAGGGCCCTGGCACCACCCTAATTGTGACTTTGGCAACTGTTAGCTGTGGTAAGACGGTTCATAGTCTTCTGACGGTCACCGTCCTACCTAGCAAGGCTGTTGTACTGAATGCCCGCGGACCCCAGAAACAACAGCATAACCCAGACCTCCACACGGATTTGTGTAAAAGGGTCCCAACCCGGGAAGAAATGTTACTGTTCCTGCAAGCATTGCAAGTGTGGGCACTCTTGCAGGCGATCCTAGGAACCCTCGCAAAGGATTGGAAAGGGAAACCCCCAGACAGGAAAGCTCTTTTGTTAGCTCGGCCTGGCATAGATTGGGCATTGCCTCCCTTCATGGGTTGTCAATCCCCTTGAAGAGATGGCAGCTTAGGCCTTCTCTCCCCCTTCTTCTTGTAAATAGTCCCCTTGTAGTTCAAGTTTTAGAGATAATGGAGACTCCATCTCTGTTTTCCCTACAGGGAAACGGAATGGGCCCGTTACTTTGGATCGCTGTGTTGTTCTCGTTACCCGGATGCGTTCTATTTCTCAGTTAGCTAGTGCATGTGTTGTCTTATTTGTTGCTTACCTTTCAATAAAACTGTTATTTTTGTTACTTTTAAGCTTGTCTGCTTGCTCTCTGACCTGAAGCCGTAGACATAGGGTAAAAGATCCTAGCTAAAGTTACCCTGCCTCTCGTTTAGCTAAGAGAGTGCTCGAGCTTAATTTCCCCCAGCTTGTGTTTTATTTGGTAACTTGGGTGCCCCTCCTGGTGTCACCCTGTATGTTGGGGGTCCCGGGAGGGGCACCCAAATTACCAAATAAAACACAAGCTGGGGGAAATTAAGCTTGAGCACTCTCTTAAGCTAACAAGAGGCAGGGTAACTTCAGCTAGGATCTTTTACCCTATGTCTTTGGCTTCAGGTCAGAAAGCGTAGCCAGACAAGTTTAAAAGTAACAAAAATAGCAGTTTTATTGAAAGGTAAGCAACAAATAAGACAACACACGCACTAGCTAACTGAGAAATGGAAATAGAGAGATTTTGGGGAGTGGGTAATACGACACCTGGTCTCGTAGTCCTGGAGAGAAGCTGGGGTTCCGGGAGAGAAAACTCAGCGTGGCTGGCTGAGAGGAGCTCCTAAGACAACCGGCAGCAAGGCGGGATGGAAGTCCAAAGTATTCCAAGAAGGGAGGCAGACTCAGTTGTTGAGAACAGAGGGGACAGCTCACCAAACACAGCGGCAGCAAGGCTGGATGGAATTCAGGAGCGATCCAAGGAAGTTCCAAAAGTGGGGACTTTTTATAGGGTGGAGTTTTCCTACAGGCTATGCTATGCTCAGTGAGAACAAAGGAAATTTGGGACTGGACAAAGGAGTTGGAAAAGGTCAGGTTTTGCATGATGAGCTTAGCGCTGGATGACAATAGTATGGCCAGTACGCTGATGGCCGGACTTAAAGGAATGGCTCGGCTCTTGGCCGTGCGGCTTTGTATAGATATGCGCCGAGCAAAGCCAGTTTGCAGGGAGGTTTTTCCCTAAAGCAACAGAGAGGCTTAAGTTGCCTGCCTGAATGAGGTTTTGGAATGCACAACCATTAACGGCCACGTCCTTACGTGCTTGTCCGGTGGACCTCTGCAAACACGTGGAGTGGGGTGGCAGAGATAGGTCAAGCAAAGGCCAAATTATTTGATATCAAAAGGATATCTAGTGCTCTCACCAGACATATCATAACCGTGATAACACCAGGACCCCCAACATACAGGGTAACAGGAGTATAAGGCAACAATTTTTCATGCACCAGCACTGATGGCCTTTTTTGCAGCATTAAGAGTTAGTGAGGTGGTTGCACTCTTGAAAAGTGACAGGAATGGTAGAGTGCTGGCTTTTGGGGATTTGGCATTAGCAGAGGACCAAGTGGTCTTGAGGGTCACACATTCCAAGATGGACCAGAGAAGGGTGGGGCCAATGACTATGCTGGACATGTGTGCGGACTCAGTGTTATGCCTAGTGAGAGAGATGGACATTCTGAGGGGAAACAGTCCCATTTTCCTTTTCTGCCATATTAACTTTTCACCACTCACTAGGTTCTAGAACGTCACCTTGAAAGTCTGGGTCTGCATGGTGTTAAGTTTGGCACCAATTCCTTTCACATCGTGACAGCCTCAGCCACTTTTGTAATGGGCATGGGGCAGCAGTCCATCCAGCACATTGGGTGCCGGTATGTGGTGATGAGGTAAGTGTGTCATATTAAGTTCTAATGGCTATATGACATGCTCAACCCCACTTCTTTCTATTCTTAGTTCCTAGGTTCAGCTGGGAAAGGTGGTGGGCCCTAGTATGTGAGCACAGCATGATGTACTGTATTGAGCAACAGGCCTGGACTTGCTAGGTGGGCAAGCAGCTGGGACTCAGCAAGTTGGTGACAGCCAAGTGGTTTGGCAGAAGTAAAGTGGTCTCTTGCCAAAGAGTGAGCTGGACCTCCTTACACGTCCTTGTTATCTACCTGGGAGGGAATGATTTGGGCTTGCTAAAAGGCAAGGCCCTGATTTTGCAGGCTGTGGCAAATTGTTGGTCAGGTGTAGCTTTAGTTTTTTCTGCAACCCTGTCCCACCAGGTGTGGAGGGGTGATGGGAACCTGAAGCACATTGACATTGTCCATAGGAGGGCCAATAGAGAGATAGGGAATGCACTTGCCAAGGGACTGGGCCACTTTATTACCCACACAATAAAGTTGTCTGACACCAGACTTCTAGAGGGTGGATGGCATCCACTTGTTGGAAGATGGCAATAGGTTGTTCCTAGGCGAGCTGCAACAGGGGGTGAGGACCATCTTGGTTTAACTGGTAGGAGAAAGGGACTAAGCAAACATTTGTCTCTTGTCCATGGCAGGCAGCAGGGGAGGACATAAGCTTCCAGTGGGTACCTTCTTTAGGTGTAGGGTAAGCCTCTGAATCTGCCTTGCTAAGGTCCTGAGAGCCAGCAGGAAGAAAGAAGGCTGTCCTTGACACTAATCTAGGATTGGGACTTTCAGCTGCAGTACTTCAGTGGTAACCACCCCCCTCAAAGGCTTACCTTCTCTTTTCCAGGCTGCTGGGGAGAAACCCAAGTAATTGGATTGCACTTGGGGCTCAGGTTGCTCACCCAATGGAATGCTGAGGAAGTGGTCACCAGGGTGTCATCTGACCTCAGCTGCACCTGCATCAGGTTGTTGCCCTCACTTGCTTCATCTCCAGGTCAACACAAGGTCAAATAAAGTGGCCCTTATGTATCCCAATATTTATTCTTGTCATTCTAGGGTAGGGCATCAGAACAATGTCAACTAAAAATATGACAAAAGATGGCTAGAGAAAATTGAAGGAAAGTCTGGATTTACAATTGCTAAAAAAGTAAAATATTTGGGTGTTATTTTTGGGAAACAGAATAATAAACTGTTTAATTACACCAACATTTAGAATGAGATTAAATAGGTCTTGAAGAGATAGTCAAAACTTAAGCCGTCATTTCTGTGTCATATTTCACCTATCAAAATTAATGCTTTTCCTAAAATCTTCTTCTTCTTCGTGGTCTTTGTACCTCACACAGTGGGAATCTTCGCGCATGTGCAGTAGCTTTTTGGAAAGTTCCAGAGCTGAGCAGCTTGGCGGGAACCCCTCCTCCATCTGGTACTGAGCATGCTTAGTCCTGCCAAGCTAACGGTCTCTCCTCAATTTCTTTTCATCCACCAACTTGTTAGCAGCTCAGAAGGCTTTCTCACTGAGCAGTTCCTCGATTCTTGGCCGTTTTCTTCATCTTTCGTTCATTTTTTCTCATCTTTCACAACAAAACTGTAAGAACTCTTCCCCCTTTCTTATGTTGTCTTTAAGTTGTGCGTGTCTTGCGGCCGTAAGGTCTCTCTTTCGGACGCCCACCCCGAGTGTTTGTTCTGCCTCGGGGAGGGCCATAACATTAGGGCCTGCTCTATTTGTAAGGACTTCACCTTACAGACTCTTAAGAATAGAGCTTCTCGGTTGAAATCCTACTGTTGGGAGCAGGTCCTTCGTATTAAGGAGCAGGCTTCTTCAAATACTGCTCTGTCCACTGTGTCGGTATCGGCGCCTTCCACGATGTCCTGTACTTTGGCCCCAAAGTTATTGGTAGCGTCCGCTCCTTTGGTATCGACAGCCTCGGTACCGGTACTGACGGCAGATTTGTTGACCTTGCCACTGATTTAGTCTTTGCCTAAGATTCCGAAGCTCTCCATGATGCCTACTGTCCAAGCTGCTGGAGATGCTGCTTCGACCTTGCAATAAGCTTGCAAGGTCCCTACCTGGGTGGAGTGTAAATGCTCCTTGTTGCACCATTCTTCTGTTTCTTCCAACAAGGAAAAGAAGAGGAGAAAGGAGGAGCACCATTCTCCTCCCGCTACCCATCCATCGGCTACTCAACCTGCCTCTCTTGGTCCCTTACCGACTCTTCCTCCAACACAGCCTGCGACGTCCACCGTCGAGGAGGAGAATGCTCCCACCCTTTCACCAGTACAGGACACTACTCAGCTCCTGGTACTGTCGGTCCCAGCTACTGTGGCTCTGGTTTCCGACTTGGTGGCTTCCTTGCCTGTGAATTCTGGCCAATCCGGAGATGGCTGCCTGCAAATTCCAATGGCTTTGACTATCTCTCCTGGCTGTCCTGAGTTTGACCATCCGCCTGCTTCAGATGCTCTTCGGGCTGTTTCTCGAGACTCACCACAGCTTAGTGTGGCTCGCTCTCCAGAACATAGTGAATGGGGTAGATCCCCACGTCATTGGGATTACTGACATCACAATGCTCATGAGCCTTCACTGGCAAGGATGGATTCACCCTTTTCCTTGGCTTCCTATATCACCAGGTATGGCCACGAACATCTTTGGAGAGAGCAGCCCAGTTCCTACTACTCTTACTCGCCAGCCTACCATGATTGGTACCATCCTGATGTTCGTCATTGGTCGCCTTACCATCCTCAATGTTCATGCTCTCCATCGCAGTTCCCTTCAGGATCTCTTTACCAGTATTCCCCTTGGTATCGCTGGTCCAGATCCCATTTGCGGTCCTGATCAGCCTATTACTGCCGCTCTCGGTCTCACCACCAGTCACGAGACCCATCACCTCATCATCAGGCCATTTCACCTCCTCGGGTGACAGCCACGGTGTCACGGCCTCTGCCAGATACTCAACCTGAGTCCGCTCTGCCAACATCTCTGCTGGCTTTGTTTTTGACACAGTCTGTCATTGCACCAATCCCGACCGTACTACCCATTTCAGCGGCATTGACTTCGGTACCGATTTGCACCCTGGCCTCGGCACCAGTGCAAATTCCAGTCTCGCTACCGACCCTGACCGTTCTACTGGCTTCTGCTCCATCTGCTGTTCTTCATGCGACGGGACCAGCCTGACGTTGTCATTCTAAATCCCTTTACCAATTGTCTCCTTTTTCTGGTTCTTATGATTCTGATGGTGATTCTATGGATTCCACACTGCAGTCTCATAACCCACCACCTCTAGCGTTTGGAGACCCATCTCCTGATTCCACACCTGAGGACATCAAGCAGTTTTCAGACATCTTAGTCCACATGGCCACTGCCTTGGGCCTTGACATCTCTGTACAGGATCTGGTCTTCCACTATGTTGATACTCATCCCCCGTCGACGGCTCCGGTTCCATTTCTACCCATCCTGCAGGAGGTTTTGAAGCACCCTTGGGCCCAGCTGGCTTTGCTTCAGCCAATCTCTCACCGGCTGGAGCATCTCTACTGCACCCAGAAGAAAGACGTTGATTTCCTCTTCAATCATCCAACTCCAAATTCAGTTGTTGTTGAGTCGTCCCAAATGAAAGGGGGCAAAAGGGTTCATATGACCCCGCTTGATTGCAAGGGCCACCGTTTAGATGTCTTCAGTCATCGCTTTTATTCTGCTTCTTCGTTGATCGCCAGGATCTCCAATAGTCAAGCTTGCCTAGCGGCCTATCAGCACATCTGGGATAGATTCTTTCCCCTTCTCTCCCACCTGCCGGACAATCACAGGGCCACTGCTGTTCAATATTTTAACGAGTCTGTGGCCCTTTTGAATAAACAGATTTTGTCCTCTCGACATGCTGTTGAGGGTGCGCCGCGTGTGATGGTCGGTGCAATTGCTTCTCCACCGTTTCGCTTGGTTCTGGTCCACCGATTTAACCAAGGATAGCCGAAAGCATATTGAGGACCTGCCCTTTGACGGCCAAGGGCTGTTCCATGCCACTGCAGATGAGGCAATGGACCAATTTATGAAAGCTCATCTGACAGCTAAAAAGATGGGCCGTCACGCCTCAGCCCAGCCTAGAAGGCCATCTTCATCACGTTCTTCCTGGAGGCGCCCTTCCTACTCTTACAGGTCACACTCTCCTTGCTGCTGATCTCTGCAATCTTCCTTACCAGCCTCTTCCTGCAGTTCCTATAGATGTCGCAAACCGTCTTCCAAGAAATCCACCTCAACTGCCAAATCTCATTTTTTGACCCCTGTTGCAGGTCGCCGCCTCTGCCCCTCTTCCACTTGCCCAACCGCTTTGCCAGAACCACAAGACTGGCCTGCCACCTCAACATCTGGCGCAACATCACTCATGGGTTTTGACCATAGTTCGTCTTGGTTACGCCATCAAGTTTCGAAGTACTCCTCCTCTCAGCATCTTCTATTCTACTCCTGCCAGCCCAGCCCTCCTGGAAGAGACAGAGATCCTCCTTCTCAAAGGGGCCAGAGAGCGACTTCCGCCTGCAGCAAAATCCACAGGCTTTTTCTCCTGGTACTTCACAGTACCCAAATTGGATGGCACGCTCCGCCCCATTCTGGACCTCGAGGGAGTGAACTCCTTCATTGGCCCCCAGAAGTTCAAGATGGTCACCCTGTCCTCGATTCTACCTTTTCTGAGGTGCTGGGACTGGTTTGTGTCCATCAGTCTACAGGACGCCTACTTTCACATTTCCATTTGCCTCCAGCACAAGAGGTACCTCCGCTTTGCAATCGACGGCGTCTGCTACCAATACAAGATTCTTCCCTTTGGCCTCTCCACTGTCCCCCAGGTCTTCACAAAGTGCTTAGCCCCTGTGGTGTCTTACCTCCACATGAAGAATGTCTGGTCTACCCCTATTTGGACGACTGGCTCCTGGTGGCGTCCTGCAAACAAAAGCTATACGAGGATATCCATATTGCCCTCTCCTTTCTTTCCAATCTTGGACTCAGAGTGAACTCCAGGAAATCCCACCTCATGCCCTCGCGCGCCCTAGATTTCATTGGGGCCATCCTCGACTCCACTCAAGCCAGGGCCTTCTTACCTTTGAGGCACGTATGGACTCTGCAACAGGCTGCGGCTGCTGTCCTGCACAATCCATCCATTTCCACCCACAACATTCAACAGCTCCTAGGCTATATGGCTGCATGGCTGTCACCTATTCCTCCCACCTTCGTGCTCGTCCTCTCCAGCACTGGTTTCTCTGATGTTTTGACCCTCTCCTCGATAACCAATGTTGTGTTCTTTGGGTGACTCATCCAATGCGGGACTCACTTCGTTGGTGGTTGTCCCCAAGCCATCTCTTATCGAGGATGCTGTTTTGGGAGCCCCGCCTGACTCTCACTATCACAACCAACGCATCTCTCCTGGTCTGGGGAGCTCACTGTCATGGTTGCACAGTTCAAGGGCATTGGGCCAGCCTGGAGTTACATCTTCATATCAACGCATTGGAGCTACTGGCGATTTTCAAAACCTCGTTGTCAGATGGACCATCCAGATCCTATCAGACAATACGACAGCTGTCTGTTATGTGAATCGGCAAGGAGGCACTCACTCTTCCACTCTGCTCCATCTGACTCTACGCATCTGGGACTGGTGCATTCCACCACAGATACACCCCATTGCGGTCCACCTCATGGGGCAGGACAATGTAACAGTGGACACACTGAGCAGGGACACAATGTGTCATCACAAATGGTCCCTCTCCGATGCCGCCTTCTGGCAGATAGTGTCCCGATGGGGCACTCCAACCATAGATCTCTTCACAACCAATCACAACAGGAAGTGTCCCCACTATTGCTTGAGAGCCGGTCTGGGCCCTGGGTCTCTTGGCAATGCGTTCCAGTTTCCTTAGAACAGAGAGTTCCTTTACATCTTTTCACCGTTTCCTCTCCTAGGTCGAGTGATGGCGAAAATCGTGACAGACAAGGCAGACACCATTCTCGTCACTCCCTTCTGGCCGAGGCTGCACTGGTTGGGCCCCCTCTTCACCATGGCATGGGGCCACACCATGAGGCTCCAGAATACACTGGACCCCCTCTCTCATTTGGGGGATTGGGTACTGCACCCAGACCTCCCTCTTCTCCTCCTGCATGCTTGGAAGATAACATTCTAGACTCTCCCGCTATCCAAGCTGTTCTCATGGCTGCAAGGAAAGAATCAACTCGGTCGTAAGAGTACAAATGGAAGAAGTTTGTGGCCTTTGCCATCTCCTGTGATGAGCATGCTTCTCCTATCTCCCTGTCCACAGTGCTTCACTTCCTTCTGGCACTATGGGATCAGGGCCTCACCTTCTCCTCCCTGAAAGTTTGTCTCTCTGCAATTGTGGCCTATCAGCCACAGGGTTCTCCTTCTTCTGCCCTTTTCCAGAACACTACAGTGAAGCAATTCCTCAAGGACCTGCAACACCTGTATCCTCCTGTCACACCACTGCTTCCTCCATGGTCACTGTTGCTTGTCCTGTCCCGACTCATGCGCCATCCCTTTGAACTGATGGCTGCATCTGATGACCGCCTCCTCACTATGAAGACGGAGTTCTTGGTCGCCATCACTTCAGCCAGGCAGGCAGGAGAACTAACTACGTTGTGTTGTGATGAGCCGTTCCTGGTGTTCCACCGGGACAAAGTGGTCCTCCATCTTGATCTTTCTTTTCTTCCTAAAGTAGTCTCCAATTTCCATATAAATCAAGACTTGATTCTACCTACTTTCTATCCAGACCCTGCATCGTCCCTCAAGCACTCTCTTCACTCACTCGACGTGCACCGTGCGTTTTCCTTTTACCTTCAACAGACCTCCACCTTCCATCAGACTCCCCACCTTTTTGTGTGCTACGGTGGGCGTCGGAAAGGTCATAAAGTCTCCTCTCAACGGTTTTCCAAATGGGTTTCCGAGACAATTCACCTTGCCTATGAACTTGCCAGACAACCTCCCCCAGCTTTGCTTCAGGCCCATTCTGCCAGGGAGATGGCCTCATCAGCAGCCCTTGTCAGGAGAGTTGACCTACAGGAGCTTTGCCATGTGGCTACATGGCCACGGCCTTTGACCTTCGTCTGCCACTACCGCCTTGACTGTAGGGCCTGGCAAGATGCTCACTTTTCTGCCATGCGGTGCTGTCTTCTATCCTCTAGGACCTGACCCACTATCCAATGGTTAGCTATTCAGTGAGGGCACAGATGACCACTCGAAGAACCACAGTTACAGGTAAGCACCTGTTCTTTCTATTTCAAACAATCTCCTTTTTACATAACAATCTGCCATTTAGACAATGACAGAAAGACTTGCCAAATTTCTTGTGGCAAGGGAAGAAACCTAGAGTGAGATTCAAGGTCTTGCAAGATGAGAAACATAGACTTAGATTACCGAAGATGAAACTTTTCTTTCTTTCTTTCTTTCTTTCTTTCTTTCTTTCTTTCTTTCTTTCTTGTTGCTTGCTATGGTTGAAACGTTCCTCTCTCCACTCTTATTTATAACAATATTAGAAGTCTTGAATAGGAAGACTAGAAAGGAAGATCAATTAAAAAAAGCAAATATCAAAGGAAGTAAATTCAAATTATGAGCCTTCATAGATGATCTGGTAATTTTTCTAGAAGAACCAAAGGAAACTGTAGAAAAACTTCTGGAAAAATTAAATAAATATGGATAGTTATCTGGCTTCAAGATTAACAAAGAGAAAACAGTGATGTTAACATGAAAAAGGAAGAGGAACAAGAACTATCAGAAGTCTTGGGATTAGAGATTGAAAAGAAAATTAATTAGGAGTGACAATAACAAAGAAAAAATTGAAACTATTTAATAATAATTACTTGAAAACTTGGAATATGATAGATACAGAACTTAAAATATGGAGCAATTTGTACCTATCACTGTTGAGCAGAATCACAGTGATCAAAATGAACTTGCTTCCAAAATTAATATTTTTATTTCAAAATCTATCTATTATTACAAATAAAGTACCTTTTAAAAATAGAACAAAGACTTTTCAAAATTTGGAAGAGGGAGGAAACAGGTTTTTTTCTTCAAGATACAAAAGACAGAAGTTGGCTAGGACTACTAGACTAAAAGCTATCTCACCAGGCCAGTTGTTTCGACTGACTTGAAAGACTGGATGGTCTTCAAGGACTGAAGACTCTTTCCTTTTGAAGGCTTTGACCTAAGGTTTGGGTGGCAAGCATCTGTGTGGTACAACAAAGTAGACATAAACAGATGTTCACTATCACTACATTAGGAAATCCTTAGGTAGAATTTGGAGCATGTATATGTATATATATATGTATAAGTTATCATAAAATTCCAGACTGGATGTCACCCCAAGAAACATTGTTTTATAGAAGGAAGAACATAGGGAAGAAACTGACTAAGATATAAATATCTCTTAATATGGGGAAAAAGCAAACTCAGACTAAAATCAAGAGAAGAGTTGAAAAGCCAAGGAATAGATTTGTAATAGTTTCCTACAGATTTATAAGAAAGGTTTAAAATGCACTTCAAATTTGAAGGAATTAAAACTGATCAAAATGAATTAAATGTTATACTATTATCTAAAGAATCCAAAATTTATAACAAATTTGTTTATTGTTAAATAGAGAATTAGAAAAAGAAACTTTCAGAGAATGAACAATTAAGTCAGCACAGAACATTGGCCACACTATTGACAAAAGTCTTGGGACAAGAATTTGAGATTTACTTTAAATACAGGACTAAAAAAACCTATTACCATTACAAAAAAAAATATTTACAAAATACTATACCTTTGGAACCTCCTTCAAAATTATCTAAGATTAAAACATGTTGAAGGGAACTTCTGGAAATGTGGTGGGAAAAAGGTGGTTGTGCAAAGAATGCAAAAAGTTTTGGGTCCAACACATAATATAATCTCTAATATATTGGATATAAATTTCAAAGTGAAGCTAGAAATATGTTTATTAAACATGACAAACATCTGAAGATAGGGAGTAAAGATAAATTAGTATTATACATGACCACATATGATTGAAATGGAGGAATTAATAATCTTACAAAAAGACAAATCTCTTCAAAGATATCAAAAAGAATGGAAGCCTATAACAAGGTCCATTAAGAAACACTTGGGTGAAATAGCAGTAATAAATGATGGTGAGCTAAAATGTAGTGCATATGAAGGTGAACTGTTGTGTTGGAGAAAGTGATAAAGAATAAATGATGAGCTCAGCCGTGGGTTTCCATGGCTTGGGCATATCACACACTCTGAGACCCTGAAAACCCTGTGATAGGGTCACTATAAGAAATAATTTGAAGGCACACAACAACAGCAAATCTTTAAAACTGGTCAAATCTTGGACTTCCAATCACATGGTGATCGTAAATGACAGCTCAGACTAATTACTCTTCTCTGAGCTGCCACCCGGTGTGGACTTGTTACTGCGCTTATGCTATGTCTGGTGAGAGCACTAGATATCTCTTGATATCAAATAATTTGGCCTTTATTTGACCTTTCTCTGCCACCCTACTCCACGTGTTTGCAAGGGACACTGGACAAGCACATAATAGGCGCGTCCATTAATGGTTGTACATTCCAAACCTCATTTAGGCAGGCACCTTAATGCCTCTTCGATGCTTAAGGAATCATTCCTTCTTGCAAACCGCCTTGCTCAGCGTGACTTTACACAAAAACGCATGGCCGTGGGCCGAGCCAATCCTTTATGTTGGGCCATTTGCATACTGGCCATACTATTGTCATCCAGCGCTAAGCTCATCATGGAAAACCTGACCTTTTCCAACTCCTTTGTCCCGCTCTAAATTTCCTTTGTCCTCACTGAGCATGGCATGGCCTGTAGGTAAAATCCACCCTATAAAAAGTCTCCCATTCCGAGCCTTCCTCGGATCACCCTGGACTTCCATGTAGCCTTGCTGCCGCTCTGTCCAGTGAAGTCATCCTCTCAGTTTCCATAACTGAGCCAATTTACCCCCTCGGAACACTCCGGACTGCTATACTGCCTTGCTGTCGGTTTGTCCAGCGAATCGCCCCCTCAGGGAACCACGCTGAGCTTTCCTCCCTGCAACCTCTGTTGGGAGTAGCAACCTTTGCATGCCTAATGAACTGGCTAGTTTTGTTTGCATGTCTATGGTAAGCATAGCGAGATAGCCTAGAGAGGAAACTTCCTGTTTGTTGGTTAACGCCTCTTCCCCCAGCACGTACACATTTCTTTGCTTTTAAAAAAGTTCTCTTGCCATGTGCTCTCTCCCTCTTTTGTCTTCGCCTTTTGACCTGAAAGCATGCTCTGAGATTTCCTAACAGGGATCATTAGCAGCAAGCATGTGAGTGCTTATTTTTCTTCCTACCTTTCTCAAGAATTGAACTTGTGTAGACTATGCACAAGATTTTGTGAGTAAACTCTTTTGTATTTTTAACCAAACTGTTTTGTGTTTATTTTGAGCTAGATTCAGTGTGTTTTGGGTGGAGTTAAAGAAGTGGGACTGGTGATCTGTTCAACTTCCGTGTTTTCTGCAATTACTCTGCTGATTGAGAGTCTCATTTACCAAAGTCTCTCAATATATCCCCAATAACCTCCACTTCTCTCCAGGACTACGTGGTATCATATTACCTGTTCCCCCTGAAACGCTCCATTTCTATTTCTCAGTTAATGTATGTCTTGTCTTTTGTGTTGTTTGTTCTCAATAAGAATATTATTTGTTGCTTTAAACTGTCTAGCCACTCTCTGATCTGACACTGTAGACATAGGGTTAAAGATCCCAGCTAAAGTTACCCTGCCTCTCGTTAGCTTAAGAGAGTGCTCGAGTCTAATTTCCCACATTTGTGTTTTTATTTGGTAATTTGGGCGCCCCTCCCGGGACCCCCAACATACAGAGTAACAGACAAACTGGTTGACTCAACACAAGTCCTGGTCTTAATATCCCCCCGATAAAGGAGGTCCAGAGGGGTTTGAAGGGGGTCCAGATTCTGATCCCCAGGCTGTCCCTGAGGGTTTCCCCAGCAGGAGTGGACAGAGATTGAGAGGACCAAAGAGCCATCCACAACCATGGCATTGTCATCACTAGATCAGCACAAGTACTGTCATCAGTTTTTAAATAGAAGCTTCTTTCAAGTTGTTGAACCTGATAAACTCTGTCTAGAATTGGAACCAGTAAAGACTTCAACATTACAGCTCCTTAGAACAGGTTGCAGAAACTGGCACTTAGATGTAAGTTTCCCCCATAGGGGCTTCTCTGTATTTTAATCATCTCTGAAGGCCAATTGGAAAGACCTTTTGTTGTAGGGACATTTAATTCAATAACATTTAAGAACTTACATTTACAATCCTTAATGAACCAGATTACACTTATTGATAGCAGGAAGAGTAAAGAAAGTTTGAACTGAGCTATACATGACTGTCTGTACTTAATAAAGTCAAAATAAGAAACTGCAGTAAAACATCACATAAGTGCCATGGCAATGAACACACAAGGGTAAGGAATGAAGGGAAGAGAAAAGTGGCATACTTGAGCTACTTTCTTGAACTTTAGGCTATAACAATAAGACATTTCAAGTCATCCAAATCTAAAAATACATATTAGCTTGTTAAGGACTAATTCGATTCTTGGTGTATTACAACCTTCTTGTGAGAATCCAAACAACAGACTGCACTGATACAATGCACATTTCTACAAAATATTAAGACTATCTTTGTGAAGAAACTAGAGTTAACCACATTAATATCCAAGTAAAAACTTTTCCTGAAATATGGTTGGACTTTAAATAATACCAAAACATTGACTTGTGGTCTTAATGGTGGAGTGGATGGCCACCTAGGATGATCACTGTCACTATAGGTAGCTGTCATGAGCAGTTATTCCAGGCTTTTTTTTCTCCAACAACCTTGGTCTGTGATCATGATCGTGGACTAACCAACATGGTCAAGTTACCCCTCCAGTAAAAGATCTCCAGAGGGGGTTCACCAGGGATCCAATTCTGCCAGTCTGCAAGCTTGCGGTGCACTCTGCACTGGGAAGGTGAGTGGACAGAGGTGACAGGGTCAAAGAATCTCCACAACAGCTCGGTGTTTGTTGTTGATTTTTTTTTCAACAAAGCAATGCCTAAGATTTTTAAATTCCACAATTGCTTAAAGGAATGATCCTTTTCTCTTAGAACCATCAGATTTGTCTGAAACCTAGGATGAGATTATAACTCCAACTTTTGAAATGAATTCACAAGCGCAGACAGAAAAGCGGACTTTAAATCTCTCCATAGCTTGTATAGCAGAGAATTAAGCTTTTGCCTTCAGTTTGAAACAATTCCCCTTTTCTTTGGAAAACATCTTATTTAAGGAACTCTTTGCTTCATGTACACTTCAGGTTACACTTGTTTTGGATAGTTTTTTGATGGACTCTCCGGACTATACTTTTTATATATTTTATACATCTGGACATTTCATATATTTGGGCTTAAATATTTTTTTATGGACATAACACATTTTATGGACTTTGATGGACATTTCATGGACTTTGACAGACTCTTCGCAGAGGGATTAAAACTCAACATTGCGATATTCTGCAGTTAAGACTTTAAACTTTAAACAAAGACTTTAGAGAACAACAGACACACACTGACAAGGATAAATATAATCCTTGTATAAATATAATAAATATAATCTCCCATATAATCCACCCCGCACATTAAGGTCCTCTGGGAGGAATTTACTGTAGCCAATCAGAACTAGGTTGGCTGTGGTTACCCAGAGGACCTTTTCTTCTGTCGCTCCCAAGTTATGGAACAGCCTGCCGGAAGAGACCCGGCACATTACCAGCCTTGACGGCTTTAAAAAAGCAGTCAAGACTGTTCTCTTCCAACAGGCCTTCCCAGACTAGTGTTCCACCACCTCTCGTCAATTGTCCTTTTGTTTTAATTTTGTTTTTAATTTGTTTTAGTAATGTTTTTTAAGAGGATAGAAGGGTTGGTGGATGGGAAGGATGGGGTACATTTTAATGTTTTAATGTATTTATATATTCTGTAATGCCGCCTTGATCCATTGGGAGAGACGGGATAAAAATAAATTTTATTATTTATTATTATTATTAAACATGCATGCTGAACTTTGACTTCAAAACTTTAAAAGACATTGATATACTTTGTGTAAAGAAAACTCAGAAAAGATAATGGACTAGATAAAAAAGCAATAAAGAAGACCAATGTAAGGAGAAAAGAGGAGACAGTGGGAAAATTAATTAACAGCTTTTTAAAATATTAACTAGTCTATTTACATAATTCCTACATTATTAATATAATAATATAATTGTTTACCAAACATCAAGTATATAAATCTATTTTCCTATGTTATTTATCAATTAATTATTTAATATCTTAATATTTTATGAAATAACTTCCTGATTGACTCAAAAAGATACTAATTCGTTCATTCAGTCTACACTACTATAAATTTATATACTATTGGGTATTTAAATATGCATTATAAGCTTACTTGAATTTTTTAGAATCTTTATGTTTAACTTCTAATTTGATTATTTAGCAGTAAGCTTGTTATAACTTTAAAATCACCGTCTGTCTGATTTATAAATCTCAATTGTTTCCATTAGGTGCATATTTCAGTAATTTACAGTATTATATACAGTATACTAAATCAATTTATAGCATAATATAAGTGAAAGTTAGTTAAATAGTTCATGCTAAATTTTTCTTGAAAGACTGTTTTGAATTGTAAACTTTGAAGTTACTAGAAGGAGTTTCATTTTCTCTCTTTAACCAATTTTTTTACTTGCTTTTTTCTTAAGTCTTTAATTAAATTGTGTCTGCTAGAGTGAGAACAACCAGAATGGGTTAGGGTTAGAGTTTAGGGCTAGGGTTAGGTTTGGGGCTAGTGGTTGGCTCGCAATTAGAGCTAGGGTTAGGGTTAGGGTTAGGGCTAGGTTAGGGTTAGGTTTAGGGTTAGGTTAGCTCCAGGGTTAGAGCAAATGTTAGGGTTAGGGCTAGGATTAGAGCTAGGGTTAGTATTAGGGTGATGGTTATGTTTACACTTAGGGTTAGGGTTAGGGCTAGGGTTAAGGTTTGGATCAGGTTTAGGGTTAAAACTAGGGTTAGGTCTTGGGTTAGGGCTAGGGTTAGTGTTGGGGCTACAGTTAGGCTTAGCGTTAGGGCTAGTGTTAGCGTTAGGATTAGGGTTAGGACTAGGGTTAGGGTTTGGGTTAGGTCTGGGTTTAGGTTTAGGGTTAGGGTTGGGGCTAGGTTTATGGTTAGGGTTAGGTTTGGGGCTAGTGGTCGGCTTACAATTAGGGCTAGGGTTAGGACTAGGGTTAGGGTTAGGGCTAGAGATAGGGCTAGGGTTTGGGTTAGGGCTAGGGTTAGGGTTAGTGCTAGGGTTAGGCTTACAGTTAGGTTTAGGGCTAGGATTAGTTTTAGGATTAGGGCTAGTGTTAGGGCTAGGGTTGGGTTAGGGTTAGGGCTAGGGCTAGGGTTAGGGTTAGGGCTATGGTTACGGTTCAGGTTAGAGCTAGGGCTAGGGTTACAGTTCGGGTTACGGCTAGGGCAAGGTTAGGGCTAGGGCTTGGGTTAGTGCTCGGGTTAGGGTTAGGGCTAGGGTTAGGATTGGTGCAAGGACTAGGTTTAGGTCTACAGTTAGGGTTAGGGTTATGGTTAGGGCTAGGGTTAGGGTTAGGGCTAGGGTTAGGGTTACAGCTAGGGTTAGGGTTAGGGCTAGGGCTATTTTTAGGGTTAGGGTCAGGGCTAAATTTAAGGTTAGGGTTAGGGTTAGGGCTAGGGTTAGGGCTAGGGTCAAGGCTAGGGTTAAGATTCGCGCCAGGGCTAGGCTTAGGTCTAGCATTAGGGTTAGAGTTTGGGTGGGGCTAGGGTTAGGTCTAGGGTTAGGGCTAGTGTTAGGGTAAGGGCTAGGTTTAGGGTTAGGGCTAGTATTAGGCTTACAGTGAGCTTTTGGGATAGGGTTAGGGTTAGGATTACAGCTAGAGTTAGGACTAGTGTTAGGGTTAGGTTTCTGCTTACGGCTAGGGTTAGGGTTAGGGCTAGGGCTAGGTTTTGGGTTAGGGCTAGGGCTAGGTTTAGCGTGAGGGCTAGGGTTAGGGTTAGGGTTAGGGTTAGGTCTAGGGTAGGTTTCAGGTTCTGGCTAGGGTTAGGGGTAACATTAGAGCTAGGGTTAGGGTTAGGGTTCAGGTTAGGGTTAGGGTGAGGGTTATGTTTACGGTTAGGGTTAAGATTAGGGTTAGGTTTAGGCTTAGGGCTAGGGTTTGGGTTAGAGTGAGAGTTAGGGTTAGGGCTAGAGTTAGGGTTAGGGCTACAGTTAGAGCTAGGGCTAGGATTAGGGTTAGGGTCAGGATTATGTTTATCGTTAGTGTTAGGGTTAGGGTTAGGGTATGTTTAGGATTAGGGTGAAGCTTTGCTTTCAGGTTAGCATTAGGGCTAGGGCTAAAGCTAGGGTTAGGGCTAGGATGAGGGTTCGAGTTAGGTTTAGGGTTAGGTTTCGGTTAGGGTTAGGGTTAGGTTTCGGTCTAGGTTTAGGGCTAGGGTTAGGTTTAGGGCTAGTGGTAGGCTTATAATTAGGGCTAGGGTTAGGGCTAGGGTTAGGGCAAGGGTTAGGGCAAGGGTTAGTGCTAGGTTAGAATTAGGTTTAGAGTTATGGTTGGCTCTAGGTTTAGAGCTAGCGTTAGGGTTAGGGTGATGGTTATGTTTACAGTTTGGGTTAGGGTTAGGATTAGGATCAGGTTTAGGGTTAGAACTAGGGTTAAGTCTTGGTTTAAGGCTAGGGTTAGGTTTGGGGCTAGTGGTAGGCTTACAATTAGGACTAGGGTTAATGCTAGGGTCAGGGTTAGGTCTAGGGTTAGGTTTAGCACTAGGGTTAGGGTTAGGGCTACAGTTATTGCTAGAGTTAGTGTTAGCGTTCGGATTAGGGTTATGGTTAGGCTCAAGGTAAGGGCAAGGGATAAGATTGGAGCTAGCTCTAGTCTTAGGTCTCGGCTTAGGGCTAGAGTTAGGGTGGGGCTAATGTTATGTTTAGGGTTGGGGCTAGGGTTAGGGTTAGGGATAGGGTGAGGCTTATGGTTAGGTTAGGGTTAGGGTTAGGGTTAGGGTTGGGTTAGGGCTAGGGTTAGTGTTAGGGCTAGGGTTAGGGTTAGTGCTATGGTTACGGTTCTGGTTAGGGCTACGGCTAGGGTTAAGGCTAGGAGTTGGGTTAGTGCTCGGGTTAGGGTAAGGTTAGGATTAGGATTGATGCAAGGACTAGGTTTAGGTCTACAGTTAGAGTTAGGGTTACGGTTACTGTTAGGGCTAGGGTTAGTGTTAGGGTTAGGGCTCGGTTTAGGGTTAGGTTTAGGGCTAGTGTTAGGGTTACAGCTAGGGCTAAGGTTAGAGGTAGGGTTAAGATTGACGCTAGGCTAGGTTTATGTCTAGCGTTAGGGCTAGAGCTTGGGTGGGGATAGGGTTAGGTTTAGGGTTAGGGCTAGGGTTAGGGTAAGGGCTAGGAGTAGGCTTAGGGCTAGGGTTGGGCTTACAGTGAGGTTTCGGGATAGGGTTAGGATTAGAGCTAGAGTTAGGGCTAGTGTTAGGGTTAGGTTTCTGCTTATGGCTAGGGTTAGGGTTAGGCCTAGGGTTAGGTTTCAGGTTAGCGCTAGGGCTGGGGTTAGGGTTCAGGTTCTGGCTAGGGTTAGGGTTAGGGTAAGGGTAAGGGTTAGGGCTAGGGTTAGGGTTTGGGTTAGGGCAAGGGTTAGGTTTAATGTTAGGGTTAGGGCTAGCGTTAGGGTTAGGGCTATGGTTAGAGCTAGGGCTAGGGTGAGGATTATGTTTATGGTTAGCGTTAGGGTTAGGGCTAGTTTTAGGGTATGTTTAGGGTTAGGTTGAAGCTTTGCTTTCAGGTTAGCATTAGGGCTAGGGCTAGGGCTAAAGCTAGGGTTAGGGCTAGGATGAGGGTTCAAATTAGGGCTAGGGTTAGAGGTAAGGTTAGGTCTAGGGTTAGGGCTAGGGTTAGGTTTGGAGCTAGTGGTAGGCTTACAATTAGGGCTAGGGTTAGGGTTAGGTTTAGGGTTACGGCGAGGGTTAGTGCTAGGTTAGGATTAGGTTTAGAGTTATGGTTGGCTCTAGGTTTAGAGCTAGCGTTAGGGTTAGGGTGATGGTTATGTTTACAGTTTGGGTTAGGGTTAGGATTAGGATCAGGTTCAGGGTTAGAACTAGGGTTAAGTCTTGGTTTAGGACTTGGGTTAGGTTTGGGGCTAGTGGTAGGCTTACAATTAGGATTATGGTTAGGGTTAGGGTTAGGGTTAGTGCTAGGGTTAGGCTTACAGTTAAGTTTAGGGCTAGGGTTAGGTTTAGGATTAGGGCTAGTGCTAGGGCTAGTGTTAGGGTTACGATTGGGTAAGGGCTAGGGTTAGGGTTAGGGCTAGTGTTAGAGTTAGGGCTATGGTCACTGTTCGGGTTGGGGCTAGGGCTATGGTTAGGGTTAGGACTTGGGTTAGGATTGGCACAAGGACCAAGTTATGTCTACGGTTAGGGTTAGGGTTACGGTTACGGTTAGGGCAAGGGTTAGGGTTAGGCTTAGGGCTTGGTTTAGGGTTACTTTTAGGGCTAGGGTTAGTGTTAGGGTTACAGCTAGGGTTAGGGTTAGGGCTAAGGTTAGAGCTAGGGTTAGGGTTAGGGCTAGATTTTGGGTTAGGTTTAGGATTGGGGTTAGGGTTAGGGTGACAGTTATGTTTATGTTTAGGGTTAGGTTTCAGGTTAGGATTAGGGGTAGGGTTAGAGTTTGGGTTACTGTTAGAGCTAGGGTTAGGGTTAGAGCTAGGATTAGGGTTAGGGTTCGGACTGGATTTAGGGTTAGGGTTACGATTCGCATTAGGGTTAGGGTTATTTCTAGATTTATGGCTAGGGTTAAGTTTGGTGCTAGTGTTTGGCATAGCGTTATGGGTAGCGTTAGCGCTATCATTAAGGTTAGGGTTAGGGCTAGGGTTAGTGTTAGGCCTAGAGTTAGGGCTAGGGTTAGGGCTAGGGTTACGGTTACGTTTAGGGTTAAGGCTACCTCAAGGGGTTAGAGCTAGCATTAGGGTTAGGGTTAGAGCCAGGGTAAGAGCTATGTTTAGGGCGAGAGTTAGTGTTCGGGCTACGTTTAAGTTGAGCGTTATGGCTAGTGTTAGGGCTAGGGTTAGGGTTATTGCTAGGTTTAGGGATAGGGTTAGTCTTAGGGCTAGGTTTAGGGTTAGTGTTAGCTCTAGAGTTAGGGTTAGGATTAGGGTTAGGGTTAGGGCTAGCTTAGGGTTGTTGCTAGGGCTAGGGTAAGATCTAGAGTTGCGGCTAGATTTAGGGTTGTTGCTAGGGTTTGGGTTAGGGTTAGGGCTAGCGTTAGGGTTAGGAATAGGGTTAGGATTGGTGTGAGGCCTAGGGTTATGTCTAGGGCTAGGGTTAGGGCTAGGGCTAGGGCTAGGGTTATGGTTAGGGTTAGGGTTGGGGTGTGGGTTAGGGTGAGCGTTAGGGCTAGTGTTAGAGCTAGGGTTAGGTTTAAGGTTAGGTTTAGCTCTAGGATTAGGGCTAGTGTTCAGGTTAGTGCTCGGGTTAGGGCTAGGATTAAGCTTAGGGTTAGGGGTAGGGGTAGGGTTAGGTCTAGAGTTAGGTCTAGGTTTAGGGATAGGGTTAGGGTTGGGGCTAGTGTTAGGCTTAGCATTAAGGCTAGGGTTAGGACTGCGTTTAGGTTTGGGGTCAGTGGTAGGGTTAGGGTTAGTATTAGGCCTTGGGTTACGGCTAGGTTTAGGGTAAGGTTTAGGGTTAAGGTTAGCTCTAGGGTTAAAGCTAGCGTTAGAGTTAGGGTAGGGTTAAAGCTAGGGCAAGAGTTAGGCTTAGGGAGAGGTTATATTTACGGTTAGGCTAAGGGTTAGGGTTAGGGTTAGGGCGAGGGTTAGGGTTAGGGTTAGAGCTAGGTTTAGGCTTAGGGTTAAGGTTAGTGCTAGGGCTAGGTTGAGGCTTAGTGTTAGGTTTAGGGTTAGCTCTAGGGTTATGCCTAGGATTAGAGTTAGGGCTAGGGTTAGGTTTAGGGAAGGGGTTAGTATTGAGCTAGGGTTAGGGTTAGGTCTGGGTTTAGGTTTAGGGTTAGGGTTGGGGCTAGTGTTAGGTTTAAGTAATTTTTTTTTTTTTAGGTTTAAGTAATTTTATTAAAATTTTAACATCCTAAAAACACATTTGCCTATTACAAATCAAAGTAGAATGTACAATGTAAAAAACGGAATAACAAAATAAAGTTATCAAAACAACAATTTTCAAAATATTACACTTCTTCAAAAAAGTACCAAAAGTTATTAATATATATATATATATATATATTTCACACCTATCGTTATACAGGTTTTACAATTTCCAGTAGAATTATTTATTATTACCAATATTCCAAGTCCTATTTCCCTATCAAACTTTCTCACATATTATGCTTTTATATTGTTGCAGACTTCAGAGATAGGAGACCACAGAGTTGAAAAAAGAGTAAAGTTATTTAACGCTCGGGCTCAGGCTGGGTCACCCCAGAAAAAACCAAGAGCCCTGAAGTAAGGTTGCACACTTATTTTATAGACACAGCATATAAGTTTCATTTCTCTCAGTCCGCCCAAATCCGCCCCCCTTTGAATCTCGCAACACAGCACATTTCTCTTCCTTTTCTTGATATTTCAGAAAGCTACACTGACCCTTCTTCTTAATAATACAGGAACTGTGCTTATCTGCTTCTGACACAGCTAGCATTCTGCACCTTGACATTTCACCTACTCCTGAGCAGCTTCTTCAGACTGCTTCTATATTTCTGTTAATTCTTCTGCTATAATTATGAGCATATCGAGGCATTAGAGCAGATATTTTAGGAGAATCTTTTCCAAACATTCTATAGACTTGACCATATTTTATAATTATATATGGGGTCCCTGCTTCAATATCTATATATAAAGAGAGAACAATATTATGAAAATTACAATTGAAATTCCAACTATAATTAAGATAGAAATCAAAATAAGATTAAAATAAGATTTATAATATTATTAAAATTATTATTAACATACTTATGACTATCAGTTATAAGTGCATACCCTACACCTCAAGTTATGCCAGGTGTTGTTTCTGCCAGTCATGGCCAGAACTCCTTCCATCTCTTTGAAGACATCCTGCCTCTTTCTGTTTCACTTAGAGTTTTTACTTTGTTCACTACAAAATGAACAGCAATGTTAACATCCGCTTGTGTCTGTGCAACTAACTCTTTTTTCCTCTGGAAAACCAAAGCCAGCAAAACATATAAGTTAACCAGTCTTACGGTTGACCAGGGAACAACCCAGAACAAATTAACAAGCCTCCCGTTATGTCCTCTCTTTTTTTTCCCCCCAGGTGTCAACATGGTTCTCTGACTCTGGTTTCCAGCTCCAATCAAGACGCCACCGCCTCCCAAGGCTGTTGTGCCAAGTCCGGCCAGTCAAGGGTGGCAGCTATCTTCTTCCAAGTTTCCTTGGCTGACGGGCAGTGCTTTATAAAGTGCTCCGTAGTCTCCTTGGCTTGACTTCCACTAACAGAGGCTTGTCTCTGACACAAAAGTCTAGGACATATTTGTTCTGCTTCCTTCAGCCACGGTTGGTTTCCTTTTAAATAGTAGATTTGATGGTAAGATCTCCATTGAATGTCCCACAGACTGAAGGGGATCCTCTGGTCCATGAAACATTCAATGTTCTTGGGCACTTCTTTTAAATATACATACAAATGGTCCTTCTTTGCATTTTTTTCCAACTGCGACTGAAAAAACGCCACGTCCACCATTTCCCAGTATATGTAACGCTTCAAATCTCGCATAGATCCCCCTTTGGTCTTAAACCACTCCGCCAAGACCCCGTTTTGCTGAATCTGCCCATAGATCTCCCTGAAGAAGTCAGGGCCAGCATGTCTCATTGTAGCTGTCACCCGGAAAGTAACCGGTTTCTCTTCCACCACTTCTCAGCCCAGCTATCCTTCACTCAATGTTCTGCAAAAAGAGCAACCCACCCCTCCAGGCCTGTCTGCTGACGAAACCACTGGCTAAACTTTCCAAAGTTCTGGCTGAGAAAAGTAGCCAGAAACTTTAGGCGCAATGCGGGTAGGTTAAGGCCTCCCTGTTCCATTTTCCTAAAGGCCACCGCCCGAGGCAGGGGAAAATTGGCCGTTCCCAAGAGGAATTGGAAAACCAGTTTCTCCGCTTCCTTCAGCAGGCTTTGTGAAGTTGGGTAGACTGCAGCCAAATTCAAAGCCAAGGGCATGAGGTAACTTTTGATGTACACCGCCTTCTGGTAAACATTCCATTTCCATGGTTTCCATTTCTCAAAATATTCCTTCATTTTCTCTAACCAAAGCTGCCAATTCTTTTCCCACCCAAAAGCTTTAATGGAAAACCATAAACCTAACATTTTGTACTCCTCTAATTTCTCTACACTTTCATTTTCACATTGTGTCTCTTGTTTCATTGCTCCAATGTTCACTGGAGATAGAAATAAGATTTCTTCCTCTCTAAAGAAAGAGATCAAATGGCTTTTCTGTAAATTAATCTGAGCCCCTGAAGCCCGCTCATAGCCTTCAAACACATTCAGAATTGAAACAATCTCTTCTCGATTGTTGACAAACAGAGAAACATCATCTGCGTGGGCTGCATATTTCACCTGCTTAACCGAAACCTCCCTGGAAAAAGACACGGTTCCCCGCTGGGAGGGGGAACTCTCAAACCTGTGATACTTTCCTCGGCTTGAATTTGGCAGAGAACAGAATCCAAAATCAGGATATAGAGGAGAGGGCTTAAAGGACAGCCTTGCCTGACTCCTGAACTCACCCTAATCAGAGCCCCTCTGTGACCATTGATCTGAGGGATCACTCGTGCCTTCAAATACAACAATTGAACATACCTAACAAAATCAAGAAGGAGTCCCTTTCTTGCCAGGGCTTCCCACATAAAGGGATGGTGAACTCGATAAAAGCCTTGGTTTGATCTAACAGCAATATTTTCCCTTCCCATTTTCCTTTTCGGGCCAAATAAAATACTTCCTTAAACAAACACAGAGAATCCAACATAGAACATCCCGGAACGGCGCTGGTTTGGGAAGCCAAAACAATTCTTGAAGCTAACTTGGTCAATCTGTTGTTTAAAACCTTTGCCAGTATTCTGTAATCCACATTGGTTAAAACGATGGGCCGCCAATTTTGAGGCAAAGTCAAATCTCCTTGTTTGGGAAAGAAAATCAAAATACCTTCATAAAAGGAGTCGGTCAGGCTTTCCCTGGACAAGAGCTCATTTAGGAACCAGCCACCTAACGAAAGTCTTGTAGAAACTCCATCTGAGTCCGTCTGGACCCAGAGCAGATTTGCTCCTTCCTTGTGCTATGACATCCTGAACTTCCTTTTCTGTCACTGGGGCCACCAGATCATCCCTGTCCTGCTGAGACAATCCTTGATACATCTTCTGTAATACAGTTTCAGGTATCTTATCAAAAAACCTCTCAATATCGTCTCTCCCTATATTCTGGCCCTCATATAATTCCCCATAGAAGTCCTGCATCACGTTCAGCATTCCTGCTGGGTTCAACCTCACTGAGTCCTTCTCGCAACGCCTCAATCCTCGCATAACAATGGAAGCTTGGGGACTTCTAGCTCTAGCCCATTCTTCAATGTCCACCACTGCCCCTTTTGTTCGAAAATCTTGATAATTTTTTTTCTTCATTTTTTGTCTGATTTGGAAATCTCTAATAACTCCTCTAGACCACTCCAACAAATCCTGATTTACCGGGAACCCCTGGTTGACCTTCTGGTGACATTTCAGAAACTGATGTACTGCTATCTGATAATTCTGGAGATCCTTCCTATTGATGACGTATTCATAATGTTGACAGGTTTTCCTAATGACTTTTTTGGCTCGCTCCCACCAGTTTGACAACTCTCCCAAATACAGATCCTCTAACGTCAGCATGTTTGCTAAGACGGCCGCAATTTCTTCCTTGCAAGCAGCTTTACGAATCGTCTTTGGGCGGAGCCTCCAGAGAGGTTTCCCCCTGGGGTGAATTTCACCCAAAGCCAATTCCATAGAAAGCATAACATGATCTGACCAGGGAGTGACTGACAGTTGACAATCTAGAATCTTTAAGTCTGCAGGGGCTCTAATCCTATCCAATCTACTAGCTCTGCCTTTTTGGTAACAAGTAAACTTCCCACTTCCCGGTTGACCGTATTCATCAAAAATGCCTTTTTACAGGGGAGAGGAAAGAATCCCAGCTGATTGTTCACTTCTTCTTTTTTTTAAATTATTTTTATTCATACTTTCCAAAGAAAATAAAACATATACACACAATAAACAGAATGATTTACATTAAGTTACTATCTCCAGTAATATACCTTTCCCTTCCATCGCAACTTAAGGCAGAGTAAATAATTATTCTTGTATTGTTTTAACCATACCCCTGTACCTTTAAAATTCCAGGTACTCACAGCATAACAACTATCTGATCATTTGTCTATTATAGAAATAATACTTCATTAAATTTAATCTGTACTGCTGCTATCTTGTATGCGTCAAATTACATATTATATATTACATATTACATATTATATATTTTATTACCTAGCTACTGTTACTATAACTCAATTCTCTGCTATTTATTACTCATTATTCATATGTGATCATGATTGCTTCCAGCTTTTTGTCATAGCTTCATACCAATCATTTTCTTTTCATCCGGCACACTTGTCTCTTATTATGCCAATAACTTTATCTCCTGATAATTAGAGTTTTTTAAGAAATTGAGTTACCAGTGCCCATTCTTTCTCAATTTTCCCATCTGTGTGTCCCCTTAGTCTCTGTGTCAAAATGTCTATTAACTTAATATCTTGCAGTTTGTTTATCCAAACCTCAATATCTGGTGTTTCTTGATTTTTCCACAGTTTAGCATATTCTACCCTCGCCAGAGTAACCATATATAATAGTATCTTGGTGTATTTCTTCCTGATAGCCGGGTCGATCATATGCAACATATTTAGTAAGTATGTTTCGGGCGTGATTCCAAATTGGATTTGAAGAATTTCCTCTATTTTTTTGTGGATATTATTCCAATATTTCTTTGCTTTCGCACACATCCATCAAATATGGTATGTTGTGCCCACATCCTTTTGACACTTCCAGCAATTACTGGTTCCTGCCCTGTAAATCTTCTGTAGCTTTACCAGAGTCATATAACATCTATGAAATCTCTTTATATAATTTTCCTTGAGATTTTGGGCCGCCATAAATTTATGAGTTAGCTTCCAACTCTCTTGTTCAAGTTCCAACGTATGGCCGATATTTTGCACCCATTTAATCATCACCAATTTTGCCGTCTCATCTTCTTTTTTATAAAGTAGAATCATCTTGTACAATTTAGCAATTATTTTGGGGGTGTTGTCTCTTAAAATTTTTATTATTTCGTGCTGTTCTTGAAAATTGAAATCATAAAGTTTCTGGTCGATTTTGAATCTCTCCTGCAACTGCCGGTAAGGAAACCAATTTAAATATATCCCCTCTTCTTCCAATTCTGATCTATCCTTTATTTTTACAGTGCCATTTAATGATTCGGTGATTATATCTCTATATCTAAGCCAGTAGTTGGTACTTTCTCCATCTCCCATAGAACTCTTCTTGCGGGGAAACCCACCCTGGAATCCGATTGATAAACAATCTTTTATAATTATTCCACACAAACAAAAGTGATTTCCTAACATAATGGTGGGAAAAATCTTTGTCGATCTTAGCTTTGTCGTAACATAAATAAGCATGCCATCCCACTCTTGCATCACCACCTTCTAAAGTCAACAGTCGGTCATTACTTAAATTAATCCAATCCGATATCCAAGACAAGGCGGCCGCTTCATAATACGTATGGAAGTCTGGGGAACCCAGACCTCCTCTGATAGTTAGATCCTTTAGATCATTGATTTCCAATTGATTCGAGATTTCTTCCCTTCCCAAATAAATTGTACAAGATCTTTCTGCCATTGTACAAACGGTTTTTTATTACTTATAATAGGAAGATTTTGAAATAAGAATATCATCTTAGGTAGCACACTCATTTTAATAGCTGCCAATCTTCCCAGTAGAGAAAGTTTATGTCTCTTCCAATCATCTAAGTCTTTCTTAATTTCTTTCCATTTTCTTACATAATTATTTTCATAAAGTTCATTGTTATGTTTAGAAATCCATATACCTAGATAACGGATCTTCCTTGCGGATTTAAAACCTGTTATCTCCGTGAGTTTTTCTTCTTCTTTTTTGGATATATTCTTTGTCAGAATTGCAGGTTTTTCCTTGTTAACCTTAAATCCTGATAATTCACCAAATTCTCTCATCAACTCGATACTCCGACTTATACCATATATAGGCTCATCTAAGAAAAGTTCTAAATTATAGGCAAAGGCTTTTAACTGAAATTGATGTTTTTTTAATTGCAAGCCCCTCACCCCTTGATCTCTGCGTATCATATTATTTAATACTTCCATAGAAATTATAAAAAGAAGCAGGGAGAGGGGACAACCTTGCCTCATACCTTTGGTTACAATGATTGATTTTGTTTTTTCTCCATTTATAATTAGTTGTGTGAACTGTTGTTGATAGATCCCCTCTATCCAAGTTAAGAATTTCATTCCCACTTCCATTTTATGTAACACAGCCTTTAAGAATGGCCATTCCAACATGTCAAATGCCTTTTTGGCATCAACAAATATCATTGCAAGTTTCTTGTCACAATGTTTTTCGTAATATTCTATTATATCGACTACTGTTCTTATATTTTCTCTTAAAGATCTTTTAGAAAGAAAACCATTTTGATCTTCATGTATTATCTCTGGTAATATGCATTTAAGTTTATCAGCCAATATAACAGCAAAGATCTTGTAATCGGTATTTAATAAAGATATAGGTCGATAGTTTTTAACATCCGACTGATCCTTGCCCTCCTTTGGTATCAATGTTATATTTGCGCCATTCCAAGATTGAGGTATTCCAGCGACTAAGGCTTCATTAATAGTTTTCTGCAATGGAAGAGAGAATTCATGCTCGAATGTCTTATAAAAAATTGCAAGGAACCCATCAGGACCTGGGGATTTATGCAATTTCAACCGCTTTATTGATTCAACAATCTCAACCATACTTACTGGCCGATTAAGAATATCTTGTTGCTCTTCAGAAATCTTATTTATAAAACATTTATCCAGATATGTATTAATTTTATCCATTTCTTCCTGTGAAACTGGTTTTGCATTGAACAATTTTTTGTAATATTCAAAAAAAGTTTGTTTGATACCTACTTGATGCGTAATTTTTTGTCTCCTTTTTTAATCTCTAGAATCATTTCTTTCTTTCTTTCCTTCCGCAGTTTGTATGCCAACCATCTAGATGATCTGTTGGCGTTTTCAAAGAAGGCTTGTCTTGCTTGCAAAACTTGGTGCTCTATCTCTTGAAGATTTTGCTCTTTCAATAAGGATAATTAAAATTTTGCTCTTTCAATAAAGATAATTAAATAATTAAAAGATAATTAAATTTCTTAACCAGTTTCCTATTAGAAGGATCTTTCCTTAATAATTTGTCAACTTCACTCATTTCTTTTTGAATTTTTTCCATTGTTGCCCTTTTACTCTTCCTTAATTCGGAGTTCCATTTTATGAAAAGTCCCCTGAAAACGGCTTTACCTGCGTCCCAAATCCATTTCATATCAACGTCGGGTGTATTATTTTCCTGAAAATAATACTTAATTTCTTTCCTTGCTCTTTCAATGTATTCATCTTTACGTAGTATCTCTTCATTTAATCTCCAAAATTTCTCTGTTACTTTTAGTTTCACTTCTATGTGCACCGGATTATGATCAGAGCATAGTCTAGGTAAAATATCGATATTTTTTCCCAGTAGCTTTGAAGATGCTAAAATGATATCGATACGCGACATGGTCTTGTGACGCTCAGAGTAAAATGTAAAACCTGGACTATTCCCTTCCTTGTATCTCCATACATCCAAAAGGGAAAAGTCATCCATTAAAGTAAAAAAACTTTTTGGTAGTTTACCGTTTTGGCCGGCCCTTTTTTCAGTAGTAGAAGCAAAACACTGGCCCAGTTTGGGATTTCTTACATACTTCATATCCTTCGTGCGTATTCTTACCTCTTGCAGGCATATAATATCCACATGTTGTTTTTCGAGGTAATGAAATATTTGACGTCTTTTAAATTCCGAGTTTATCCCTTTAACATTCCATGATTGAATTTTAAAGACCATGGTTGTAGATGCCTGAATCTTATTTAGTTCCTATTCCTTAAAGTTCGACTTCTTCAAGTTTTTCTTCCCTTTCTTCTTCTTCCTCTGTTTCGTGTGCTTCACCCTCAGACCGAATAAAGTCCTCTTCCTCTGACGCTTTTGCACCCTTGTCCATAATTCTTTCGTCCATCAAATTATTTTCGTCAAGTCGTGTCTCATATTTGCTTCCCGTAAGTTGTCCTCTTGGATACTCCTGTTTTTCAGATGCCTCAAATTGATGTATGTCTTTTTTCAACTGTTCCAAGATTTCTTGTGCCTTATGTACAGAGTTAATGTTGTATCTCTTCTGGCCATAAAAGAAGAGGATACCTTCAATTTCCCCCCATTTATATGTAATTTTATTCCTTGCCAGAAAGTTTGCTAAAGGTTTGTATTCTTGCCGCTTTTTTAAAATCTGGTAAGGTATATCCTTGAAAAATTTTAATTCAGAGTCTCCCACCACAAATTTCTTCTCATAACTGGCTTGAATTATCTTTTCCTTTATTATCGTTCTGGTGAAGGAAACCACTATATCTAGGGGTAATTTTCTTTCTTTTGCTATTTTCTATGAGATTCTAAACATCCTATCTAATGATGTTTCCAACTCCCCTTCTGAGATCTCGATAAAATCAGCCAATGCCAGTATCAAAATCTGGTAAAGACTACCTGGAACATTCTCAAACAGACCTCTCACCTTGATATACCTTTCTTGATATCGAAGTTCGTGAGCTTCGATCCTTAAATTGTCCTCATCCTGCCGCTTACTAAGTGTTCCTAATGAACCCTCTAACTGTTTTGTAGACTCTTTTACGTTTTCCATTTCCCTTTTTAACGTTGATACGTCTTTCACAATGCTATCTATTTTCTTGCTTATGTTCATCATCTCCAGTTTCATATCCACGAGCATTTCTGCTCTTGTCTCTTTTAGCTCTTTTCTGATTTCAGCTTTGAAGCTTCTAAATTCCGCCAACATTTGTGTCATTAATTCAGTTGGTTTTACAGATGCGTCTGTTGAAGCCCTTCTAGCAGTCATTGTAGTTGTACTTGCAGCTACTGCAGCATTCGCTGCTCCTTTTCTCGTTCTTGGGTCCATACTGGTTAATTTAAAACCAATTAGTCCTAATGTATCAACTATACAAGTTCAATTAACATTCAATACCTACAACTTGTCTTGACCTTAATTCTAGATAAATATTACAAAAAGAAAACAATGCTCGACTAGTAATTGACCCATACTCACTATACAAAGTTGAGCAGTTGGATCAATACATTTGAATCAATAGAACCCTTCTCAATATACAAAATTAAATTTTTAAATCAATACATTTCTATCCAAGCCTTCCTAATCAACCACACTTTTCTATTACTTAATGCATATAATCTATTTACAACTCAACTGCTAGTCAAATATTGTCACTTATTTATACCCAATGCTTAAAAGGACTATTTAGCTTAATAGTTGTAAGTGATAACTTAGTAATTTTAAACAGTTTGTAGATTCTGAACAGTTTCTGTAGATGAATTTGTAAGTTATAAATTGTATACAACGTCTATAAATGTCAAATAAATGAAAAAATAGAAAAAAAATACTGAATTAAAGATTTACCAACAAAGTAGCAGAATTGTAGAATTAAGCTTCTAAGCCTACTTATTGCTTATACAGCGGGCAACAATATAACCTTGAAGGAAATCTCTTCTAGTTCATTGAGGGCAACATTCCAGACACCATTACGTTCTCAACCTGGTTCATAGGTAGAATTTGACCCTCCATGCAGCCACTCCAATTCTCCATGTTGTCTCTAGAATCGTTTGTGGTAGGGATTGTATCACGAATCTTCTTTCCCTTCTCGCTTAACGGTCGGTCACTCCCAACTCAACTCGCTTGAAGGGAATTTATAGTCAAATTTTAAAGCCCACTTGCCAGATTCCCAGTCAGAAATCCACAAAAACGGTAGTTGCAACTATCGAAAAAAAGACGCTCCAGAAAAAAGAAAAAGAAAAAATTTGTAAGTCCTAACCGGACCATTTCCTTTTATGTTTAGAAGCCACGAACAGTAAAAAAAAGCTTTCAACGTATCCATGGAAGACGGCTCAGAGGAGGAGTCGTTTCTAACAGCTGTTTCTTGCCTCTTAAATACACTGTGGCCGTGAGGTCGAACGCCAAAGCGTTAAAGCTAAAAAAAGTTTACTGTATACTACAATGCAGAGTCCATTCTAGTCAGTAATGTAATCAAACGAGAGAAAAAGAAAAAAATGGGTAACAAATGCAACACAAAGAGAAAAAATTGTAAATTATTTCTTCACATCTGCCAACTTGCAAAAACAAAACAAAAACGCTGCTAAACATTGAAGGCAGCAAAAAAAAAAGGAAAGCATATCCTGTCTTTAGTCCACAATTGGTAAGCAAGTCCCTTGATCTATACAACCGAATAGGTTACCCTGGCTCTGTGAGTGTTCCCAAAGCGTCTTGAAGTTATCCCTCTGCCAAGGTTCTTATTATCTTTGGAAAGCTTACAGCGTTTGAATCTTAAAAAGTCAGTGGCGGCGTTTGGAGCCGAAAACAGCGACGCCAACGCGGTTGTGGATGGTTCTTCAATCCCTCTTACTCCGTTCACCCCCACAGAAGGCACGAGGATCTTTCGTAGAGACTGGGAGAACTTGGGTGGGTCCCCGCGAACCCCACAAATACCCTCTTTAACAGGAGAGTATTTCACCAGATAAGGTGTCTAAATTCCGGCTGAAACCATGTGCGAGGCAGCACAAAGCGGAGCTCAAGCTTCGGGCTGCCGTTCACGTCCACCGGACAACAGGAACTCCGATTGTTCACTTCTAAGGCCTTATCTTTGAGATTGTGGTCTAACAAGAAATTCTAAGGAGTCTTTCCTCAGGTGTTAAAATGGGTGATTTCTTCCCACTTTTCTCCCTAACCACATAATTTGAGCAAATCCCCGATAATTTGCTCCTATTATTAAAGTCCCCTGCAATTAATAAATGTCTATAAGTGGAACAATACCCCTTCAAATGTGCCCAAAAAGATTTCCACTGCGATGCCGCTACGGGGGCGTAAAGGCCACAAAATCGAAAAGGCCTCTTTTTCTCCTTCCCATCCCTTAAAATCTCTACCAGGCTAAAGTCAACAATAAACAACCTGCCAGGCAAGGCCTCCAGGACAAATTCGATATGGAGGTCCTGTCTCGCTTTAAACAAAACCGCCACACCTGCCTGACCTTCCTCCCCGTAGGACCAAACGGATGGTCCTTTTGTCCACAATTTCTGCGCTTGCGAGCGTTGCTGTTCATTCACCAGGTGAGTCTCTTGTAAAACCACCACATCGTGGGGGATCATTGCCAGCAGGGGAAGAATCTCCTTCGTTTTCAGCCATCCTCAGGCCTCTCATGTTCCAGGTGGTAATTCTCAGGGACACCATTTTTTTTTTTTTTGTTTTTTTTTTTTTTGTTATTTTTTTTCAAAAAAATTTAAAAAATTCTAAACTATCAGAGAAGCAGGTAATAATTCCAAGATTAACAATAAAATTAACCTTATTAAAACCAACCTGATTAAAAGTAACCTTATTAAAAACAGGTTCATTTTCTCTCCCAAACAAGGATTGATTTTGAAGTAACATCTCTTATTCAATAGTATAATATAATGGAAAATATTTTTTTGTTAGCATCTAAACCAGCACAGTCCACTCCATCGAAAGCTACACAGTCCAGTTCAATCCCCCAAGCTCTCCGTCTCTTTTGACCTCCCTGTCCCTCTGGTTCATTGTTTCTAACTGACTCCTCTCTACCTCCTCCGGCAAACCCGAAGGTGTAGTCTCACTAATATGGGATAGGTTTGGAGTGGTCGGGGAAACAAGGGATGATGAAGTGGACACCGAGCCATCCGGGTCAGGAGGGGGGGAGGGGAAGAGGACGGGGGAGGGCATCAGGAGGTCCGGGGGTAGGGAGTGGGGGGAATGGAGGGGGGAAAACGGAGACCCGACTCAGCATCGGGAGGCCTCATCAATCTGCCATCAAGTTCTTGCATACAAACTTCTACTTCTCAAAATAACAGCGGTGAAGCTACCGCCCCTTCCCGCCAAATGTCTCCTCCATACAATTTTTCTCACCATCTCTTCAGGAAAGCCCTCAGGACTCCCCCCCCCAACAGTAGCACCGCCTGTCCCTCTACTACTGACTCTCCACTTACAACCACCTTTCCTTTTGCTTTATTTTCCCCCACTTTCCCTACCACCTGATTCCTCATCGCTCCATTCCTTTTGCTCCTTGGGCCCCTTTTGGGCTCCTTTGCCCCTTTTTGCTCCCCCTGCTTGTTTAGGTTTTCTGTCCCCCGCCCCCCCGACAGCCACCAACAATTCTCTATCACTGAATTCCTTAGAGACTGACCCAGTCTCTTCCTCAACTCTTCTCTTTTTTGCGGTTTAAAAACCTATTATGACCCCTAACTGCCTCTTCACTCACTTTTTTCCTTTTTTCTCTCTTTTTCCATCTATTCTTCCCACACCCCTCCCTGGTACTATGTTCCATTCGGAATCTTTTCCTTCTTTCACTGTCTCATGCTGTCTGTTCTCCAGTAGAGGTCCTGGACCTACTCTCTCTGTTTTCCTGCCTCTTCACAGGTACAACTCCTCTCCCCTGCCTCTCAAGGTGTCCCTCAGGGGGGACTTGTTTTTTCCCTTTTGGACTGAGCTATTTCTTTCCCCGTTCTGGCTACTTTTTTGGGCCTTCTCAAAGACTTTACCATCTTGCTGGTTGTAATAGGCCTGGGGACACCAAAAATAAGTGTTCCCCCTTCACCACAAAAGTTGCACCTGATGCTGCTGTGACAGGCCACCTTCGGATGGCCCCTGGCCCCACAGCGGGAGCACAAAGGAGTGGTGCATAAACGCCTCTGGTGACCGTAAGACCCACAGTGGAAGCAAGCCTAGACTGGCCGCTGTATCTGGTGATCCCCCATCGGCCCCCAGGAAAAAGTACTTGGGTATCTTTCCGTGCCTATATTCAGGGTCCTCATTCTTAAAAAAACCACACACCTATATTCTCCGGTCCAATAACTCTGTTCGTCTTCCCCTTTTTATCAGGGCCCGACAAAATGGTAGCATATTTAGACACCCACCATACTACATCCTGAGTGGGGATGGTGGTGGTTCTGAAACTTATTGACCTTTTTATCCCCCCTAAACAGCGGGACCGTCTTATTCAGTCAACAACTCTGGGCTCAAACGTTTCACCGTTTTGCACTTCATCCAGAATTCTCTGTAGACCTTTTCAGAAGCTAAACAAACATTGATTTTCCCCAACCCTGGTAATTGAATCACTGCCACAATATCCTCTCTAGGGGTATCCAAAGTATCTCTTTAAAGGGGCCTCTTTGAAATATAAGCCCTGGATCCTCTCTCCAGGTCTGACCCCAGATATCTGAAGCGCACAACATAGCGCATTCTAGTGTTCCTGGGGGCATCTTTTAAGCTTGATGAAAAAAACTGTCTAAGTATTCCTCTTCCTCTTCCGCCAAGCCTGAAATATTGGAGGGTCCAGCAGTGCCAGTGCCCGCCCCGCTATGCTAGCATACGCCCTGTCTTTTCTTTGTTCCTGTGGTTTGCCACCAGTCCTCCCACCGGGCAGTCCCGGTGGCAAAGCAGAAGCTCCACGAGGTGCCTCCCCTTGGGTGTCATTGCCACGTGTATCTTCCCCTCCCTCTCCTTTCTGTGTCTGTCTGGGGGGAAAGGGGTTTTAAATTACACTTATTCCCTTTTTATGTCACATTAGTTTCAGAGTCCTTCTAGGCCTTGTCGGAAAACGGCCCCGCCGGGGGCATCCCCTCTTCCCAAAAACCCTTTGGGGGGTGGTCCCGGGTCCCCAATTCTCAATTGGCATGGGGGTTGTTTGCTTGGGGAAAAACCCAAAAAGGGACACCTTTCCCTTAGGCCCCCCGCCCCCCCTCCTGACCAAGCCCTTTTCTTTGCCTCCCACACCAAACCCATTTCCACCCTCTCCGCCCCCAGTCCCACTTCTGTATCCACTCTATCTCCCCCAAGTTTCCCCTCTCAGTTTCTTGTTCACTCTAGCAGAGACCCTCCGGTCAAGGTTGGAATCGCTGATGTCGCTCAAAGTCTCTCTAAGTCCTACATTTCCCACACCTTCCTGTTGTACATTGCTCCCCATCCTCTGCACCTCCCTCCTCCCTCTCGCCCTCTCAGATCCTCACTGGTTGCGGGGGGCGGAACCGTAGCACGCGCCCCCAGGCTGGAACTCAGGGCCTCACGCCCCGCAGGACTCCTCTCAAGCTGCAACACCGGGTCCGGTTCTTTTCCAGTTCCTCAACTTTTCCTTGATTTTCTCTTGTCTGGTTCCCTTAGCTTGTTCTCACGTCGGATCAAAACCTGACTGCTTGGCAATCTTTCTGCGCTGTCGTAAGTCTGCTGTGACCATTAAGAGCCACTCCATCCAGGCTTCTCTGCTCACCATCTTGGACGTATTGTCCATTTGTGTCCAAACCAAAGGAGTCTGGTTCTCTGGGGTACATTCCCAGGTCCTATGGATCTCTTGAAAGGTCTTCGTCAATTGGTCCTCCCTCAGCCAGTCCGGCAGAACAATAACAGATGTCTTTGGCTTCCTGCCCAGTAGCAAATGCTCAACAATCTCCAAGGCTAAAGTCCTGGCGTAGGAAACCTGCTCCTGAGACTGTTCCACCCGCAATCCTGACAGCACCGATTTTAGCAAAGGAAAGCTCTTCTCTAGGATACCCCAAAGTTTATCTCTGCTGTACTTTTTGAAACTGGGCAAGCGTTCTTTGAAGTCCGGGAGGGCAATGTGTGCCACAGTGTAGCCCCAGAGTTTCAGCGTATCGTTCTTGTCAAAGTCTTTTGGCAAAATAATATTGGTCGCTTTGTTCCAAGGAGTGTAGAGACATTCCGTCCAGGCTGCTGAGATCTGCCTTTCTCGGGAAAGGATTGTATTTTTGGAACCTTCTGAAAGAGTTCCCTCCCGCTCTGCCCCTTCTCCCTCCTCCACGCTTTGGAAATCTGTGTCATATTGGCAAATTAAATAGTCCTTTGTGACTTTTTTCCCTGGGGAGAGACCTTTTCCTCCTTCCACTGTTTTCCTCGTCACTCTTTTCTTCTGGGATTCACCCCCAGTGCCTTCCTCCTCCATCTCCTCCTCCTCCTCACTGCTGCTTTCCACCGAGCTCTCGCTGCTCGCAAGCAGAGAAGAAATGCCAGAGCACTCCATGCCACTCTCCCTTCGCTCTTGGAAGGAGGGCCCCTCCAGTCTCTCCATTCCCTCACTTCCAGATTCATTTGTAAGTTTTATTGGGTTAAAGGGTACAGTCCCTGCAAGCTGCCCAGCACAAGCCTCCTTCTCTGTCTCCTCTGGCTTGCGAGGCTGTGCGTGCTTCGTTTTGAATAGGCTCACAGGACACAGTTCTTCTTCTGAACAATTCCCTGGTTTAAGTGGGGAGCGATCTCTACTTGTATTCAAAGCCTCTTCAACTAGAAACTTTCTACTGCGAAGCTTTGGCTCCCTGTCTCTTCTAGTCTTTGTATTTTCTTTGCTTTTCTCCTCTTTGGTTTTCAAAACAAATTGTTCTAATAAAAGTCCTTTCCTCTCTTTATAAACCTGCAGGTCTTTCCTAACTTCTTCATTCTGCTCATTGATGCTAGTTACAGTATTTACAAGGGATTCATACTCCTCTTGCTTGCTTTCCCCCACTGGCTTCCTCAACAGGATCCTACCATAATCATTTGACTCCTGGACAGCCTCTCAAATCGAATCCACCCCCAAGTATGCTCTGTTTTGCATTTCTCTCAAATAAAAGTCCCTCTGCAAAAATTCTGTGGCTTCCTCTGGTTCTGTGAAAACAGTTTCTAATTCAAACTCTTTGGTAGATTCCTCCAACAGTCCTAAAAACTCTCCCAGTTTTTCTGTATTCAAACAATATGTTTCTTTATACTGATCAAAGAAAAGAAATCCTGCAAAAAGTTTTCAGCAGTAGCCAAACCCAGGGTTTTTCCTCCCCCTCCTCTGGGCCTGTTTCCATGGTTACAGCAGGCTTTAGCAGCCCAGAGTTTACTTTCAGTTTTGCTGGCTGAGTTTGTTTGTTTCCTAAATGGCTGCTTGCCTCTTTTTGCAGCACAAAGTTTGTTCCATGGGAATTTTGAATGTCTTTTTTTTCCTGGATATCTTTCTGGAGCCCAGAATCCCCTTTTAATTCTCCTTGCAGTAAGTTTGTGCTGCCCTTACAGGCAGTTTCTGTTTCTGCCATTGCTGCCACGCCCTGTTCTTTCAGAGCTGACCGAAACAATTCCTCCCTCCCTTCTTCTTTGCAGCTTTTTCCTTGTAAAACGTCCTTCCCTGGAGTTTCTAATATTTCCTTGGCACTAAAGAAGCCAGTCTAGCCCCAAATCCCTTCTCAGTTTAAAAATCCACAGTACTCACAGTGTTTTTGTCCTTGCTTCCCAGTTTCAAACACTCTTCAGTTTCTTTCTCTTTCCTTTCCTGGGAAGCCATTGCTTGCTGTAAAGTCTCTGCAAGTTTTCCTGGGGGCTGAGTTTGATCTGCCCCAAACCCCTCAAAATTCTTCTTTTGAGGTTCCATTCTTGACTCCCCTGATGCCTGAAGGGTTCCACTGCCTACCCCAATTAGTGAGGTTGCAGCATTTTCACTGGATTCTTTGCTTTCCTGGGAAACCATTGCTTGCTGTGAAGTCTCTGCAAGTTTTCCTGGGGGCTGAGTTTGATTTCCCCCAAACCCCTCAAAATTCTTCTTTTGAGGTTCCATTCTTGACTCCCCTGATGCCTGAAGGGTTCCACTGCCTACCCCAATTAGTGAGGTTGCAGCATTTTCACTGGATTCAGCAGAATCCACTATTTTGCTGAAAGGTATTGAGGAGCTGTAAAAAGCACAACCTCCTCCTTTGAAAACAGAGCTAGGGTTAGGGTTAGGGCTAGGGTTAGGTCTAGGGTTAGGGTTAGGTCTAGAGTTAGGGCTAGGTCTAGGGCTAGGGTTAGGGCTAGGGTTAGGGTTATGGTTAGGGTTAGGGTTAGGGCTAGGGTTAGGGTTATGGTTTAGGGTTAGGGCTAGGGTTAGCTCTAGGGTTAGAGCTAGGGTTAGGGTTAGGGCTAGGGCTAGGACTAGGGCTAGGATTTGGGCCAGAGTTAGGGCTCAGTTTAGGTTGAGGGTTTGGGCTAGGTTTAGGGCTAGGGTTAGGGTTAGCTCTAAGGTTAGGGCTTGGATTAGGGCTAGGGCTAGGGCTAGGATTTGGGATAGGGTTAGGGTAAGGGTTAAGGTTAGTTCTAGGGATAGGGCTAAGGTTAGTGTTAGGGCTAGGGTTAGGGTTAGTGTAGGGATTAGGGTTGGGGCTAGGGCCAGAGTTAGGGCTTGGGTTAGGGTGAGGGTTCGGGTAGGTGCTAGGGTTAGGGTTAGGACTGGAGTTAGGGCCAGGGTTAGGGTTAGTTTTAGGGTTTGGGTGAAGGTTATGGCCATTGTTAGAGTTCGGGTTAGGGTTAGGATTGTTGCTATGGATGGGCTTAGGTCTAGCAGTAGGGCAAGAGTTAGGGTTGGGGCTTAGGTTAGGGTTAGGGCTAGGCTTCAGTCTAGGGTTAGGTCTAGGGTTAGGGTAGTGTTAGGGCTAGGGTTAGGATTGGGACTAGAGCTAGGGTTAGGTCTAGGGTTAGTTCTGGGGTTAGGGTCAGAGTTACTGTTGGGGCTAGAGTTAGGGTTAGGTTTAGGTATACTAAAGTGAGGGTTAGAGTGAGGGTTAGGTCTAGGTTTAGGGCTAGGGTGAGGGTTGAGGCTTGGCTTAGTCTTCGTGTTAGGGTAGTGTTAAGCCTAGGGTTAGGGTTCGGGTTTGGCTTAGGGCTAGGCTTATTGCTAGGGTTCGAATAAGGTCTAGGTTTAAGGTTAGGGCTAGGGTTAGGGGTAGTTCTAGGTTTAGGGGTACGGTTAGTGTTAGGACTAGGGTTAGGGTTAGTGTAGGGGTTAGCGTTGGGGCTAGGGCTAGGATTAGGTCTAGGGTTAGGGTTAGGGTTGGGGCTAGGGTTTGCGTTACGGCTAGGCTTAGTTCTAGGGTTAAGGTTATGGTTATGGTTAGGGTTAGGGTCAGGGTCAGGGTCAGGGTTAGGGACAGGGTCAGGGTTAGGGTTAGGTTTAGAGCCATGGTTAGGGCTAGGGTTAGGGCTAGGGTTTGAGTTGGACCTTGCGTTAGGATTATGTGTAAGGTTTTATGTTCAGGCTAGGGTTAGGGATAGGGATAGGGTTAGGGCTAGGCTTAGGGCTAGAATTAATGCTAGGATTAATGTTAGGGTTAGTTCTAGGGTTAGGGTTAGGGATAGGTTTAGGGATAGGGTTAGGGTTAGGGTGGGGGTTAGGGTTGGGGTAGGGCTAGGATTGGGTCTAGGGTTAGGGCTAGGGTTAGAGTTAGGTTAGCTCTATGTTTATTGCAAGGGTTGGGGTTAGGCTTAGGCTTCGGTTTAGGGTTAGGTTTAGAGCTATGGTTAAATCTAGGGTTAGGGCTAGGGTTTGGCTTGGGCCTCCGGTTAGGGTTAGTGTTAGGATTAAAGTTAGGGCTAGGGTTAGGGCTAGGGCTAGGGTTGGGGTTAGGACTAGAGTTAGGGCTAGGGTTAGTCCCAGGATTAGGGCTAGGATTAGGCTTGGAGTTAGGGTTCGGCTTAGGTCTAGGGTTAGTTCTAAGTTTAGAGTTAGGGTCATCTCTAGCTTTAGGGCTAGGGTTAGGGTTAGCACTAGGGTTAGGACTAGGGTTAGCGTTGTGGTTAGTGTTAGTTCTAGTGTTAGGGCTAGGGCTAGGGTTACAGCTATGTTTAGAGTTAGTGTTAGGGCTAGTGTTAAGGCTAGGGTTAGGGTTAGGGCTCAGGTTAGGGTTTGGGTTTGGGCTAGGGTTAGTGCTAGAGTTAGGGTTAGCTCAACGGTTAGGGCTGTCAGTGTCAGGCGGTGGTCAGGCAGAGGCAGGGGAGCTGGTTAGAGTTGCAGGGCTTTAATGCAGTCTTAACAGAAATAAACACAGGCTGTTAAAATACATAAGGCAGGTTAATTCACTAAGGCGAACAGGAGGACTGGTTTCAGGCGAGGGCAGGAACAAGGCACGGACAGCAGGACCACGGTTGACCAACGGTTGTTGCTCCGTGCCTTCCACAGCCCAGCGCCTGCCTCAAATAGCCCTCCAAGCCAGGCACCGACCAATCAGGCGTGGCCATGTGGCTGAGGGCCGACCAATCAGGCATGGCCATGTGGCTGAGGGCTCGCAGCTGGGCTGTGCCTCACAGCTGCGAGCTCTCTGCCCGTCACCTCCTCTGGATGGCGACCGCAGACAGACTCCCAGGCCTCCCGTGGATCGGGGCCGTGAGTGGGCGGAGCCCCGGGAGCAGGCCCGGAGCCTGCAGCCTCTAGGTAGGTGGCTCTAGGCCCGGCAGCCTCTCCCACAACCGCCAGGCCCGAGCCGTCAGCCACGTCGGCCTCCAGACAAGGCCCCTCAGCCGCAGCGGCCTCAGGGGCAGCGACAGACCCAGCCGGACCCATGCCCCTGACATCACCCCCTTCCCCAGACTCGCCCCCCTACCCCGCCGAGGCCGCGGCTTGGCAGGGAAGCGCCGGTGAAAGGCCCACACCAGCCGGGGCGCGTGGACGTCGGTGGCATTCTCCGAGGACCATTCCTCTGGCCCGTAGCCATGCCAGTCTACGAGGTACTGCAAGCGCCCTCTCCGCCGGCGGATTTGAGGATTTCAGCCACTTCAAATTCTTCCTCACCATCCACAATCACAGACGCTGGAGGTGGACCTGGTCCGGCGTCGGGACGCACTCCCGAGGCCGGCAGCAAGAGTGACCTATGGAACACGGGGTGAACCCGCAGGTTGTGCGGAAGCTGCAGCCGATAAGCCATGGGGTTCACCTGGGCCATGACTTCAAAGGTCACGTCCAGCTTCGGCTGGGACGAGCAGTCGGGAGGAAGCGGGTGGATAGCCAGACCCGCTCCCCGACCTGCAACAGCGGGCCCGGTTGGCGGTGGCAGTTGGCGGTCCACTTGTATGCCACCTTGGCAAGCTCTAGTTGCTCCTGCAGCAGGCTCTGCAACGCCCGCAGCTCCTGGAGCCATTGGTCGGCCGCGGGCACCACGGATGGCGCCCCGACGGCCAGGAACCAACGTGGATGGTAGCCGTAGTTGGCGAAGAACGTGGTCTGCTGGGTGGAGGTGTGGACGGTGTTATTATAGACAAACTCTGCCAGAGGTAGCAGGTCCGTCCAGTCGTCCTGCTGGTAGCAGCTGTAGCAACGTAGGTACTGCTCCAGGGTCGCGTTGGTACGTTCCGTCTGGCCGTCCGTCTGCCGGTGGTGGGCAGAAGACAAGCGGGGCTCTATGTCCAGTTGACGCAGCAGGCACTGCCAGAACCGGGCCGTGAATTGGGGTCCCCGATCGGACACGATCCCCTCGGGGAGGCCGTGGAGCCGGAACACATGGTGTAACACTAGGTGAACCGTCTCCTTGGCAGTGGGCAGTGACGGGCACGGGACAAAGTGCACCATCTTGGTGAAAAGGTCCACCGCCACCAGTATGACCGTGTGTCCTCGAGACGGTGGGAGCTCGGTGATAAAGTCCATGGACACCGCCTTCCAGGGACCCGTTGGAGTTGGTAGAGGTTGGAGGAGACCAGGAGGTTTCCCCGGTGGGTCCTTGGCGCGGCGGCACACGGGGCATGTGCGGACGTAGCGGTCGATGTCCCCTCGTACCCGGGGCCACCAGAACTCGCGAGTCAGCAGGTGCATGGTCTTGAACGGTCCGAAGTGCCCCGCAGGTCTGCCGTCATGGCAGAGCCGCAACACCTCGTCCCGGCACGGACCTGTTGGAACAAACAAGCGGCCCTGGTGATACAGCAGCCCCTCCCATTGGAACCACGGGGAGGAGGCGTCCCCCAGCCGAAGGGGCCCCCGGGGCGGCTCCCGAGCCTGGTACTCCCGGATCCGCTCCGCCAGGGTGGCTACCTCCACCACCGCCGCAAAGTTTTCTGGGCGCAGGATAGTGGACCGCACCTCAGGCTCCGGAGTCGCGGCATACTCTGGTTTCTGGGACAGGGAGTCGGCGCGGTGGTTGCGAGCCCACGGCACATACTGGAGCTGGAAATGAAACCGTGAGAAGAACTGGGCCCACCGCATCTGCCGCAGAGTCAGCTTGCGGGCAGTCTGGAGGTACTCCAGGTTGTGGTGGTCAGTCCGTACCTGCACCGGATGCCGGGCGCCCTCCAGCAGGTGCCGCCAGGCCTCGAAGGCCGCCTTAACCGCCAGGAGTTCCTTCTCCCAGATGGTATAGTTCCGCTCGGGGAAGACAGCTGCCGCAAGTAGTAGGCACAAGGTCGGAGTTGGCCCTCTGGACCCCCAGCTTGCAACAGGACCGCCCCGACCGCCACATCTGAGGCGTCGGTCTCCACTACAAACGGCCGCCTGGGGTCTGGGTGCTGAAGAACGGGCTCAGACGTGAAGCAGGTTTTCAGCCACTCGAACGCCTGCTGGGCCTCCTCGGTCCACTGGAAGGGTGTTTTTCCCCGGAGCACGCTGGTGATGGGGGCCGCTAGGGTCGCATACTCGGGGATGAACTTCCGATAGAAGTTCGCGAACCCTAGGAAGCGCTGGACATCTTTACGGTTGGCCAGCAGCTGCCAGGACACGATCACCTCTACCTTGGCCGGCTCCATCTCCACTCCCCAATGAGACACTCGGTAGCCCAAGAAGTCGACCTCCGAGAGGTCGAAGGCACACTTCTCGAGCTTCGCGTACAGGCGGTGCTCCCGGAGCCACTGCAAAACCGCCCGTACATGAGCATCATGGACCTGCTGATTTGGGGAGTAAATCAGGAAGTCGTCAAGGTAGATAATCATGAACCGGTCCAGGTAGTCGCGGAAGACGTCGTTGACAAAGTGCTGGAACACGGCCGGGGCATTACAGAGGCCGAAGGGCATAACCGTATATTCATAGTGGCCATACCGGGTCTGGAACTCCGTCTTCCACTCGTCTCCCGCCCAAACCCGAACCAGATCGTAGGCCCCGCGGAGATCCAGCTTGCTGAAGAGCGTCGCGTGCCGCAGGCACTCCAGCAACTCCGGAATCAGGGAGAGCGGGTAGCGGTTGCGGATGGTGATCCGGTTAAGGGCGCGGTAATCATTGCAGAGCCGGAGTTCCCCCGACTTCTTGCGGACGAACAGCACCGGTGCCCCCGCCAGTGACGTTGATGGCCGCACGAAGCCCCGGCACAGGTTCTTTTCCAGGAAGTCCCTTAGGGCTGCCAGCTCGGGTTCCGAAAGCGCGTAGATGCGACCAGCCGGAATGGGCGCCCCCGGGACCAAGTCGATGGCGCAGTCATAAACCCGGTGGGGAGGTAGGCGATCGGCCTCCTTCTGGTCAAACACGTCCGCATATTCCTGGTACTTGGGTGGCAGCTTGACGGAAGTTGCAGGACCAGGGGCCTCCAGGGTAGCCAGCAGCTTCTCAGGCCAGCAGTGCTCCTGGCAGTACTCGGAGGCGAAGAGCACCTCGCACCGCGACCACGAGATTCGGGGGTCATGGCGCGAGAGCCATGGCATGCCCAGCACCAGCGGGAAGTGGGGCACCGCTGTGACCAGGAAGCGGGTCTGCTCATAATGGCCCTGGATTTCCAGACCCACCTCCACCGTCCAGTGGGTGATGGGGCCCGACCTCAGCAATCGTCCGTCGATGGTCTCCACCGGGCGAGGCTCGGGTAAGGGCTCCAATGGTATCTGGTGATCCTGGGCAAACTGGGAGGTCCAGGAAGTTGTTGGACACCCCGGAGTCAAGCATGGCCCCCACGGGTATATGTGCTGCCCCGCCGAGGCATACCGTGGCGGCCACCAGGAGCGGATCTCGTTGCCTCTCGTGCGGGTCTGCAGTGTCCCCGCTGCCGGGCTCCCCCAGGCCTCGCAGGCCTTCTAGGCCTGGGTGTTGGCTTTTCCCGCCGTGCTGGTAGCCGGTGTCTTGGCCGGGCACACACGAGCGAAGTGTCCCCCCAGCCCGCAGTAGAGGCACAGGCCAGCCCGCCGCCGCCGCCCCTTCTCTTCGGCAGTCAGCCGGGGCCGCGCCCTCCCAAGCTGCATAGGCTCCTCCGGGCTTGAGGAAGCCGGGATGGCACCGGAACTGGTCCGGCTGGGCAGACCCTCCGTTTCTCGCGGAGTGGGCACCCAGGTGCACGCACTTGAGGTTCCGGCGTGGTGGGCCTGCCAGCGGGCTTCCAGGCGCCCGTCAATGCGGAGGGCCTGCTGGATAAGCTGCTCAAGGGTTGCGGGCGGGGAGCTGCAGGCCAGTTCGTCCAGAATCTCTGCCGAGAGGCCGGCCTTGAATTGATCCTGAAGATCCGGGTCATTGTAGGCCACGTCCTGGGCCAAGAGCCGGAAGGAGGTGGTGTAGTCTCGCACCGAGTCCCTCCCCTGCTGCAGCTGGTGGAGCTGGCGGCTCGCGGTCTCAGACTGGACGGGATCCCCCATACAGCCCAGAAAGCCTGCAGGAACACAGCCTTGCTGTCCATGACTACACTGTTCTCCCGAAGCAGGGACTTAGCCCACTTGGCAGGCATACCGACCAACAGGCTAATCATGAACACCACCTGGGCGCGCTCATCCGGGAAGTCTCGGGCCCCGACTTGGATGTACAGCCGGCAGTTAGCAATGAAGGTCTCCAGCTCTATAGGTTCCCCTGAAAAATGCTGCGGTACAGCCATAGGGACCTTGGAAGCAGGCTGGGGCCGGGTTGCCTGTAGCTGCCCCATCTGGAACTGCAGCATTTGCAGAGCATGAGAAAGCTGGTCCACTTGAGCGCGCAGCCCTTGGTTCTCTTGGGCCTGAGCAGCCAGCTGGGCCTGCAGGGCCGCGTTCTCTCCATCCATGCTGCCTGACTGGGACGGAGCAACAATCTGTCAGTGCCAGGCGGTGGTCAGGCAGAGGCAGGGGAGCTGGTTAGAGTTGCAGGGCTTTAATGCAGTCTTAACAGAAATAAACACAGGCTGTTAAAATACATAAAGCAGGTTACTTCACTAAGGCGAACAGGAGGACTGGTTTCAGGCGAGGGCAGGAATAAGGCACGGACAGCAGGACCACGATTGACCGACGGTTGTTGCTCCGTGCCTTCCACAGCCCGACGCCTGCCTCAAATAGCCCTCCAAGCCAGGCGCCGACCAATCAGGCGTGGCCATGTGGCTGAGGGCCGACCAATCAGGCGTGGCCATGTGGCTGAGGGCTCGCAGCTGGGCTGTGCCTCACAGCTGTGAGTTCTCTGCCCGTCGCCTCCTCTGGATCGGGACCGCAGACAGACTCCCAGACCTCCCGCGGATCGGGGCCGCGAGTGGGGGAGCCCCGGGAGCAGGCCCGGAGCCTGCAGCCTCTAGATAGGTGGCTCTAGGCCCGGCAGCCTCTCCCACGGACACCAGGCCCAAGCCGTCGGCCGCGTTGGCCTCCAGACAAGGCCCCTCAGCTGCAGCGGCCTCAGGGGCAGCAACAGACCCAGCCGGGCCCATGCCCCTGACAAGGGCTAGGGTTAGGGTTAGTGTTAGGGTTAGGATCAGTTCTTCGGTTAGGGCCAGGGTGAGGGTTAGGGCTTGTCTTAGGGCTATGTTTAGGTTTAGGGTTTGGCTTACGGTTAGGGGTAGGGTTAGGTTAAGTTTTAGGGCTATGATTAGGGTTTGGGCTAGGATTAGGATTAGCATTTAGGCTAATGTTAAGGCCAGGTGTAGGGTTGGGGCTAGGGTTAGGGTTAGGATTTGGGCTGGGGTGATGGCTATTTTTAGGGTTAGGGTTAGTGTTCACTCTAAGGTTATGGCTAGGGTTAGGGTTTGGGCTAGGGTTAGGGTTAAGGTAGGGCTTAAGGTAGGGCTTAAGATTGGGGCTAGAGCCAGCGTTACGTGTACAGTTACAGCAAGAGTGAGGGTTGGTGCTAGGGTCAGGTTTAGGGATAGTGTTAGGGGTAGGGGTAGGGTTGTGTTAACACTAGGGTTAGGTCTAGGGTTAGGTCTAGGGTTAGTGTTAGGGCTAGGGCTACGCTAGGGTTAGGGCTAATGTTATGGCTACGATTAGGGTTATGGTTATGGTTGAGGTTAGGGTTAGGGTTAGAGTTAAGGCAAGGTTTAGGTCTAGGTTTAGTTCTAGGGTTAGGGTTAGTGTTAGGGCTAGGGTTAGAGTTAGGTTTAACGTTAGTGTTAGTGTTAGGGCTAGGGCTATGTTTAGAGATCTAATTAGGGTTAGTCTTAGGGCTTGGGTTAGAGTTATGATTAGAGCTAGGGTTAGGGCAAGGTCTAGATTTAGGCTAGGGTTAGGGCTATGGCTAAGGCGAGGTCTAGGGCTACGGTTAGTGTTAGTGTTGGGGTTAGGACTTAGGGCTACGGTTTGGGCTACGCTTAGGGCTAGGGTTAGGGCTAGGGTTAGGGCCAGGCCTATGGTTATGGCTAGGGTTAGGGACAGGGTTAGGTTTAGGGTTGGGGCTAGGGTTAGGGTTAGGGTTACAGCTAGTGTTAGGGTTAGGGTTAAGTTTCGGGTAGGGGTTATGGTTGGGGCTAGGGCTAGGATTAGGGCTAGGGTTAGGGCTAGGGCTAGGGTTAAAGCTAGGCTTAGGTGGAGGGTTCAATCAAGGGTTACGTTTAGGGTGAGCTCTAAGTTTAGGGCTATGGTTATGGTTAGCAATAGGGCTAGGGCTAGGGTTAGGGCTAGGGGTAGGGTTAAGGTTAGGCTTAGGGCTAGGTTTAGGATTTAAGTTAAGGTTAGTGTTAGCGCTAGGGTTAGGGTTAGGACTTAGTGCTAGGGTTAGTGCTTAGTGCTAGGGTTAGGACTAGTATTAGGCCTAGTTTTAGGGTTGGTCTTAGAGCTAGGGTTAGGGCCAAGCTAGGGCTAGTTTTAGTGCTAGGGCTAGGGTTAGGTTTAGGATTAGTGATAGGGTTAGGTCTAGGGGTAGGGTTATGGCTCAGGTTAGGGTTAGGGTTAGAGTTAGGGCTAGAGTTAGGGCTAGGTTTAGGGCTAGGGTGCGGGTTGGCGCTAGGGTTAGGCTTAGCGTTAGAGCTAGTATTAAGGCTAAGATTAGGGTTAGGGCTAGGATTACTTTAGGATTTGGGCTTCGGTTAGGGCTATTGTTAGGGTTAGGGTTACGCTTAGCTCTTGGGTTATGGCTAGGGTTAGGGTTATGGCTAGGGTTAGGGTTAACGTAGGGGTTAAGATTGGGGTAGATCTAGGGTTAGGTCTACGGTTTCAGCTAGGGTTTTGGTTAGGGTTAGGGTTAGGGTTAGGGTTAGGGTTAGGGTTAGGGTTTGGGCTAGGGTTAGGTTAGTGTTAGGGCCAGGGTTAGGGCTAGGGTTAGTGTTAGGGTTAGTTCTACTGTTAGGGCTAGGGTTAGAGTTAGGGCTAGGGTTAGAGTTAGGGCTAGGGTTAGGGTTAGGGCTAGGGTTAGGGTTAGGCTTAAGTTTATGATAGGGGTTAGGGTTGGGGCTAGGGCTAGGTTGAGGTCTAGGGTTAGGGCTAGAGTTAGGTTAGTGGCTGTGGTAAGGTTTAGGATTAGGACTGGGGCTAGAGGTAGAGTTAGGGTTAGGGTTAGGGCTAGGATTAGGGCTAGGGTTGGTGTTAGGGTTAGTTCTACGGTTAGGGCTAGGGTTAGAGTTAGGGCTAGGGTTAGAGTTCAGGGTAGTGTTGGGGTAGCGTTAAGTTTATGGTAGGGGGTAGGGTTAGGGCTAGTGTTAGGTCTAGGGTAAGGGCTAGGGTTAGGGTTAGGGCTAGGGTTAGGGTTAAGTTTATGGTAGGGGTTAGGGTTGGGGCTAAGGCTAGTTTGAGGTCTACGGTTAGGCCTAGAGTTAGAGTAGTGCCTACGATAAGATTTAGGGTTAGGACCGGGGCTAGGGCTAGGGCTAGGGTTAGGTTTAGTTATACGGTTAGGTCTTGGGTTAGAGTTAGGGCTATGGTTAGAGTTCAGGCTAGTGTTAGGGTAGGGTTAAGTTTATGGTAGGGGTTAGGGTTGGGGCTGGGGCTAGGGTTAGGGCTAGGGTTTTGGGTAGGTTTTGGGCTAGGATTACGGCAAGGGTTAGGGTTAGCTTAGTTTTAGGGCCAGGGTTAGGATTATGCGTCCATTTAGGGTTAGTTTTAGAGCTACGGTTGAGTCTAGGGTTAGGGCTAGGGTTCGACTTGGGCCTCGGGTAAGGGTTAGTGTTAGGGTTAATGTTAGGGCTAGGGTTAGGGTGAGGGATAGGACTATGGTTAGGGTTAGGGTTAGGACTAGGGTTAGGGCTAGGGTTAAGGGTAGGGTTAGTTGTAGGGTTAGGGATAGGGTTAGAGTTGGGGCTATGGTTTGGGTTCAGGCTAGGCTTAGCTGTAGCTTTAGGGCTAGGGTTAGGGTTAGGATTAGGGTTAGCACTAGGGTTAGGGCTAGGGTTAGCCTTATGGCTAGTGTTAGTTCTAGGGTTAGGGCTAGGGCTCGGGTTAGGGCTACGGTTAGGCTTAGTGTTAGGGGTAGTGTTAAGGCTAGGTTTAGGGTTAGGACTTGGGTTAGGGTTTGGGTTTCGGCTAGGGTTTGGGTTAGAATTAATGCTAGGATTAGGGTTAGCTCTACAGTTAGGGCTAGGATTAGGGTTAGGGTTAGGGTCGGGATTAGTTCTTGGGTTAGGGCTAGGGTGAGTGTTAGGGCTTGTGTCAGGGCGAGGTTTAGTGTTAGGGTTTGGGTTCAGGTTAGAGTCGGGGCCAGGGTTACGGTTCAGGCTAGGTTTAGGATTGGCACTAGGGCTGGGGTTTAGGTCTAGGGTTAGGGTTATATTTAGGGTGAGGTATAGGGTTAGGGTTAGGGCTAGGCTTAGGTCTAGGTTTAGGTCTAGGGTTAGGGTTAGGGCTAGAGTTAGGGTTGTGGCTACGGTTAGGGTTAGGGCTATGGTTAGGTCTAGTTTTAGCATTAGTGTTAGGATTAGCGTTAGGTTTACGGTTAGGTTTAAGGGTTTTGGTTTGGGGCTGGGTTTCGGGCCAAGGCTAGACCTAGGGTTAGTGCTCGGGTTATGGCTTTCGTTAGGGTTAGGGTTAGGGCTGGGGTTCATGCTAGGGTTAGTGTTATGGATATGGCTCATCTTTGGACAAGGGTTAGTTTTTTTTGTGAGGGCTAAGTTTGGGGCTAGGGTTTGGTCTATGGTTACGGTTAGCGTTTTGGCCAGGTTTAGGGCTATGGTTAGAGGTATGGCTAGGGTTAGGGTCAGGTCTTGGGTTACGGTTACGGCTAGGGTTAGTGTTAAGGCTAGGGTTAAGGCTAGGGAAAGGGTTAGGGGTAGGGGTAGGGTTAGGAGTAGGGTTAGTGTTAGAGTTAGAGTTAGTTATAGTTAGGGCTAAGGTTAAGGTTAGGGCTAGGGTTATGGTTAGTGTAAGGCTAATGTTAGGTTTAGGCTAGGGGTTAGGGTTAGGGTTAAAGTTAGGTTAGGCTAGTGTTAGGGCTACTGTTAGGTTTCGGGTTAGGGTTATGGCCACTGTTACAGTAACGGCTAGCATTAGGATTGGCGCTAGGGCTAGGGTTAGGTCTAGGGTTAGGGCTAGAGTTAGGGTTGGGGCTAGGGTCGGGATAGGGCTAGGCTTAGTTCTAGGGTTAGCTCTAGGGTTAGAGTTAGGGTTAGGGTTAGGGTAGGGTTAGACCTAAGATTGTGGTTAAGGTTAGGGTTAGGCTTAATTCTAGGGTTAGGATTGGGGTTAGTGCTAGGGTTAGGGTTAGCGTTAGGGTTGTGGTTACAGTAATGTTTAGGTTTAGGTCTGGAGTTTGGGATTGGGCTAGGGCTAGGGTTAGTGTTAGGGTTAGGGCTAGGGTTAGTGTTAGGGATAGTTCTAGGGTTAGGGTTAGGGTTAGGGTAGGGGTTAGGGTTGGCTCTATGGCTAGGGTTAGAAGTAGGGTTAGTTCTAGGATTACCGTTAGTTTTAGGATTATCTCTAGAGTTAGGTCTAGGATTAGGGTTAGGTTTAGGGCTAGGGTTAACGCTAGGGTAAGTGCTAGTGTAAGAGTTAGGGCCAGCATTAGGGCTAGTGTTTGCGTTAGGGTTAGGGTTCGGTTAGGGTTATGGCCAGTTTCGGGCTAGTTTTAGAGCTAGGGTTAAGTGTACGGTTAAGGCTAGAGTTAAGGTTGGGGCTAAGGTAAAGGTTAGGGTTAGGATTATCTCTAGGGTTAGGGCTACGGTTAGATTTAGGGCTAGGGTTAGTGTTAGGGTTAGGGTTAGTTCTAGGGTTAGGGTTAGGATAAGGGTAGGGGTAGGGGTAGGGCTCTTGTTAGGGCTAAGATTAGGCTTAGCGTTAGGTCTCGTCTTAAGGCTAGGTTTAGGGTAGCGGTAGGGTTTGGGTTAGGTATTGGGCTAGGGTTATGGCTAGGGTTAGGGTTAGGGCTATGTTTAGGGTTAGGGCTATGTTTAGGGCTAGGGTTCGTGTGAGGGTTAGAGTTATTTCTAGGGTTAGGTCTAGGTTTAGTTTTAGTTTACGGTCAGTGTAGTGTTAGGGCTTAGTTCTAGGTTTAGTACTCGGATTAGGCCTAGGTTTGGCCTTAGGGCTTAGGGCTCGGGTTAGGGCCAAGTTTAGGGCCAGGTTTTGGTGTAGGGCTAGTGTTAGGGTTTGGATTAGGGCTAGGGTTGGGGTAGCGTGAGGGCTCGGTTTAGGGGAAGGTTTAAGGCTAGGGCTAGGGTTAGATCTAGGTGTAGGTTTAGGAATAGGCTGAAATCTAGGGTTAGATCTAGGGTTGGGGTTAGGGTTAGTGTTAGAGTAGTGGTAGGGCTAGGGTTAGGGTTAGGGTTACGGTTAGGGCTTAGGTTAGGTTTAGGTTATGGCTAGAGTTTGGATTGTGCCTAGCGTTAGGGTTAGGGCAAAGTCGAGGGTTTGGGCTAGGGCTAGGATTCGGTGTAGGGTTACGTTTAGGGCTAGGATTAGGACTAGGGCTAGGGGTAGAGTTAGGGATAGGGTTATTGCTGGGGTTAGGGTGAGGTCTAGGGTTAGGGTTAGATCTAGGGTTTGGATGAGGGCTACGGTTAGGGTTAGCGCTAGGGTTAGAGTTAGGGTCAGGGCTTCATGCTAGGGTTAGGCCTAGGATTAGGCCTAGGTTTATGGTTAGGTCTTAGGGCTAGGGTTAGGGTGAAGGTTCGGGCTAGTTTTAGGGCTAGGGCTAGTGTTAGGGTTAGGATTAGGGCTAGGGTTAGGTCTAGGGATTGTTTTAGTGCTCAGATTAGTGGTCGGATTAAGGCTAGTGCTTGGGTTAGGTCTAGGGTTAGGGTCAGGGTTACAGTTAGGGGTAGATTTAGTCGAGGGTTAGGTCTAGGTTTAGAACTAGGGTGAGGATTGGCGGTAGGATTAGGATTAACCTTAGGGCTAGTTTTAAGGCCAGGATTAGGTTTAGGATTTAGGCTAGGGCGGGGGCTATGGTTAGGGTTTGGAATAGGGTAAGGGCTAGGGTAAGGACTAGGGTTAGGGCTACATTAACGGTGGTTTAGGGTTAGGGGTAGGATTGGGCTAGGGCTAGGGTTGGGGTGGGCTGGGTTTTTAAATCCATTCCTCCTGCCGGGTTTAATTAAACCAGTGACAGAGGACACAGCCATTTCTTTTGTTTGCTATCTATTGCATTAATTTACCGCCTCCAGTTCCTATTGCTCTGAAATTCTCATGGAAACAAGGGGAGCACGGGAAAAAGGCCGTGGCTGTCTTTTTCTTCCCCCTCACTCTTAGCCAAGCATCCTGGCCCTTTAGGATGCTTCACTTAGGGCGAGTGGGGGTTGGGAAAACGACAGCCACCACTCTTCCCAGTGCCCCCCACCCCACCCATGTGGTTTTAGATACGGTTAAGGCGGGAATGACCTTGGAGATGTTTAATATGGTCAAAAGAGAACCATGGTGGTGACAATGGGTTAGAGTTGAAAAGCATACCTAATGTCTTTGTGGACTACAGCCTACAGTTGGAGTACATGGCAGGGAAGCTTTGGAAGGGGGGGTATAGATGGGGCCCCACATTTTTCCGGGGGCCTGTTGGGGTGCAAGTAAGTTTGGCAGGTGAACAAAAGGTTTTTTCATTCCCATGCAGGGCGCAATGATCATATGTGAACCTAATTACAAACAGGGAGGATTGGGGAAACCTACCATTTTAGCGGTCAAGGTAGCTTGGGCTGTTGGCATCTCAGTGTCGACAACCCCCATTCTTAAACCTGAACTAAGCCTGTTCCTTGGGGGTCCCTTTATTTGAGTGAATATTTCAAAGGGGGTTTTTTTTTTTTAAACCATGGTAGCCGGGTGTTGTGTAGCAGGGCTTCTGCCTCCTGGTAAGGATTCCAGGGGGTTTTTCCCTGTACTTTATACTGCCAATCTGTTATGAATTGGGTTGTATATTAGGAGAGGCTCCAGAACATATTTAAAGAAGGGAAAAAATACAAATCCACTTCCAGTCCCATTCTGCCTCCCTGGGGGCCCCCAATTGGGGATGTCACTACTTATACATATAAAATGTATATATATATATAAAGGGTTATCTACAGAAAATGAAGGGTCGCAGTCCTCTCTGCCTCGTTCACACAACGTTCATTTACCGTGTAAACTGAGTGAAAAGTCTCAAACAGCGGCTGGTACTTCCTTGTGATTTTAAGGAAGTCTGATAAATCACTGGACTTACATTGGGTTTTGGGCGCATGGATCTTCCGACTCGGGGATTACCACAGAGGCGGGATAGACAGGGACCTTTTCCACTCTTTAACTGGGAGATATGGAAGACCTAAGCCAGTCTTCCTTTCTTCTTAGGAATGCAGACTTGATAGACAGCGGGGGAAATTTTTTTACAATGGGTACACGCCCCAAACCCAAATTTTGGGGAAGAAGTTTTTTTTTATAGAAATTCCTATACAGGACCAGGTGCCCTTTTTCCCCACTGGCAGGGATATGTCCCATCCAGTCTTTTGTCCATCTTTGTGGGTTTTTTGCTTAATTGGCCTATATGGGGAATCAGATTTTTCACCCACTCTTGCGGGGCAACCGGTTCCAAATCTGATGGAATGCTGGTGCCAATACAAAAGGCTTCTTGAAACTTTTTTTTTCCCCTGTCATAACCATGTGTGGCGTAGAAACATTTGATCCACTGTGCCTCTGAAGGTCATCAAGATGGGGGCATTTGGCATCCCAATCCTTTCCCGAGGATGCACAACCTTTCGGAGACCTCCTTCAACAAACGGTTGGTACGTACTATCTGCCCTGAGCTTCGGAGATGAGGCGCTATAAATGTTCTTTGTCCAGCACCTTGCACAACTTTTGGGGTCACCTCACCAGTGAAATAAATTTAGACCCTCAAGCCATGCTGGATGGGACCCTTTGGGGCGGAGGGGTCAGCATTGACCCTGGCACAAGATAAGCAATTGTCAACCCACTGGTTAACAATTTGCTTCATCTGGGGCCACCCGGCTCTGGCTCTATCTGTGCTCCTCATCCACGACATCCAGGGAAACCCATTTGTCCAGATGGGCTATAGGTTTCCCAGTGGGCATTATTTTTCAGCAGGGCATATAGAGGCTTTGCCTTGGAGGCGAAAGACTCAATAAAACCCCTAGAGAAATTGAAAGCCCCAACAGCAAACGTCGGGGGGGAAGGTAATTTGGTTTACCTCAACGCTTTGCACATCAGGAGTGCGCCCTATTGGGGAAATGAAAAAAAATTAATATTGAGAGACCTTGGTAATGAGACTCTCAATCAGCAGAGCATTTTATAATGCACAAAAACGGAAGTTGAAAATTACCAGGCCCATTTCTTTAACACCACCCCAGACACACTTAATCTAGCTAGAATAAAGAAAAAAAAAAGGTCTGGTTAAAATTAAGGGTTTACTACAAAATCTTGTACATACAGGTTCAATTCTTGAAGAAGGTAAAAGAAAATTAAACACTCACATGCTTCCTGGCAATGATCCCTGGGGGAGATCTCGAGCCTGTTTGGGTAGAAGGTGAAGGCAAAAAGGGGGCAAAATGGCAAAAGGTTCCCTTGCATTGTACACAAGGAATGTGTACATGCTGGAGGAAGAGGTGTTATCCAACAAACAGGAAGTTCTCTCTAGGCTATCTCTCTATGCTTACAATAGACATGCAAGCAAACTATCCATTTAATTAGGCGTGCAAAGGTTCCACTCCCAACACCTTTTTCCAACCGTGCATGCACCCTTGAAGTCCCATCTTGGCTCGCAGGTTTCAAACCCCTTTGGTAGAAGTTTGGTCAGCTACCACTAGGGGTTTGGGACAGTTTTCATCTTGATCATTCCTTTCTCTGTGAGGTCACGTACTTTCTGGTGTCTTGTTCCTAGGGTTTGCGGGTGGTGTCATCTTCTCTGTTTGAGAAAGTTTAATAAGCTCTGGTTGTCTTCCATCACTTAAATTTGGGTTTTTTCTTCATTTATTCCAAAATCAGACAACCATTAGCAAGCCAAAGTAATTCTCTACTTGTTTCCCATGGTGTTCTCTTTTTTAGATGCTAAGGTGATACACACTCTGCTTGTGGCTGCCCCATAAATTTAGGCCCATCTCCATACAAAAATAGGAAACCTCTGACTGAGTGAAAACTTTTATCACCTTAGCATACTAATTTTGGATTGCTACTAGCTGGTAGTTTCAATTTAAATTGATAGCCCCTTTTTAAAACAAGCCGCCATTTTTACTCCATCCAAAATTTTTCTTTGTTGGTGAGTTAACTTTTCCTGCTAGAATCCCAAAGCAAGAAATATCAGGGCTTGTGTTGACAGACATGTACAGGATTTTTCCTATTGCTGTTCTGTAGAGACTATTATCTGGTAAAGCATCATTTTTATAGTATTTTTAAGAAAATCTGTGGTAAGGGCATTGCCATACAGGCATCTTGGAGTCCTAAGCTGTCAGTAATCTTTTGTTTTTGATTTAGTAAAAATACCCTTTTTCTCTTTGAATTCCATGCCCAAATAGTATTCCACTTTTTTCAAGTGATGTACAATTTTAGTAGTTTTACTTCTGTTGGTGGCTATATAAATCATCAACATAGGTCAGGATAAAGGTTGGATAACCTTCTTTGGTTCTGGTGTATAGACACTGATCTGCTTCTCCTTGCTTAAAGCCTAATTGAAATTTGTCAGTTTCTCATTCCAAGCTCTAGCAGCCTTTTTAAACCATCAAACCCTTTAGCTTGCAAACCAGATGTGGTTCCTTCTGGTCTACAAAGCCTAGGTTATTCTTTTACAGTTCCTCTGTTATTTTTCCATGTAAGAAAGCAGTTTTCACATAAAGGTGTCTTACATTCATTTGTTTGGAAGCAGCTAGACTGAGAAGCAGTCTTATGGTACTGTGTATGACAACAGGCACAAATGCCCCCAAAAAGTTTTTCCAAATTTCTGTGAAAACCCTTTGGGCTTACAAAGCCTTTCTTTGTAGGTTGACCTTTCCTTGTGCATTCAGTTTAGCTTGAAGCCCATCTAGATCCTATGGTTTTCTTTCCTGGTGGAAGTTCAGTAAGTGCCCATGTTTTTTCTTATGCAGTGCATCTATTTCTTCTTGTGCTGCTTTTTCCCCACCTAGCTGCCTCAGTTACAGGCATCTGTTCAGTTTCTTCAAAGCTTGATGGTTCATTTGGTAACACTATTTGAGGTAGGAAAGTGGACCTGGTACACCTTTTTGGATGCGTTGAGCGTCGGGGAACCTTTTCTGGAACCTGTTCTGTCTGGGCAGATCCTCCGGTCCAGTGCTCAGGTCAAAACCATTCATCCTTTCATTTATTGTAATGCTCTCTGCCTTTAGTTTGCTTTTGGGAAATTTTCTACCCTTTTTTCAGAATCAGGTTGTGTAGCTGCTTGTGGTATTTCAGATGAAGACAACATTTGCACTTCTAAGAGAGGTTCAACATTTTTCTTTTTTTCCCATGTTTCTAAGATAGTCTCTCATTCATCTGGAAAGTCTATGACAGTTCCTCTCTTATCCACTCTGCTTTGTTCATAAAAGGGAAAACACATGTTGTAGCAACTTCACCTGTTTTAAATTCATTCTCTATAGCCTTTGCTTCCAGGAGCATGCCAATTTGGATAGTTCTCTGCTCTTGCATCTATTTTTGTGTCGCTTCTGTTGTGGTTTATAAATAGCAATACTTCCAAAGGTTCAAATGTTTTTCATGTTTTAACTGCCGTCCGTTGGTAATCTTTTCTGGAGATACGCTGCGGTCAAAACATCCCCCCAAAAATTTCTGGGAAATGAGCACCTACCAGCATGATTTTGTTATCCCCAGGAGGAAACTCAGTTTCCTTTTTAGCAATCCCATTCTGTCGGAGTGTAAGGAACGCTCCCCTGTGCAAAATACCATGTCTTCCAGGAAAGCTTGTTATGTGAAAGACTACCAAGCCCTCTCTCTGGATAGCTCTAGATGTCTCTAAACTTGGTTCTCACCATGATAACATACTTCTGTAGAATGTTTGGATTTGACTATTCTTTTAGAAGATAAGTAACACAATCCTTGAAAAAACATCCACAAAAATTAAAGTATAATTGTTCCCACCAAGTGAAGGAAAATTAAATGGACCACACAAATCCTGAGAATTAGATCCAGTACCTTTGTGGCCTTTTTAGTTTTTTGGGTAAATGAGGGTTTTTGACTTTTTTTCAACACAAGTTACACACCTGGTATTCTCATTGTACTGTTGATTCACCTTGATTCCTGTGGCCAAACTCTGGTTCTGTAGTTCAAGAACTGCCTTTGGATCACGATGTCCAAGAGCTGTGCTGTAGGTCAAGGCTGTCCTCATTCATCTGTGCTTAGAACATTTGCTTGTTGAGCTGAAAGTATAACTCAGAGACAAAATTATTCCCAAATCCTTCTGCAAAAAACAAACTTTTTAACCGGCATTTCCCTTGTTTGAAAAGACTTCAAATCCTTTCTTAGCTAAAGCAGACACACTGAGCATGTTGCAGCATAATTCAGGAAAAACAAGACACCGCTTGCTACATTCTGGGAACTTTGCCATTAGAAAAGACAGTTCAAAGTGTAGCTTCCTGATCCAAGGATCTGCATGGATTCACCATTTGCAGCTTGAATTTTTCCTGTTGCATTTATCCCTTTTATCAAAATAAGCATCGGAAAATGTGCTGCGATTGATACAGCCAGAATCTGTAATCCAACAATTATTTTTCTGCTTGTAGTCATTAACTGCCAATCTGTCCCATTAAAAGGAGATTATTCCCTGTAAAATTTTTATTCACCACATGCTGCCTTTGTCGTGTACATTTCTTAGTTGGAGAGCTGCCATTGGCTAAGGGCCTTTTGGGGAAAGGGTTTCAGTTTCTTGCAATGTGACCCTTCTTGTTCAAATTTTACCAACTGAGCTCTATTGGTCCCTAGACAAGCTTTGATTGGTCCCCAGGCAGAGCTTCTTAGCGGCCAGGAATTTATACTTGGTCTCTGTGATGATCAAAGGGGAGGCCCCTTGGTCAATGCATTTTTCTTGTGTTTAACAAAGCAAAAGCTTTTAAGTTTTGTAAAAGAGAGAGGAAGGGATTGAACTCTGATTCCAGTGTTCCCGTCAGGAAATAAACTTTTTGTCTATCAGAAAACTGGAATCCACGGAATTCAACATCAAAAATCATAATCAGTTTGCTGATATAAATTTTACAGCCTGCATTATATGAAAGCGAAGCTTACAAATTCCCTCATCCAAATTACTGACTTTTGATGAAAACCATAAACTTCTTTTAAATTCATTAGCATTTCCTTTCAGTGGGAAATTTTACCACTTGGTTTTTCTTTTTCAAATTTCATAAGAACTTAAGGTATTTAAAAGGGTAAATTTAATTATTCTCTCCATTCTATATAGCTCTGTGGTGAGACGCACAAGTCTGGGTTTGGAAGCAAGGTCAAAAAATCTAAATCTGCATGAGATTTTTTTTTAGTTAGCAATTCCACCAAAAAAAAACAGCTCACAAAAAAGGGAAAAGGTAAAAAACTCAGCTAGATGTGTGTTTTCCCAAAAGGGGGGGGGGGGAAAAACAAGCCACTTTATGGAAGGACACAAAGCAAAAAAATAACTAAAACCCCAAAAATCTGGCAATTGTTCTGTTCTGGATCCCCACAACCTGTCGGGGGAAATTTGGAAAAAAAATTAAAAATTAGAGACTTTTGGGAATGAGACTCTCAATCAGCAGAGTATTTTAGTAATCGCACACACAAAAACAGTTTGGTTAAAATATAAAAAAGTTCACTCACAAAATCTTGTACATAGTCTATAAAGGTTTAATTCTTGAAGAAGGTAGGAAGAAAATTAAACACTCACATTCCTGCTGGCAAGGTCCCTGTTGGGGGATCTCAAGACTTTCAGGGCAAAGGGGAAAGGAAAAAAAGGGGGGATAAAAGGCAAGAGAACCTTTTAAAAGAACAAGGAATGTGTACGTGCTGGACGAAGAGGTGTTAACTAACAAACAGGAAGTTCTCCCCAGGCATCTCTCTATGCTTACAATAGACATGCTAACACACTAGCCATTTCATTACGATGCAAAGCTTGCCACTCCCAACACGCCCCTGGCCTAGTTTGTGTGATTTTCCCCCTGGCCTTGAATCTAAAAAAGGGCCCGTAATAAGGGTAATGTCACTAGTTTTATCTTCTAAACATAAAGGAGGAGGATAAAAATCATAACGGGTAGGAACCCTAGCCCTAAATCTAGCCCCAACGTACCTAACCCTAACACTAACCCAGCCCTAACCCTAACCCAAGCCCTAACCCCTACATTAGCACTAATCCTAGCTTAACCCAAGCCCTAGCCCTAGCCCAACTCTAGCCTTGACTTTCACCCGAACAGATACCTACTGCTAGCCCAAACCCGAAAACTAGCCACAAGCATAGCCCTAACCATAGCTCTAACCTAGCCCTAACCCAAACCCTAACCCTATCCTAACCTGAGAAATAACATTGACCTAACCCGAGCCCTAGCCCTAGCCCGAAACCTAGCCCTAAGCCCTAACCTTCCCCAACCTGAGCCCTGGCTCTAAACCTAGCCCTAAAATAGCCCCAACCCTAGCCCTAGACCAAGACTAGCTGTAACCATAGCCCTAACACTAGCCAAACTAACCGAAGCCATGTCCCCAGCCATAACCCTAGCCCTGGCCCTAAACTTAGCCCTAAACCCTGTCAGAATTCTAACCCCCTAGCCCTAACCCTAGCCTAAAACCTAGCCCAACCCTAGTCCTAGCCCTAACCCTAGCCCAACCCTCACCCTAGCCTTTTGAACTAACCCTAACCCTAGCTCTAACCCTAGCCCAAACCTAACCATAGGCCCAACCCTAATCCTGGCTTTAACACTAGCTCTAACTCCAAGCCTAACCTTAACCGGAAGCCTAGCCGTACACTAACCTTAGCCCTAACCCTAAGCTAATGCCAATCCTAACCTAGCCTGAACCCTAACATTGGCAATAACCCTAACCTAAGGAATCCTAAACCTAACCCCAGCCCTAACAATAGCCCCAGCCCCAACCCTATCCCACTTAACCTAAAACTAGCCCCAACCTAACCCGAAACCCCAACCTTAACCCTAGCCTTAACCCTAGAACTAACCCTAACGCCCAAAAGCAACCCCAGCCCTAACCATACGCCCAACTGTAATAATTAACCCTGGCCCTTACCATAGCCGTTACCCAGCACTAAGCCTAGCCTAACCTAGCCCCAACCCTAACCCTAACCTTAACCATAACCCTAGCCCGAACACTAAACGAACCCTAACCCTAACCCTGCCAAGCCCTAAACCTACCCTCCACTACCTAACCCTTCTTTAACGTAACCCGAACTTAAACTAATGCTAGCCAGCATAAAACCCAGCCCTAACCCTAATCCTCCACCAGCACCACTAGGCCTAACACTAGCCCTAAACTCCCGCCCCAGCCATAACCCTAACCTAACCCTAGCTCTAAAACTACACTGACCCTAACCCTAAAAATTTACCTAACCTGCCAAGCTTAGACATAACGCTAAAACTGCCCCAACCCCAAACCCAGCCCAATTTTAGCCGTCACTTTAGCCGTAACACTATACCTACCACTAGCCCAAGCCCTAAAATTAGGAAAAGGATAGCCCTAACCAATTTAAACCCCAGCTCCAACCCAAACCCTAACCCTAGCCCTAACCCTAACCCTAACACAAAGGTAGCCCTAAAATACCCCCAACCAACCCTAGCCCTAACCATAACCCTAGCCGTAAAAAACCCAAAACCCAGCCATTAACCCCCCGCCCCAACCCCAAACCAGCCCAGCCCAACAGCCCTAACCCTAGCCCTAATCCTAATCCTAAATCAACCACTACGACTAGCCCTAAACTCTAGCCTTACCTTAACCCTAGCCCTAGCCCTAAAACCCCTTATCCCTAACCCTAACCCAACTAGATAAATCTAGCCCTAACCCAGAATTAACTTTTAACGTAACACTAATCCTTGCCCTAACCATAGCCCTAGCCCTAACCCTAACCTTAACCCCAGAACAACCCTAACCCAATGCTAGCCCTGACCAAGAAATAACCCTAACCCTAGACCAACCCCAATCCCAGCATTAACCCTAGAACTAACCCTAAACACAACACTAACCCTAGTCCTAACAATTCCCTAACCCTAACCCCAACCCTAGCCCTAAACATAACCCTAACCCTAACCCAAACCCAACCCAGCACTAACCCTAACCCTAACGTTACCCTAAACCTAAAACCCTAACCCTTACCTTAACATAGCATTAAAAACTAGCCCTAATGCTAAGCCTAACACTAGCCTTAACCTAACCCGAGTCCTTCGCCTAAACCCCCGTGCTAAAAAACCCGAACTAATCCTAATGCTAACACTACCACTACCACTAGCCCTAATCTCACCCTTGCTTTAACCCAAACCCTAGCCCTAACAATAATCCAAGATTTAAACCCCATCCCTAACCCTAAACATAGACCCCACCCTAACTTGGCCTTTAAAACTAGAACTGACACTAACCCAGCCCTAACCCTAGCCCTAACCCTAGCCCTAACCCTAGCCCTAACCCTAACCCTAAATTTAGCCCTAACCCCAAACCCAAACCATAACCCTAGCCCTGACCCTAAACCTAGACCTCACCCTAGAGCTAACGCCAATCCTAAACCTAATCTGAACCCTAACATTGGCTATAACCCTAACCTGAATTCAAACTCTAACTCTAAGCCTAAACCTAACCACTATCCTAACCCTAAACCTAGCCTTAATCCTAACCCTAACCCTAACCCTCGCCTTAACCCTAGAACTTACACTAACCCTAACACTAACCCTCGCCATAACCACAGCCCTCACACTAAGCCTAACCGTATCCCTAACCCTAGAACTAATCCAAAACCTATCACTAACCCTAGCCCTAAGCCTGGCCCTAACTCTAAAACTAACCCAGGCTCTAACCCTAGCCCTAACTCTAGCACTAAGCCTAGTCCTAACTCTACCCATAAACCTAACCTGAACCTTAAAACTAACACTAACCCAAGCCCCAACCACGGCCCTAACCCTAACTCTAGCCCTAGACCTAACCCTAACCCTAGCCCTAACCCTAGAGCTAAAACCAATCCTAAACCTATTCTGAACCCTAACAATGGCCATAAACCTAACCCGAATGCAAACCCTAACCCTAACCCTAATCCCCAACCCTAGCCCCAATCCTAACCCTTATCCTAACCCTTATCCTAGCCCTAACCCTAACCCTAGCATTAACATTAGCCCTAACACTAAGCCTAACCCTAGGCTTAATCCTAAACCCCTGTCCTAAGCCTAACTGTAGCCCTAACCCTAGAACTCACCCTAACCCTAACCCTAACCCTAAGCTTACGCCTAACTCTAGCCCAAAACCTAACCCTAACCCTAGCCTAAACCCGAGGACTAAGCCTAGTCCTAACTCTGGCCCTAAACCTAACCATAACCCTAACCTTGACACTACCACTATCCCTAAACCTAATCCTAGCCGTAAGACCTAGTCCTAGACCAAACCATAGCCCTAACCCTAACTCTGAGCCTATCCCTACCACTACCCCTAGCCCGAACACTAGCCCTAGCCCTACCCCTAGCCCTACCCCTAGCCCTAACTGTAATCCTAACATTACCACTACCAGTAAGCCTAAACCAGTAGCCCTAAGCTCTAGCCCTAGCCCTAACCCTAACCCTAGAACTAACCCCAACCCTAACCCTAGCCCTACCCCTAACCCTAATCCTAACCCTAACCTTCATCCTAGAACTAACCCTAACCCTAACACTAACCCTAGAATTAACCCTAACCCTAACTCTAACCCAACCCCTACCCCTACCCCATCCCTAAACCCAACCCTGGCCATAAACCTAACCATAACCCTAGCACTAAGCCTAGTCCAAACTCTACCCCAACCCTAACCCTTACCCTAACCTTAACGTTACCACTAACTCTGGCCCTAACCCTAGCCCTAAGACCTAGACCTAGCCCTAACCCTAGCATTAACCCTAACTCTTATTCCTAACCCTACCACTAAGGCTAGCCCTAACCCTAGCCCTAACCCTAATCCTAACAGTACCACTACCACTAGGCCTAACACTAGCCCTAAGGTCTAGGCCGAGCCCTAACCCTAACCCTAGCCCTAACAGTACACTAACCCTAACCCTAAACCTAGACCAAAGCCTAGACCTAAGCTTAGACCTAACCCTAAACCTAGCCCCAATCCTAACTCTGGCCCTAACCGTAGAACTAAACCTAACCTTAACCCTAACCCTAACCCTAGCACTAACCCTAACCCTAGCCCTAACCCTAGCTGAAACCATAACCCTTAACTTAGCCCTAACCATAACCCTAGCCCTAACCCTAACCCAAGTCTTAACTCTAGAACTAACCCTAAACCTAACATTAACCCTAGCCCTAACCATAGCCCGAACTGTAACTGTAACCCTAACCCTAACCCTAACCCTAACCCTAACCCTAGCTCTGTTTTCAAAGGAGGAGGTTGTGCTTTTTACAGCTCCTCAATACCTTTCAGCAAAACAGTGGATTCTGCTGAATCCAGTGAAAATGCGGGAACCTTTACTAATTGGGGTAGGCAGTGGAACCCTTCAGGCATCAGGGGAGTCAAGAATGGAACCTCAAAAGAAGAATTTTGAGGGGTTTGGGAGGAAATCAAACTCAGCCCCCAGGAAAACGTGCAGAGGCTTTACAGCAAGCAATGGCTTCCCAGGAAAGCAAAGAATCCAGTGAAAATGCTGCAACCTCACAAATTTGGGGGTGGCAGGGGAAACCCCTTCAGGTATCAGGGGAGTCAAGAATGGAACCTCAAAAAAAGAATTTTGGGGGGGTTTGGGGCAGATCAAACTCAGCCCCCAGGAAAACTTGCAGAGACTTTACAGCAAGCAATGGCTTCCCGGGAAAAGGGAAAAGAGAAAGAAACTGAAGAGTGTTTGAAACTGGCAAGCAAGGACAAAAACACTGGGGTACTGGGGATTCTGAAACTGAGAAGGGACTTGGGGCTAGACTGGCTTCTTGTAGTGCCAAGGAAACATTAAAAACCCCAGGGAAGGAGGTTTTACGGGGAAAAAAGCTCCCAAAGGGAAGGGGGGAAAAGGGGGAAATTGTTTCAGTCAGCTCTGAAAGAACAGGGCGTGGCAGGCATGGCAGAAACAGAAACTGCCTGAAAAGGGCAGCCAAACTTACTGCAAGGAGAATTAAAAGTGGACTCTGGGCTCCAGAAAGATATCCAGGAAAAAGAAGACTTTCAAAATCCCCAAGGAACAAACTTTGTGCTGCAAAAAGAAGCAAGCAGCCATTTGGGAAAACAAAAAAAACTAGCCAGCAAAACTGAAAGTAAACTCTGAGCTGCTACAGCCTGCTGTAACCATGGAAACAGGCCCAGAGGGGGGGGAAGGAAAAAACCCGGGGTTTGGCTACTGCTGAAAACTTTTTGCAGGATTTCTTTTTCTTTAATCAGTATAAAGAAACATATTTTTTGAATACAGAAAAACTGGGAGATTTTTTAGGACTGTTGGAGGAATCTACTAAAGAGTTTGAATTAGAAACTGTTTTCACAGAACCAGAGGAAGCCACAGAATGTTTGCAGGGGGACTTTTATTTGAGAAAAATAAAACAGAGCATACTTGGGGGGGGGATTCGATCAGAGAGGCCCTCCAGGAGTTAAATGATTATGGCAGGAGCCTGTTGAGGAAGTCAGTGGGGGAAAGAAAGCAAGAGGAGTATGAACCCCTTTGGGTAAATATTGTAACTAGCATCAATGAACAGAATGAAGAGGTTAGGAAAACCTGCAGGTTTATAAAGAGAGGAAAGGACTTTTGTTAGACCAATTTGTTTTGAAAACCAAAGAGGAGAAAAGTAAAGAAAATACAAAGATTAGAAGAGACAGGGAGCCAAAGCTTCGCAGAAAAAAAGCCCATTTGAAGAGGCTTTGAATACAAGTAGAGATCGCTCCCCACTCAAACCAGGGAATTGTTCAGAAGAAGAACTGTGTCCTGTGAGCCTATTCAAAACGAAGCACGCACAGCCTCGCAAGCCAGAGGAGACAGAGAAGGAGGTTTGTGCTGGGCAGCTTGCAGGGACTGTACCCTTTAACCCAATAAAACTTACAAACGAATCGGGAAAGGAGGGAGTGGAGAGACTGGAGGGGCCCTCCTTCCAAGAGCGAAGGGAAAGGAGTGCTCTGGCATTTCTTCTCTGCCCCGGGGAGCAGCGAGAGCTCGGGGGAAAGCAGCGGGGGTGAGGAGGAGGAGGAGATGGAGGAGGAAGGCGTGGGGGTGAATCCCAGAGGAAAAGGGGTGACGAGGAAAACAGTGGAAGGAGGAAAAGGTCTCTCCCCAGGGAAAAAAGTCACAAAGGACTATTTAATTCACCAATATGACACAGATTTCCAAAGCGTGGAGGAGGGAGAAGGGGCGGAGCGGGAGGGAACTCTTTCAGAAGGTTCCAAAAATACAATCCTTTCCCGAAAAAGGCAGATCTCAGCAGCCTGGACGGAACTCAACCCCCTTGGGAAAACAAAGCGACCAATATTATTTTGCCAAAAACTTTGAAAAAGTACGATACGCTGAAACTCTGGGGCTACACGGTGGCACACTTGCCCTCCCGGGTCTAAAGGTCGCTTGCCCAGTTTCAAAAAGTACAGCAGAGATAAACTTTGGGGTATCCTAGAGAAGAGCTTTCCTTTGCTAAAATCAGTGCTGTCAGGATTGCTGGTCAAACAGTCTCAGGAGAAGGTGTCCTATGCCAGGACTTTAGCCTTGGAGATTGTTGAGCATTTGCTACTGGGCAGGAAGCCAAAGACCTCTGTTATCGTTCTGCCGGACTGGCTAAAGGGAGGACCAATTGACGAAGACCTTTCAAGAGATCCATAGGACCTAAAGTCCCCCCAGAGAACCAGACTCCTTTGGTTTGGATACAAATGGACAATACGTCCAAGATGGTGAGCAGAGAAGCCGGGAGGGAGTGGCTCTTAATGGTCACAGCAGACTTACGACAGCGCAGAAAGATTGCCAAGCAGTAAGGTTTTGATCCAACGGAAGAAAAAGCTAAGGGAACCAGACAAGAGAAAATCATGGAAAAGTTGAGGAACTGGAAAGAACCAACCCGGCGTTGCAGTTTGAGAGGAGCCCTGCGGGACGTGAGGCCCTGAGTTCCAGTTTGGGGGGCGCGTGCTAGGGCCGTCCCCAGCAACCGGTGAGGATCCGAGAGAGGCGAGGGGGAGGAGGGGGGGGGTGCAGAGGATGGGGAGCAATGTACGACGGGAAGGTGGGGGGAAATGTAGGACTTAGAGGGACTTTAGCGACATCAGCGATTCCGACCTTGACCGGAGGGTGTCTGCTAGAGTGAGCAAGAAACCGAGACGGGAGCAAGCTTGGGGAGATAGAGTGGATACGGGAAGTGGGACCGGTGGCTGGAGAGGGTGGAAATGGGTTTGGTGTGGGAGAGCAAAGAGAAGGACTTGGTCAGGAGGGGGGGGGCTGGGGGGACCTCAATGGAAGATGCTGCCGGTTTGGGTGTTTTTTTCCCCCTGGGGGAGAACAGAAAAACCCCCTTTTGATGACCGAGATGAGAACTAGGGAGCCGGGGGGGGGCCGAAGAGATTATTGGAAGATGCGGATGCCTCCGGTAACGGCCGTTTTCCGACAAGGCCTAGAATGGACTCTGGAAATAATGTGACATAAAAAGGGAAAAGGTGTTTTAAACCCTCCGCCAGACAGACACAAAAAAGGAGAGGGAGGGAGATGATACACGGGCAATGACACCCAAGGGGAGGCACCTCGTGGAGCTTCTACTTTGCCGCCCGGACTGCCCGGTGGGAGGACTGGTGGCAAACCCCCAGGAAAAAAAAAGACAGGACGTATGCTAGCATAGCAGGGCGGGGCACTGGTACTGCTGGCCCCTTCCAATATTTCAGGCTTGACCGAAGAGGAAGAGGAATATTTAGACAGTTTTTTTCATCAAGCTTCAGATGTCAGGAATCCTAGAATGCGCTATGTTGTGCGCTTCAGATATCTGGGGTCAGACCCGGAGAGAGGACCCCAGGGCTTATATTTCCAAGAGGCTCCTTAGGGATACTTTGGATGCCCCTAGAGAGGATATTGTGGCGGTGATTCAATTACCAGGGTCTAGGGAAATCGATGTTTGTTTAGCTTCTGAAAAGGTTTACAAAGATTTTCTGGATGAAGTCCAAAACGGTAAAACGTTTGACCCAGAGTTGCTGACTGAATATGAAATGATCCCACTATTTAGGGGGGATACAAAGGTCTTGACCATAAGTTTCAGAACGACCACCATCCCCGCTCAGGATATAGCTCGATGGGTGCCTAAATTGGGCCAACCATTTTGTCGGGCCCTGATAAGAAGGAAGACGAACAGAGTTATTGGCCGGAGAATATAGGTGTGTGGTTTCTTTTTAAGAATGAGGACCCTGAATATAGGCAGGGAAAAATCCCCAAAGTACTTTTTCCTGGGGGTGGGGGGGATCACCAAATACAGCGGCCAGCCCCAGGTTTGGGTTTCCCACTGTGGGTCTTAGGTCACCAGGGGGGTTTTTTATGCACCACTCCTTTGTGCTCCCGCTGTGGCGCCAGGGGCCATCCAAAGGTGGCCTGTCACAGCAGCATCAGGTGCAACTTTTGTGGTGAATTGGGACACATTTTTTGGTGTCCCCAGGCCTATTACAACCAGCAAGATGGTAAAGTCTTTGAGAAGGCCCAAACAAGTAGCCAGAACGGGGAAAGAAATAGCTCAGTCCAAGGAAAAGACAAGTCTCCTGAGGGACACCTTGAGAGGCGGGGGAGAGGAGTTGCTACCTGTGAAGAGGCGTGAAAACAGAGAGGGGAAAGGCCCAGGACCTCTCTGGAGAACAGACAGCATGAGACAGTGAAAAAAGGGAAAGGGGGTTAAAAAATGGAACATGGTACCAGGGAGGGGTGTGGGAAGAATAGATGGAGACCCCAGAGAAAGGAGAAAGTGAGTGAAGAGGCAGTTAGGGGTCATAATAGGTTCTATGTTCTTGCAAAGAGGAGGGAAGAGTTGGGGGAAGAGACTAGGTCAGTTCCTAAGGAATTCAGTGATAGAGAATTGTTGGTGGCTGTCGGGGGGCGGGAGACAGACAACCTAAACAAGCAGGGGGAGAAAAAGGGACAAAGGAGCCCAAGGAGACCAAGGAGCAAAAGGCATGGAGCGATGAGGAATCAGGTGGTAGACCAGGAAAGTAAGGAAAGTAAAGCAAAAGGAAAGGTGGTGGGAAGTGGAGAGTCAGTGGTAGAAGGACAGGCAGTGCTACCGTCGGGTGGGAGTCCTGAGGGCTTGCCTGAAAAGATTGGTAGAGAATTGTGATGGGGAGGGGCATTTGGCGGGGATTTTGGGTCCCCTTCCCCATTATTATTTTCAGAAGAAGTAGAAGTTTGTATGCAAGAACTTGATGGCAGATTGATGAGGCCTCCCGATGCTGAGTTGGGTCTCCTTTTTCCCCCCTCCATTGCCACCCCCTCCCTACCCCGGACCTCCTGATGCCCTCCCCTGCCCTTTTTCCCTCCCGCCCTCCTGACCTGGATGGCGCGGTGCCCCCATCATCATCCCTTGTTTCCCCGACCACTCCAAACCTATCCCATTTAGTGAGACTACACCTTTGGGTTTGCCGGAGGAGGTAGAGAGGAGCCAGTTAGAAACAATGAACCAGAGGGACAGGGAGGCCAGAGAGACGGAGAGCTTGGGGATTGAATGGGGCTGAGTAGCTTCCGATGGAGTGGACTGTGCTGGTTTGGATGCTAACAAAACAATGATTTGCCACTATATTATATTTTTGAATCAAGAGAAGTTTCTTCAAAATCAATCCTTGTTTGGGAGGAAAAAAGGGAAACCCGTTTTTAATAAGGGGTTTTTTAAACCCGGTTGGTTTTAATAAGGCTAATTTTATTGTTAATCTTGGAATTATCACCTACTTCTCTGATAGTTTAGAATTTGGGTTTTTTGGGAAAAAAAAATAACAAAACAAAACAAAAATGATGTCCCTAGAATTACCACCTGGAATGTGAGAGGCCTGAGGATGGCTGAGAAAACAAAAAGGGGATTCTTCCCCCGCTGGCAATGATGCCGCACGATGTGGTGGTTTTACAAGAGACTCACCTGGTGAATGAACAGCAAAAGCTCGCAAGCGCAGAAATTGTAGACAAAAGGACCATCCGTTTGGGCCTACGGGGAGGAAGGTCAGGCAGGTGTGGCGGTTTTGTTTAAAGCGAGACAGGACCTCCATGTCGAATTTGTCCTGGAGGCCTTGCCTGGCAGGTTGTTGATTGTTGACTTTAGCCTGGTAGAGATTTTAAGGGATGGGAAGGAGGAAAAGAGGCCTTTTCGACTTTGTGGCCTTTAGCCCCCCTAGCGGCATCGCGGCGGAAATTTTTTGGGCCCATTTGAAGGGGTATTGTTCCACTTATAGACATTTATTAATTGCAGGGGACTTTAATAATAGGAGCAAATTTCAGATTACTCAAAATTTTGTGGTTAGGGAGAATAGCGGGAAGAAATCACCCATTTTAACACCCGAGGAAAGACTCCTTGAGAATTTCTTGTTGGACCACAATCTCAAAATTTGGGCCTTTACAATCAGCTGGGATTCTTTCCTCTCCCATGTAAAAAGGCATTTTTTGATCAAACGGTCAACCGGGAAGTGGGAAGTTTACTTGTTACCAAAAAGGCAGAGCTAGTAGATTGGATAGGATTAGAGCCCCCCGCAGACTTTTAAAAATTCCCCAGATTGTCAACTGTCAGTCACCCCCCTGGTCAGATCATGTTATGCTTTCTATGGAATTGGCTTTGGGTGAAATTCACCCCAGGGGGGAAAACCCCTCTGGAAAGGTCCGCCCAAAGACGATTCGTAGCGCTGCTTGCAAGGAAGAAATTCCCGGGCCCTCTTGGCAAACATGCTGACGTTAGAGGATCTGTATTTTGGAGAATTGTCAAACTGATGGGAGCGAGCCAAAAAAGTATAGGAAAACCTGTCAACATTATGAAAAACGTCAAACAATGGAAGGATCTCCAGAATTATCAGGTAGCGGTACATCAGTTTCTGAAATGTCACCAGAAGGTCAACCAGGGGTTCCCGGTAAATCAGGATTTGTTGGAGTGGTCAAGAGGAGTTATTAGAGATTTTTCCCAAAACAGACAAAAAATGGGAAAAAAAAATTTTCAAAATTTTCGAACAAAAGGGGCAGTGGTGGACATTGAAGAATGGGCTGAGCCCCCGAAGTCCCCAAGCTTCCATTGTTATGCGAGGATTGAGGCGTTGCGAGAAGGACTCGGTGAGGTTGGACCCAGCAGGAATGCTGAGCGTGATGCAGGAGTTCTACGGGGAAATTTAGGGCCAGAATATAGGGAGAGACGATATTGAGGGGTTTTTTTTATAAGGTCCCCGAAAATGTATTACAGAGGATGTATCAAGGATTGTCTCAGCGGGACAGGGATGATCTGGTGGCTCCTGTGACAGAAAAAAGGGAAATTCAGGATGTCATCGCGAAGGAAGGAGCAAATCTGCTCCGGGTCCGGACGGGGCTCGGATGGAGTTTCTACAAGACTTTTGCTAGGTGGCTGGTTCCTCCGTTCACCCGAGTCTTAAATGAGCTCTTGTCCAGGGAAAGCCTGACCAACTCCTTTTTAAAGGTATTTTGATTTTCTTTCCCCCAAAAAAGGAGATTTGACTTTGCCTCAAAATTGGCGGCCCATCGTTTTAACCAATGTGGATTATAGAATACTGGCAAAGGTTTTAAACAACAGATTACCAAGTTAGCTTCAAGAATTGTTTTGGCTTCCCAAACCGGGGCCCCTTTGGGGCGTTCTATGTTGGATTCTCTGTGTTTGTTTAGAGAGGTATTTTATTTGGCCCGAAAAAAGGGAAAAAGGGAAAAGGGGAAAAAATTGCTGTTAGATCAAACCAAGGCTTTTTATCGAGTTCACCATCCCTTTATGTGGGAAGCCCTGGGGGGCTCCCTCTTTATTTTGTTAGGTATGTTCAGTTTTTATTTGAAGGCACGAGTGATCCCTCAGATCAATGGGCACAGAGGGGCTCCGATTAGGGTGAGTTCGGGAGTCAGGCAAGGCTGTCCTTTAAGCCCCCTCCTTACGTACTGATTTTGGATTCTGTTCTCTGCCAAATTTCAAAAAAGAGGAAAGGATCACGGGTTGGGGTTCCCCCCCCCAGCGGGGGGAACGTGTTTTTTCCAGGGAGGTTTCGGTTAAGCAGGTGGGAAAAATGCAGCCCACGCAGATGACGTTTCTCTGTTTGTCAACAATCAGGGAAAAGATTGTTTCAATTCTGAATGTGTTTGAAGGCTATGAGCGGGTTTGGGGGTCAGTTTTAAATTTTCCCAAAAAACCAATTTATCTCTTTTTTTTAGGAAAGGGAAAAAAACTTTTTTTCTATCTCCAGTGAACATTGGAGCAATGAAACAAGAGACACGACGTGAAAAGGAAAGTGTAGAGAAATTAAAGGAGTACAAAATGTTAGGTTTATGGTTTTCCATAAAACCTTTTGGGTGGGAAAAGAATTGGCAGCTTTGGTTGAGAAAATGAAGGAATGTTTTGAGAAATGGAAACCATGGAAATGGAATGTTTACCAGAAGGCGGTGTACATCAAAAGTCACCTCATGCCCTTGGCTTTGAATTTGGCCGCAGCCACCCACCCCCGCAAAGCCTGCTGAAGGAAGCGGAAAAAGGGTTTTCCCATTTCTTGGGGAACGGCTACTTTTCCCCTGCCTCGGGCGGTGGCCTTTAGGAAAAAGGAACAGGGAGGCCTTAACCTACCCGGGACTGCGCCTAAAGTTTCTGGCTACTTTTCTCAGCCAGAACTTTGGAAAGTTTAGCCAGTGGTTTTGTCAGCAGACAGGCCTAGAGGGGTGGGTTCTTTTTTGCAGAACATTGGGTGAAGGAGAGTTGGGCTGAGAAGTGGTGGGGAAAGGGGGGCCTTTCCGGGTGACAGCCACCATGAGACCCCGCGGGCCCTGACTTCCTCAGGGAGGTCTATGGGCAGATTCAGCAAAACGGGGTCTTGGCGGAGTGGTTTAAGACCAAAAGGGGGGTCTTGTGAGATTTGAAGCGTTACATATACTGGGAAATGGTGGGCGTGGTGTTTTTTCAGCCGCAGTTGGAAAAAAATGCCAAGAAGGACCATTTGTCCGTGTATTTTAAAAAAAGTGCCCCGAAGCATCAATGTTTTACGGACCGGGGGTCCCCCTTTTTTTGTGGGACATTCGATGGAGATTCTACCATCAAATCTATTATTTAAAAGGAAACCAACCGTGGCTGAAGGAAACAGAACAAATATGTCCTAAACTTTTGTGTCCGACAAACCCCCTGTTAGTGGAAGTCAAGCCAAGGAGACTACGGAGCACTTTATAAAGCACTGCCCGTCAGCCAAGGAAACTTGGAAGAAGATAGCTGCCGCCCTTGACTGGCCAGACTTGGCATGACAGCCTTGGGAGGCGGTGGCGTCTGGATTGGAGCCAAACCCGAGTCAGAGGACCACATCGATACCTGGGGGGAAAAAAAGGGAAAAGAGGACATAACGGGAGGCTTGTTAATTTGTTCTGGGTTGTTCCCTGGTCAACCGTAAGACTGGTTAACTTATATAGTTTGCTGGCTTTGGTTTTCCAGAGGAAAAAAGAGTTAGTTACACAGACAAAAGCGGATGTTAATGTTGCTGTTCGGTTTGTAGTGAATAAAATAAAAACTCTAAGTGAAACAGAAAGAGGCAGGATGTCTTCAAAGAGATGGAAGGATTTTGACCATGGCTGGCAGAAACAACACCTGGCATAACTTGAGGTGTAGGTTATGCACTTATAAGTGATAGTCATATTAATAACTTTTTGTACTTTCTTTGAAGAAGTGTAATATTTTGTAAAATTTATAATATTTTGAAATGTTGTTTTAATAATGTTGATTTGTTATTCCATTTTTTTAAATTTTAATTTGTAATAAGCAAATGTGTTTGTAGGATGTTAAAATTTTAATAAAATTACTTAAACCTAAAAAAAAAAATTACTTAAACCTAACCTTTACCCTAACCTAACCCTAGCCCAAATCATAACCCTAAACCTAGCACTAATACTAACTCTAGCCCCCAAAAATTTAAACCCCAGCCCTAACCCTTGCTGAAACCATAACCTGAGCCCTAACCCTAACCCTAGCTTTAACACTAGCCCTTAGGCTAAGGCTAATCCTAGCCTTAACCCCAACACTAGCCCTAACCCTAACCCTAGCCCTAACAGTAGCCCTAGCCCCAACTCTAACCCTTATCCTAACCCTAACACTAACCCTAACCCTAGCCCCTTTAAACCTAGAACTAACCCTAACCCTAACATTAACCCTATCCATAACCATAGCTCTAACCCTATCCATAAACCTTAGCCTAACCCTAACCCTAACACTAGCTCTAAACCTAACCCTAGCCCTAACTGTAACCCTAGCCTTAATCCTAGAATAACCCTAACCCAAAAATTAACCCTATCTATAAACCTAGTCCTAACCCTAACCCTGGCCCTAACCCTAGCCCAAACCCTAGCCCTAACCCTAGCCCAAACCCTAACCCTAACCCTAGGCCTAATCCTAACCCTAACTCTAACCCAAACCCTAGCCCTAACTCTCTAGCCTTCACTTTCACCCTAACACTTTTTACCACTAGCCCAAGTCCTAAAACTCACCATAAGCATAGCCGTAACCATAGCTCTAACCCTAGCCCTAATCCAAGCCCTAACACTAGCCCAAACCTGAGAAATAATATTAGACCTAGCCCCCCACCCTAACCTAGCCCTGAGCCCTAACATTAACCTTAGCACCTACCTGAGTCCAGCTTAAACCTAGCTGTAACTACAGCCCTATACGGAACCCTAGACCAAGTCTCACTGTAACCCTAGCCATAACGCTAGCCATACCAAACCTAGCTGATGTCGGCGGAAGGCTGGGGTTGAGCAGGGGTGGTTCAGGAGTCACAGGAGTCTTGCTTGGGAAGGCCCCTGCCAGCGGTCAAAGGCAAACACAAATAGTCATTACAGCAGGTTCAATAGAAAGTAAAGAAAGGGTTACTTCACCCAGGAGGCTGGCAGAAGGCTGGGCTGGCTGTAACTCTGGGCAAGGATGCGGTCGCAGACAGGCGTGGCTGAAACCAAGCACGGGCAGACATCTCACAGAAAGCCAACAGTTGTTACTCCGTGCCTGCCGCTGCCTCTCACTGGCCTTAAGTAGGCCTCCAGGGTTGGCGGCAGCCAATGTGACAGCTGGCTCACAGCTGCAAGCCCTTAGCCAGGCTCACAGCTGCGAGCCCTCAGCCAGGTGAGAGCTCTCAGCCTGCAGCCGCTGCTCCAGCAGCCGTCAGGAGCGGTGGGCGGCCTCCTTGGCCTGCCGCCGCTGCTGGAATGTGGGGGGAGGGCCGGCAGCCTCCTCCGGATCGGGGCCGCAGGTGGGCGGTGCCCCAGGATGGAACCTGGGTCCCACCCACCCCGGCAGACTGCTCGGGTGTTCCTCCTCGGCGGCGGCGGCCTCCGCGGCGTCCAAGCAGCCTTTCCCAGCGGCGGGGGCCATCCTCCATTCCGAGGACTGCTTCCATGACGGCCCCCGAACCGCCGCCGGGGGCCGGATGGGCCGGAGCCCCGACATCCGAATCCTAAACATAACCCTAGCCCTGGCCCTAACCCTAGCCCGAACCCTAGCCACAACCCTAACCCCAATCCTAGCCCTAACCCTAGTCCTAAATGTAGTCCTAGCCTAACATGAGACCTAACCGTAACCGTAGCTTAGCCCAACCCTAGCCCTAACCCTAATCCTAACACTATTACTACCATAAAACCTAACACTAGTCCTAAGCTCTAGCCCTAGCCCTAACCCTAGCCCTAACCCTAGCCCTAACACTATTGTAACCCTAACCATAAAACCTAGACCAACCCTAGACCTAAGCCTAGACCTAATGTTATACCTAGCCCCAAACCTAAGTCTATCACTAACCGAAGAACTAAACCTAACCCTAACCCTAAATCTAGCCCGAACCCTAACCCTAGCCCTAACCCTAGCCCAAACCATAACCCTAACCGTAGCTCTAACCCAAGCCCTAGCCCTAACTCTAGCCTTCACTTTCACCCTAACACTACACCTACCACTATCCCAACCCCTAAAACTTGTCATAAGCACAGTCCTAACCATAGCTCTAACCCTAGCTCTAATCCAAGCCCTAACCCTAAAGGGTTAGGGTTAGGGCTAGTGCTACTGCTAGGTTTAACTAATTACAAATGTAATTACAAAATAAAGTTATCAAAGCAACAATATGTCAACATATTACACTGCTACAAAAAAGTACCAAAAAGGTTAGGGTTAGGGATAGGGCCGGTGTTAGGGTTAGGGCTAGGGTTAGGGCTAGGTTTAGGGTTAGCTCTAGGGTTAGAGCTAGGGTTAGGGTTAGGGATAGGGATAGGGTTTGGGCCAGAGTTAGGCCTCAGTTTAGGGTTAGGGTTTGGGCTAGGGTTAGGGCTAGGGTTAGGGTTAGCTCTAGGGTTAGGGCTAGGGTTAGGGTTAGCTCTAGGGTTAGGGCTAGGGTTAGGGTTAGGGCTAGGGCTAGGGTTTGGGCTAGAGTTAGGACTGGGGTTAGGGTAAGGGTTAGGATTAGTTCTAGGGATAGGGCTAAGGTTAGTGTTAGAGCTAGGGTGAGGGTTAGGGTACGGGTTAGGGTTGGGGCTAGGACCAGGGTTTGGGCTAGGGTTAGGTTTTGGGTTAGGGTAGTTTCTAGGATTAGGGTTAGGACTAGAGTTAGGGCCAGGGTTAGGGTTGGGGCTAGGGCTAGGGTTTGGGCCAGAATTAGGCCTCAGTTTAGGGTTAGGGTTTAGGCTAGGTTTAGGGCTAGGGTTAGGGTTAGCTCTAGGGTTAGGGTTAGGGCTAGGGCTAGGGTTTGGTCTAGAGTTAGGGCTAGGGTTAGGGTAAGGTTTAGGGTTAGTTCTAGGGATAGGGCTAAGGTTAGTGTTAGGGCTATGGTTAGGGTTAGGGTAGGGGTTAGGGTTGGGGCGAGGTCCAGGGTTTGGGCTAGGGTTAGGGTAGTTTCTAGGGTTAGGGTTAGGACTAGAGTTAGGGCCAGGGTTAGGGTTAGTTTTAGGGTTCGGGTGAGGGTTATGGCCATTGTTAGGGTTCAGGCTAGGCTTAGGATTGTCGCTAGGGCTGGGCTTAGGTCTAGCGTTAGGGTTGGGTTAGGGTTAGGGCTAGGCTTAGGGCTAGGGTTAGGGTAGTGTTAGCTCTAGGGTTAGGATTGGGACTAGGGCTAGGGTTAGGGCTAGGGTTAGGTCTGAGGTTAGGGTCAGAACTACTGTTGGGACTAGGGTTAGGGGTAGGGTTAGGTCTACTAATGCAAGGGTTAGAGTTAGGGTTAGGTCTAGGTTTAGGGCTAGGGTTAGTGTTAGGCTTAGGATTAGTTCTAGGGTTAGAGTGAGGGTACAGTTAGAGCTAGGGTTAGGGCTAGGTTTGGGGTTAGAGTTGGTGCTAGGGCTAGTGTTAGGGCTAGGATTAGCATTACAGTTTGGGTTCAGGTTAGGGTTATGGCCGGGGTTACGGTTCAGGTTAGGTTTAGGATTGGCGCTAGGGCTAGATTTAGGTAATGGGTTAGGGATAGACTTATGATTCTGGTTAGGGTTATGGTTAGGATTAGGATTAGGTCTAGGGTTAGGGTTAGGGTAGTGTTAGGGCTAGGGTTAGAGTTAGGGCTAGATCTTAGGGTTAGGGTTAGGCCTAGTGGTACTAGTAGTGTTAGGATTAAGGCTAGGGCTAGTGTTAGGGCTATGGTTAGGGCTAGGATTTGGGTTAGGGTTAGGACTCGGGTTAGGTTAGGACTAGGGTTAGAATACTGTTTGGGCTAGGGTTAGGATTAGGTCTAGGGTTAGGGTTAGGGTTAGGATTAGGGTTAATTCTAGGGTTAGGGCTAGAGTTAGGTTTAGGGTTAAGACTAGTGTTAGGGTTAATGTTAGGGTTAGTTTTAGTTCTAGGGTTAGGACTAGGGTTAGGGTTAGGGCTAGGTTTAGGCTTAGCATTAGGGCTAGTGTTAAAACTAGGGTTAGTTTTAGTGCTCAGGTTAACGTTTGGGTTTGTGCTAGGGTTAGGGCTAGGGTAAGCGTTAGGCTCTGCAGTCAGGTCTAGGGTTAGGGTTATTGTTTGGGCTAGGCTTAGTGTTAGGGTTAGGAGTAGATCTATGTTTAGGGCTAGGGTGAGGGTTAGGGCTAGGGTTACGGCTGGGGTTAGGTTTAGTTTAGCGTTTAGGGTTGAGAGTAGGGCTAGTGTTATGGCTAGGGTTGGAGTTATGGTTATGGTTCAGGTTAGGTTTAGGGTTAGGGTTAGAGTTAGGGCAAGGCTTAGGTCTAGGTTTAGTTCTAGGGTTAGTGTTAGGGCTAGGGTTTGAGTTAGGGTTAGGGTTAGCGTTAGGATTAGGGTTAGGGTTAGGGTTACGTTTAGAGATCTAAGTATGGTCAGCTTGGGTTCGAGTTATGGTTAGGGCTAGGATTAGGGCAAGGTCTAGAGTTTAGGCTAGGGTTAGGGCTACAGCTAAGGCTAGGGCTACGGCTACGGTTAGGGTTAGGCTTAGGCTTAGGGATACGGTTTAGGCTACAGTTAAGGCTACGGTTGGGGTTAGGGTTAGGGCCAGGCCTAGGGTTAGGGCTATAGTTATAGCTAGGGTTAAGTTTTGGGTAGGGGTTATGGTTGGGGCTAGGGCTAGGGCTAGGATTAGGGCTAGGGCTAGAGTTAGGGCTAGGGCCTAAAGCTAGGCTTAGGTGGAGGGTTCCATCAAGGGTTAGGGTTAGGGTGAGCTCTAAGTTTAGGGCTATGGTTAGGGTTAGGGAGAGGGCTAGGGTGAGGGCTAGGTTTAGGGTTAAGGTTAGGGCTAGGGTTACGGTTGGGTTTAGGGCTAGGTTTAAGGTTTGAGTTAGGGTTAGGGTTAGGGCTTAGTGCTAGGGTTAGGGTTCGGACTTAGTGCTAGGGTTAGGACCAGGATTATGCCTAGTTTTAGGGTTGGTGTTAGAGCTAGGGTTAGGGCCAAGCTAGGGCTAGTTTTAGGGCTAGGGCTAGGGTTAGGTTTAGGATTAGTGCTAGGGTTAGGTCTAGGGGTAGGGTTATGGCTCAGGTTAAGGTTACGGTTAGAGTTAGGGCTAGAGTTAAGTCTAGGTTGAAGGCCAGGGTGAGGGTTGGCGCTGGGGTTAGGCTTAGCATTACGGCTAGTGTTAAGTTTAGGAATAGGGTTAGTGCTAGGATTACGTTTAGGATTTGGGCTTCAGTTAGGGCTATTGTTAGGGTTAGGGTTAGGGTTAGCTCTAGGGTTATGGCTAGGGTTAGGATTATGGCTAGGGTTAGGGTTAACGTAGGGGTTAAGTTTGGGGTAGAGCTAGGGTTAGGTCTATGGTTTCAGCTTGGTTTTCGGTTCATGCTAGGGTTAGGGTTAGGGCTAGTGTTAAGGCTATCGTTAGCGTTAGGGTAGGTGCTAGGATTAGGGTTAGAGTTAGTGTTAGGTCTAGGGTTAGGGCTAGGGTTAGGGTTTGAACAAGGGTTAGGGTAGTGTTAAGGCTAGGGTTAGGGCTAGGGTTAGGGTTACGGTTAGGGCTAGGCTTAGTGGTAGGTTTATGATCATAGTTAGGGTTAGTGCTAGGGTTAGGTCTAGGGCTACGTCTTAGGGCTAGGATTCGGGCCAGCATTAGCGGTAGCGTAAAGGTTAGGGTAAGGGTTAGGGTTAGGGCTAGAGTTTGGACTAGGCTTAGTGCTATGGTTACAGCTAGGTTTAGGGCCAGGGTCGGGTTTAGGGGTAGGGGTAGGGGTAGGGTTAGGGGTTGGGTTAGGGTTAGGGTTAGGGTTTGGATTCGGGTTAGGGTTATGGCCAATGTTAGGGTTCAGGATAGGCTTAGGATTGGCATTAGCGCTAGTATTAGGGTTACAACTAGGGTTATGGTTTTGGCTATGGTTAGGGCTAGGGTTAGGGTTAGGTCAACGGTTAGAGTTAGGACTAGGCTGCGTGCTAGAGTTAGGGCTAGGGTTAGAGCCAGGGTTAGTTTTAGAGTTAGGGCCAGGGTTAGGGATAGGGCTAGTGATAGGTTTTGGGTTAGTTCTATGGTTAGGGATAGGGTTAGGAATAGGGTTAAGGTTAGGGCTAGGGTTAGGGTTAGGGTTAGGATAAGGGTTAGGATTGGGGCTAGGGTTAAGGATAGGGTATTGTTAGGGATAGGGTTAGGGTTAGGGTAGGGCTAGAGCTTAGGGCTAGTGGTAGTGGTTGTTTTAGGATTAGGATAAGGGCTAGGGTTAGGGCTAGAGCTAGGGCTAGGGCTAGGTTCAGGGTTAGGGCTCGGGTTAGGATAGGACTAGAGTTTGGATATTGTTACAGCTAGGGTTACGGTTAGGGCTACGGTTAGGGTTAGGTTCAGGGCTATCATTAGGGCTGCCCTTAGTGTTAGGGTTAGTGTTAGTTCTGGGGTTAAGGCAAGGGTTTGGGTTACGTCTAGGATTAGTGTTAGGGTTATGGCTAGGGTTTGGCTAATGTTATTTCTCAGTTTAGGGCTAGGGTTAGGGTTTGGGTTGGAGCTAGGGCTAGAGCTATGGTTAGGGCTATCCTTTTTCTAGTTTTAGGGCTTGGGCTAGTGGTAGGTATAGTGTTAAGGCTAAAGTGACGGCTAGAATTAGAGCTAGGTTTTGGGTTAGAGCTAAGGTTAGGGTTAGGGTTAGGGTTAGGGTTAGTGTTTGGGTTAGTTCTATGGATTGCGCTAGAGTTAAGGTTGGGGCTAAGTTTAGCGTTATGTCTAAGCTTAGGTGAAGGATTAGGTCAGGTTTTAGGGTTAGGGTCAGTGTAGTGTTAGAGCTAGGGTTAGGGTTAGGGCTAGGGCTAGAGCTTAGGGCTAGTGTTAGGCCTAGTGGTGCTGGTAGTGTTAGGATTAGGTTTAGGGGTAGGGTTAGTGCTAGGACTAGCGTTAGGTTTGGAGTTTGGGTTACGTTAGGAGAAGGGTTAGGATAGTGTTAGGATTAGGGTTAGGGATAGGTTTAGGGCTAGGGCTAGGGTTAGGGTTAGGGTTCATTCTAGGGTTAGGGCTAGGGTTATGGTTATGGTTAGGGTTAGTTTTAGTGTCAGAGTTAAGGTTAGGGTTAGGGTTAGGGCTAGAGTTAGGACTAGGCTTAGTGCTAGGGTAACGGCTATGGTTAGGGCCAGGGTTAGGGTTAGGGTTACAGTTGGGTGTATGGTTACGGCTAGGGTAGTTGTTAGGGTTGAGGCTGGGGCTAGTGTTATTGCTACGATTAGTGTTATGGTTATGGTTCAGGATAGGGTTAGGGTTAGAGTTAGGGCAAGGCTTAGGTCTAGGGTTAGGGCTAGGTAGGGGCTAGACTAGTGTTAGGGCTAGGGTTACGGCTAGGATTATGGCTGGGGTTAGGGTTAGGGCTATTGTTAATTTTAGACTTAAAGTTTGGGGCTAGAGTGAGGTTTAGGGTTAGGGTTTCTGTTTGGACTAGGGTTAGGGTTAGGGTCAGGGCTAGTGTTACTGCTAGGGTTGGGGTTAGGGTTAGGTTTAGTGTTAGAGTAGGGCCTCAGGTTGGTGTTGGTGTTAGGGTTAATGTTGGTGCTAGGGTTTCGGTTAGACTTAGGGTTAGGGCTACGGTTATGGCTAGAATTAGGGTTAGGGTTAGAGTTAGGGCTAGGGTTAGGTCTATGAATAGGGCGAGGGTTAGGGTTAGGGTTGGTGCTAGGGTTGTGGTTAGGGTTAGGGCTAGTTTTCGGGTTAGGGTTAGGGTTAGGGTCAGGGTCAGTGTTAGGGTTAGGGTTAGGGTTAGGCTTCGGGTTAAGGTTAGGTTTAGAGCCATGGTTAGGTCTAAGGTTAGGGCTAGGGTTTGGGTTGGGCCTTGGGTTAGGTTTATGTCTAAGGTTTTATGTTCAGGCTAGGGTTAGGATTAGGGATAGGTTTAGGGCTAGGATTAATGCTAGGGTTAGGGTTAGGGTTAGGGTTATTTCTAGGGTCAGGGTTAGGGATAGGTTTAGGGCTAGGGTTAGGGTGGGGGTGAGGGTTGGGGGTAGGGCTAAGATTAGGTCTAGGGTTAGGGCTAGGGTTAGATTTAAGGTTAGGTCTATGTTAAGTGCTAGGTTTGGGGTTAGGCTTAGGGTTAGGCTTCGGTTTAGGGTTAGGTTTAGAGCTATGGTTAAATCTAGGGTTAGGGCTAGGGTTCGGCTTGGGCCTCTGATTATGGATAGTGTTAGGACTAAAGTTAGGTGCTAGGGTTAGGGTGAGGGCTAGGGCTAGGGTTAGGGTGAGGGCTAGGGTTAGGGTTGGGGTTAGGACTAGAGTTAGGGTTAGGGTTATGCTTATGGTTAGGGTCAGGGTCAGGGTTAGGGTTCGGCTTCAGGTTAGGGTTAGGTTTAGAGCCATGGTTAGGTCTAAGGTTAGGGCTAGGGTTTGGGTTGGGCCTTGGGTTAGGGTTATGTGTAAGGTTTTATGTTCGGGCTAGGGTTAGGATTAGTTCTAGGGTCAGGGTTAGGGCTAGGGTTAGGGCTAGGGTTAGGGTTAGGGTGGGGGCTAGGGTTGGGGTAGGGCTAGGATTAGGTCTAGGGTTAGGGCTAAGGTTAGAGTTAGGGTTAGCTCTATGTTTAGTGCTAGGGTTGGGGTTAGGCTTAGGCTTCGGTTTAGGGTTTAGAGCTATGGTTAAATATAGGGTTAGGGCTTGGGTTCGGCATAGGCCTCCGGTTAGGGTTAGTGTTAGGATTAAAGTTAGGGCTAGGGTTAGGGTGAGGGCTAGGGCTAGGGCTAGGGCTAGGGTTGGGTTTATTACTAGAGTTAGGGTTAGGGTTAGAGTTAGGGTTAGAGCCATGGTTAGGTCTAAGGTTAGGGCTAGTGTTTGGGTTGGGCCTTGGGTTAGGGTTATGTGTAAGGTTTTATGTTCAGGCTAGGGTTAGGATTAGGGATAGGGTTAGGACTAGGATTAACTCTAGGGTTAGGGTTAGGGTGAGTTCTAGGGTCAGGGTTAGGGATAGGTTTAGGGTTAGGGTTACAGTGGGTGTTAGGGTTGGGGTAGGGCTAGGATTAGGTCTAGGGTTAGGGCTAGGGTTAGAGTTAGGGTTAGCTCTATGTTTAGTGCTGGGGTTGGGGTTAGGCTTAGGCTTCGGTTTAGGGTCAGGTTTAGAGTTATGGTTAAATCTAGGGTTAGGGCTAGGGTTCCGCTTGGGCCTCCGGTTAGGGTTAGTGTTAGGATTAAAGTTAGGGCTAGGGTTAGGGTGAGGGCTAGGGCTAGGGTTAGGGTTGGGGTTAGGACTAGAGTTAGGGCTAGGGTTAGTCTCAGGGTTAGGGCTAGGATTAGAGTTGGGGTTAGGGTTCGGTTTCGGGCTAGGCTTAGGTCTAGGGTTAGTTCTAAGTTTAGAGTTTGGGTCATCTCTAGCTTTAGGGCTAGGTTAGGGTTAGCGCTAGGGTTAGGACTAGGGTTAGCATTGTGGTTAGTATTAGTTCTAGTGTTAGGTCTCGGGCTAGGGTTAGGGCTATGGTTAGGCTTAGTGTTAGGGCTAGTGTTAAGGCTAGGGTTAGGGTTAGGTCTCGGGTTAGGGTTTGGGTTCGGGCTAGGGTTAGTGCTAGGGTTAGGGTTAGCTCTATGGTTAGGGCTACGATTAGGGTTAGGGTTAGGGTTAGGATCAGTTCTTCGGTTAGGGCCAGGGTGAGGGTTAGGGCTTGTCTTAGGGCTAGGTTTAGGTTTAGGGTTTTGGTTAGGATTAGAGGTAGGATTAGGTTAAGTTTTAGGGCTATGGTTAGGGTTTGGGCTAGGATTAGGCTGAGCATGAAGGCTAATGTTAAGGCCTGGTTTAGGGTTGGGGCTAGGGTTAGGGTTAGGATTTGGGCTGGGGTGACGGCTATTTTTAGGGTTAGGGTTAGTGTTCGCTCCAAGGTTATGGCTAGGGTTAGAGTTTGGGCTAGGGTTAGGGTTAAGGTAGGGCTTAAGGTTGGGGCTAGAGCTAGTGTTACCTCTATGGTTACAGCAAGTGTTAGGGTTGGAGCTAGGGTCAGGTTTAGGGATAGTGTTAGGGGTAGGGTTAGATTTAGTGCTAGGGTTAAGGTTGGGTTAACACTAGGGTTAGGTCTAGGGTTAGCTCTAGGGGTAGGTCTAGGGGTAGGGTTAGGGCTAGTGTTAGGGATAGAATTAGGGTTGGGGCTAGGGTTAGAGTTAGGGTTAGGGATAGGGATAGGGTAGTGTTAGAGCTAGGGTTAGGGTTAGGGCTAGGGCTAGGATTAGGGTTAGTGTGTGGGCTAGGTTAGGGCTAGGGTTAGGGCTAGCTCTATGGTTTAGGCTAGGGTTAGAGTTATGATTAGGGCTAGGGTTAGGTCCAGGGTTAGGGCTAGGGTTAGTGTTAGGCTTAGAATTATTTCTAGGGTTAGGGTGAGGGTACAGTTAGAGCTAGGGTTAACGTTAGGGTTAGGGCTAGGGTTAGGGTTAAGTTTGGGGTTCATGCTAGGGCTAGTGTTAGGGCTAGGATTAGCATTGCAGTTTGGATTCAGGTTAGGGTTATGCTGAGGTTCAGGGTAGGTTTAGGATTGGCGTTTGGGCTAGGTTTAGTTAAAGGGTTAGGGATAGAGTTATGATTCTGCTTAGGGTTACGGTTAGGTCTGGGGTTAGGTCTAGGGTTAGGGTTAGGGTAGTGTTAGGGCCAGGGTTAGAGTTAGGTCTAGGGCTAGAGCTTAGGGTTAGGTTTAGGCCTAGTGGTAGTAGTAGTGTTACGATTAAGGCTAGGGCTAGTATTAGGGCTGGGGTTAGGGTTTTGGCTCGGGTTAGGTTGGGACTAGGGTTTGGATAGGGTTAGGGTTAGGGTTAGGGTTAGGGCAAGGCTAGGGTTAGGATTAACTCTAAGGTTAGGGTTAGGGTTAATTCTAGGGTTAGTTTTAGGGTTAGGACTAGCGTTATGGTTACGGTTAAGGTTAGGGTTAGTTTTAGTTCTAAGGTTAGGGCTAGGATTAGGGTTAGGGCTAGGGTTAGGGTTAGCATTACGGCTACTGTTAAAGCTAGGGTTAGGGTTAATGCTCAGGTTAACGTTTGGGTTAGGGCTAGGGTTAGGGCTAGGGTAAGCGTTAGGTCTACAGTCAGTTCTAGGGTTAGGGTTATTGTTCGGGCTAGGCTTAGTGTTAGAGTTAGGAGGAGTTCTATGTTTAGGGCTAGGGTAAGGGTTAGGGCTCGGGTTAGGGCTAGGGTTTGGTATAGGGTAGCTGTTAGGGTTGAAGCTGGGGCTAGTGTTATGGCTACGATTATGGTTATGGTTATTGGTCAGGTTAGGGTTAGAGATAGGGCAAGGCTTAGGTCTAGGTTTAGTTCTAGGGTTAGGGTTAGGATTAGGGCTAGGGTTAGAGTTAGAGTTAGCGTTAGCATTAGGGTTAGGGCTACGTTTAGAGATCTAATTAGGGTTAGCGTTAGGGCTTGGGTTAGAGTTATGGTTAGAGCTAGGTTTAGGGCAAGGTCTAGAGTTTTATCTAGGGTTAGGGCTACGGCTAAGGCTAGGGCTAGGGCTATGGTTAGTGTTAGTGTTAGGGTTAGGGCTTAGGGCTACAATTTGGGCTACGGTTAGGGCTAGGTTAGGTCTAGGGTTAGGGCCAGGCCTATGGTTAGGGCTATGGTTATGGCTAGGGTTAGGGACAGGGTTAGGTTTAGTGTTGGGGCTAGGGTTAGGGCTAGGGCTAGGGTTAAAGCTAGGCTTAGGTGGAGGGTTCAATCAAGGGTTAGGGTTAGGGTGAGTTCTAAGTTTAGGGCTATGGTTAGGGTTAGGGATAGGGATAGGGATAGGGTTAGGGTTAAGGTTAGGGCTAGGGTTACGGTTAGGCTTAGGGCTAGGTTTAGGATTTGAATTAAGGTTAGGGCTAGCGCTAGGGTTAGGGTTAGGGCTTAGTGTTAGGGTTAGTGCTTAGTGCTAGGGTTAGGACTAGTATTAGGCCTAGTTTTAGGGTTGGTCTTAGAGCTAGGGTTAAGGCCAAGCTAGGGCTAGGGTTAGGTTTAGGATTAGTGCTAGGGTTAGGTCTAGGGATAGGGTTATGGCTCAGGTTAGGTTTAGGGTTATAGTTAGGGCTAGAGTTACGGCTAGGTTTAGGGCTAGGGTGAGGGTTGGCACTAGAGTTAGGCTTAGCACTAGGGCTACAATTAAGGCTAGGATTAGGGTTAGGACTAGGATTACATTTAGGATTTGGGCTTCGGTTAGGGCTATTGTTAGGGTTAGGGTTAGGGTTAGCTTTAGGGTTATGGCTAGGGTTAGGGTTAACGTAGGGGTTAAGATTGGGGTAGAGCTCGGGTTATGTCTATGCTTTCAGCTAGGTTTTCGGTTAGGGTTAGGGTTAGGGCTAGTGTTAAGGCTATGGATAGCATTAGGGTAGGTTGTAGGGTTAGGGTTAGGGCTAGTGTTAGGTCTAGGATTAGGGCTAGGGCTAGGGTTAGGGTTAGGGTTAGGTTTGGGCTAGGGTTAGGTTAGTGTTAGGGCTAGTGTTAGGGCTAGGGTTAGTGTTAGAGTTGGTTCTACTGTTAGGGCTAGGGTTAGAGTTAGGGCTAGTGTTAGGGTTAGGGCTAGTGTTAGGGTTAGACTTAAGTTTATGGTAGGGGTTAGGGTTGGGTCTAGGGCTAGGGTGAGGTCTAGGGTTAGGGCTAGAGTTAGGTTAATGGCTGCGGTAAGGTTTAGGGTTAGGACTGTGGCTAGGGCTAGAGTTAGGGCTAGGGTTAGTGTCAGGGTTAGTTCTATGGTTAGGACTAGGGTTAGAGTTAGGGCTAGGGTTAGAGTTCAGACTAGTGTTAGGGTAGGGTTAAGTTTATGGTAGGGTTAGGATTAGGACTAGTGTTAGGACTAGGGTTAGGGCTAGGGTTAGGGTAGTATTAGGGCTAGTGTTTTTGCTAGGGTTAGTGTTAGTTCTATTGTTAGAGTTAGGGCTAGGGTTAGGGTTAAGGCTAGGGTTAGCGTTAGGGTTAAGTTTATGGTAGGGGCTAGGGTTGGGGCTAGGGCTAGGTTGAGGTCTACGGTTAGGCCTAGAGTTAGGATAGTGGCTACTGTAAGGTTTAGGGTTAGGACTGGGACTAGGGCTAGAGTTAGGATTAGGGTTAGGGCTAGGATTAGGGCTAGGGTTAGTGTTAGGATTAGTTCTACGATTAGGGCTAGGGTTAGAGTTAGGGCTATGGTTAGAGTTCAGGCTAGTGTTATGCTAGGGTTAAGTTTATGGTAGGGGTTAGGGTTGGGGCTGGGGCTAGGGGTAGAGCTAGGTTTTGGGTAGGTTTTGGGCTACGATTACGGCTAGTTTAAGGGTTAGCTCTAGTGTTAGGGCTAGGGTTAGGGTTATGCTTCGGTTTAGGGTTAGGTTTAGAGCTACAGTTGAGTCTAGGGTTAGGGCTAGGGTTCGACTTGGGCCTCGGGTAGGGGTTAGTGTTAGGGTTAATGTTAGAGCTAGGGTGAGGGATAGGGCTATGGTTAGGGTTAGAGTTAGGGTTAGGACTGGGGTTAGGGCTAGGGTTAGGGTTAGGGTTAGTTGTAGGGTTAGGGCTAGGGTTAGAGTTGGGGCTATGGTTTGGGTTTGGGTAGGCTTAGCTCTAGCTTTAGGGCTAGGGTTAGGGTTAGGATTAGGGTTAGCGCTTGGGTTAGTGCTAGGGTTAGGGCTATGGTTAGCCTTATGGCTAGTGTTAGTTCTAGGGTTAGGGCTAGGGATCGGGTTAGGGCTACGGTTAGGCTTAGCGTTAGGGGTAGTGTTAAGGCTAGGTTTAGGGTTAGGACTCGGGTTAGAGTTTGGATTTCGGCTAGGGTTTGGGTTAGAGTTAATGCTAGGGTTAGGGTTAGCTCTACGGTTAGGGCTAGGATTAGGATTAGGGTTAGGGTTAGGATTAGCTCTTGGGTTAGGGCTTGTGTTAGGGTAAGGTTTAGTGTTAGGGTTTGGGTTCAGGTTAGAGTCGGGGCCAGGGTTACGGTTCAGGCTAGGTTTAGGATTGGCGCTAGGGCTGGGGTTTAGGTCTAGGGTTAGGGTTATATTTAGTGTGAGGTATAGTCTTAGGATTAGTTTTACCATTGAGGATAGGGTTAGGATTAGGGTTAGGACTAGGGTTATTGCTAATACTAGATTTCGGTTTAGGGTTAGGGTTAGGTTTACTGTTAGCATTTGGGTTAGGGTTATAGGTAGGGGTAGGATAGTGTTATGGCTATGGTTAGGGTTAGGGCTAGGGCTAGGGTTAGTATTACATTTAGGGTTAGGGTTAGCTCTAGGGTTAGGGCTAGGGTTAGGCTGAGGGTTAGGACTAGCATTAGGGTTGCGGTAATATTAGGGTTAGTGTTAGCTCTAGGGTTAAGGCTAGGGTTAGGATTAGGGCTAGGGTTAGGGTCAGGGCTAGGGTTAGCGTTAGCGTTAGTGTTAGTGTTAAAGCTAGGTTTAGGATGAAGGATCAGGTTAGGGTTAAGGTTCGGGCTAGGGTTAGTGTTAGGGTTAGGAGTAGTTCTATGGTTCGGGCTAGGCTGAGGGCATGGGCTCGTTTTATGGATCGAGTTAGGGCTAGGTTTAGGTTTAGGGTAGGGGTTTGGGTTGCGGCTAGGGCTAGTGTTTTGGCTAGGGTAAGGGATAGGGTTTCGGTTCAGGTAAAGGTTAGGGTTAGGGTTAGAGTTAGGGCAAGGCTTAAGTCTAGGTTTAGTTTGAGGATTAGGGTGAGGGATAGGGTAGTGTTAGGGCTAGGGTAAGGGTTAGGGTTATGGCTATGGTTACAGTTAGGGTTAGCGCTAGGGTTAGGGTTCGTGTTAGGGTTAGGGCGAGGGCTAGGGTTTGTGTTAGATTTAGGGTTAGGGTTAGGGTTATTGTTAGCACTAGGTTTAGGCTTAGGGCTTACTGCTAGGGTTAGGATTAGGATTAGGACAAGGTTTAGGGTTAGGGCTTTGGGCCAAGGTTAGGGTTAGATTTAGGGCCAGGGCTAGGGTTAGGGTTAAGATTGGGGCTAGGTTTAGGTCTAGGTTTAGGGTTAGGTTTAAGGTTAGCGGTAGGGTTAATATTAGGGTTAGGGTTAAGGTTAGGTTTAGGGCTAGGGCTAGGTTTAGGGTAGGGGTTAGGGTTGGGGCTAGGGCTAGGATTAGGTATAGGGCTAGGGTTAGGATTAGGTTTACAGCTAGGGTTAGGGCTAGGGTTAGGATTAGCTCTAGGTTTAGGGCTAGGGTTAGGGTTAGGATTAGGACTCGGGTTAGCGTGAGGTTTAGTGTTACAGTTAGGGTTAGTTCTAGGTTTAGGGCCATGGTTAGGGTTAGGGCTAGGTTTAAGTTTAGGGTGAGAGGTAGGTTTGGTGCTAGGGCTGGTGCTAGGGCTATGGTTAGGGTTTGGGTTCAGGTTAGGGTTATGGCCAGTATTACGGTTCTTGGCAAAGTTAGGATTGGTGCTAGGCCTAGGATTAGGTCTAGGGTTTTGGCTAGAGTTATATTTGGTCTCAAGTTAGGGTTAGGGCTAGGCTTAGGTCTAGGTTTAGGTCTAGGGTTAAGGTTATGGTTAGGGCTAGAGTTAGGGTTGTGGCTAGGGTTAGGGTTAGGGCTATGGTTAGGTCTAGTTTTAGTATTAGTGTTAGGGTTAGCGTTAGGTTTACGGTTAGTTTTAGGGGTTAAGGTTAGGGCTGGGTTTCGGGCCAAGGCTAGGCCTAGGGTTAGTGCTCGGGTTATGGCTTTCGTTAGGGTTATGTTTAGGCCTGGGGTTCATGCTAGGGTTAGTGTTATAGATAGGGCTTATCTTTGGGCAAGGGTTAGTTTTTTTTGTGAGGGCTAGGTTTGGGGCTAGGGTTTGGTCTATGGTTACGGTTAGCGTTTTGGCCAGGTTTAGGGCTATGGTTAGAGGTATGGCTAGGGTTAGGGTTAGGTCTTGGGTTACGGTTACGGCTAGGGTTAGTGTTAGGACTAGGGTTAAGGCTAGGGAAAGGGTTAGGGTTAGGGCTAGTGTTAGGGGTAGGGTTAGGAGTAGGGTTAGTGTTAGAGTTAGAGTTAGTTATAGTTAGGGCTAAGGTTAGGGTTAGGGTTAAATTTAGGTTAGGCTAATATGGCAAGGGAAAAACCCCAGGATTAAATGGAACATTTTAACAGATCATAAAAATCGACGTGGTATGGGTTTACCTGATTTTCAGGTTTACTACCAGGCCACGGCTTTTATATGGATAAAAGACTGGATGGATCTACAAGATATCAGAATGCTGGCATTGGAGGGAACAGATCTGAGGATGGGCTGGCATGCCTATATGTTCTATGATAAAGCAAAAATAGATAAAGATTTCACAAATCATTACATCAGGAAATCGCTTCTGAAAGTTTGGGAAGATTACAAGTCTAGAAACATTAGGCAGTTGCCCACCTGGGTCTCCCCTCAAGAAGCTTTCTTTGGTAGACGGACCGAATCTGAAAAATGGCTTCGATATGAGGACATAATTGAGAGGGCAAAATCGAATAGTATTCAGCTTAAATCAAGAGACAAGTTGGAGCAAGAAGGACCAGTTCTAAATTGGTTTCCTTACAGGCAGTTAACTGAAAGGTTTCAGATGGATTTAAAGACATATGGAATTGAAATAAAGGAGAAGGTTGGAGTGATAAAATGACATTTTGAAAACCCTCCTCATTTACTAGCCCAAATCACTCAGGAAATATTGCACCAGGAGAAGTATGAAGAAACTGTTAAAGCAGTAATGATCTCGTGGGCACAGAATATTGGTCATACAATTCAGCTGGACTCTTGGGAGCAGAGTTGGAAAAAGACAAACAAATTTATGGTTGCCCAGAATCTAAAAGAGAACTATTATAAAATGTTTTATAGATGGTATTTGACACCAGATAAATTACAAAAGATTTACAATTCAGGTACCGGGCTTTGTTGGAAATGTTTAAAAGAGGTGGGTACGATATTTCATATGTGGTGGACATGCCTAAAGGTCAAGAAATATTGGACTGAGATACATAAGAGGATTTGTGAAATAATGAAGCTACAATTTCCTATGATTCCTGAATTGTATTTGTTAAATATGACAGATTTAGTAGACGGTATGAATATAAAGAAATATTGGAAAATATTATTATATATGATAACAACTGCATGTATTGAATACGCTAAGGTATGGAAAACACAGCAAATACCTACAATAGAACAATGGTGGGGAACCTTCATTGAAAATAAAAACGCTGACATAGTCTCTCAAAGACTGAAAGGGAAATCAGATGCTGAAATTCAGAAAGAATGGCAAATTGTAGGTGATTGCTGGGTGACCTTTGATAGAAGTCTATAATTCATGGTAATATGTGGAAAAATTTCATTGTGATGATTACGGCAGATATCATGAAGCAGGAATATGGTAATGGAAATGCTATGTACTAACGTGTAAAATGGCTGAAAAATGCAGTACAATGATATAACAATGTTAAGAGATTTTGGAAATGAAGTCTAGATCAGTTTGGAAGATTCAAGAAATAATTCATGTGAAATAGCAATAATAAATTGTTGTTTTAATTGTGAAACTGTAATAAAATGATATTATAAAAAAATTAAAAAAAAGGTAGGTTAGGCTAGAGTTAGGGCTACTGTTTCGGGTTAGGGTTATGGCCACTGTTACAGTAATGGCTAGCATTAGGATTGGTGCTAGGGCTAGGGTTAGGGCTAGGGTTAGGGCTAGAGTTAGGGTTGGGGCTAGGGTCGGGATAGGGCTAGCCTTAGTTCTAGGGTTAGCTCTAGGGTTAGGGTTAGGGTACGGTTAGACCTAGGGTTATGGTTAATTCTAGGGTTAGGATTGGGGTTAGTGCTAGGGTTAGGGTTTTGGCTACAGTAATGTTTCGGTTTAGGTCTGGAGTTTGGGCTTGGGCTAGGGCTAGGGTTAGTGTTAGGGTTAGGACTAGGGTTAGTGTTTGGGATAGTTTTAGGTTTAGGGTTAGGGTTGGGTCTATGGCTAGGCTTAGTTCTAGGGTTGGAGCTAGGGTTAGTTCTAGGGTTACCATTAGGGTTAGGATTAGCTCTAGAGTTAGGTCTATGATTAGGTTTAGGATTAGGACTAGGGTTAATGCTAGGGTAAATGCTAGTGTTAGAGTTAGGGCCAGTATTAGGGCTAGGGTTTGCATTAGGGTTACGGTTCGGTTAGGGTTATGGCCATTTTCGGGCTAGGTTTAGGTCTGGGGTTAAGTCTACGGTTAGGGCTAGAGTTAAGGTTGGGGTTAGGGTTAGGATTAGGGCTAGGTTTAGGTCTAGATGTTGTTTTCGGGCTCAGGTTAGTGGTTGGGTTAAGGCTAGTGCTTGGGTTGGGTCTAGGGTTGGGGTTAGGGTTACGGTTGGGGGTAGATTTAGGAGAGGGTTAGGTCTAGGTTTAGGACTAGGGTGAGGGTTGGCGGAGGATTAGGATTAGCCTTAGGGCTAGTTTTAAGGCTGGGATTGGGTTTTAGGTTTTAGGCTAGGGCTAGGGCTATGGTTAAGGTTAGGGTTGGGGTTAGGGTTTCGGCTAGGCTTAGGGCTAGGGTTAGGACTAGGGTTAGGGCTACATCCAGGGTTTAGGGCTAGGGTTATTGTTAGGGCTAGGATACGGGCTAGGGCTAGGGTTAGGGTAAGGGCTAGGGTTGATTAAATCCATTCCCCCTGCCAGGTTAATTAAACCACGACAGAGGCACACCCAGTTCTATTTTTGTTTCTTTGCATTAATTATTCCGCTTCCATTCCTATTCCTCAAAATTCGCAGGGACAAAAGGGAGCACAAAAAGGCCGTGGCTGCCCTTTTTCCCACCTCACTCTTACGACATCCTGGTCCTTAGGACGCTTTGCTTAGGGCGAGTGTGTGGTTGGGAAAACATCACCACTCCCCAGTGGTCCCACTCTGTCCATGCTGGTTTTAGATACGGCGGGCAGGAAGGGAATACCTCGGAGGTGTTTACTAAAAAAAATTTAAAACCATGGTGGTGACAATGGGTTGAGAGTCCGAATAAGCGACTCCTAATGTTTTTGCGGACTACAGTCTAAGTCGGAGTACATGGCAGGGAGCTTTGGAAGGAGGGATATAGACAGGGCACCACTTTTTTTCAGGGAGCCTGTCAGGGTGGAAGGGGTTTTGGCATGAACAAAGGTTTTTTTATGCAGGGCGGCAATATGTATGTGAACCTAATTACAAACAGGGAGGCATTGAGGTACAGGCTACTGACCATTTTAACGGTCAAGGGAGCTTGGGCTTTTGGCATCTGGTTAAACGCCCATTCTTAAACCTGAACTAAGCCTGTTCCTTGGGCGTACCTGTATTTGAGTGAATATTTCGAAGGTATGTCATTTTTGAAACCATGGTAGCCAGTATTGTGTAGCATGGCTTCTGCCTCCTGATAAGCATTCTAATGGCAGATTGCCTGTACGTTATACTGACAATCTGTTATGAATTGGGTTGTATATTCAGGAGAGGCTCCAAAAAATTTTAAAAAAAGGGGAAACAATACCGAAATCCACGTTCTGGTCCCATTCCGCCCCCCCTGTAGGGAACTGAAGGGAGTGACTACTTATACATACATATATATATATATATACATATATATATATATATATATATATATAGGGCTATCTACGGAGGAGTCTCCAGTCCTCTCTGCCTCTTTCAAACAACGTTCATTTACCTCGTAAACTGAGACAAACGTCTGGGCAAATTAGTGGCTGGTACTTCCTTGTGATTTAAAGGGAATTAAAAATCCTGGATCATATTGGGTTTCGGGCGCCTGGATTTTCCGAATCGGGGATTACCAAAGAGGGGGGATCGACAGGCTGCCCTTTTCCACTTTTTAAACAGAGACGTGGAAGACCTTAAGCCAGTCTTCCTTCCTTCTTAGGAATGCGGACTTGATAGACCCGGGGGAAATCCTTTTTACACTGGGTACAGGACCCACCCATATAGCGGCAAGAGAGTGTTTGTTCTTATAGAAATTCCTTTACAGGACCAGGTGCCCTTCTTCCCACTGGCATGGTGTGTCCTTCCCAGTTTTTGTCCATCTTTTGTAGGTTTTTGCTTAATTGGCCTATATGCTGAATCAGATTTTTCACCCACTCGTTGTTGGAAAGGGGTTCCAAATCTGATGGAATGCTGGTGTCAATACAAAAGGTTTCTTGAAACATCTTTTTACACCCTGTCATAACCATGTGTGGCATGTACAGCAGTTTTCCTATTGCTGTTCTGTAGAACTATTAGCTAGTAAAGCATCGGTTTTTCAGTATTTTTAAGAAAATCTGTGGTCAAGGGCATTGCTACAGACAGGCATCTTGGGATCCTAGACTGTCAGTAATCTTTTGTTTTTGATTTAGTAGAAAAGATCCATCTTCTTCTCTTTGAATCTCCATGCCCAAATAGTATTCCACATCTTTGTTCAAGTGATGTACAACTTCTGAGTAGTCTTTACTTCTGTTGGTGGCTATGATCAAATCATCAACATAGGCGGGATAAAGGGTTTGGGAAAAACTTCTTTGGTTCTGGTGTATAGACACTGATCTGCTTCTCCTTGCTTAAAGCCTAGTTGTTTCAACATTGTGTTAGTTTCTCATTCCAAGCTCTAGCAGCCTGTTTAAGTCCATACAAACCCTTGTTCAGCTTGCAAACCAGATGTGGTTCCTTCTGGTCTACAAAGCCTGGAGGTTGTTGCATGTACAGTTCCTCTGTTATTTCTCCATGTAAGAAAGCAGTTTTCACCATTTGTTTGGAAGCAGCTAGACTGAAAGCAGTCTTGTGGTACTGTGTTTAAAACAGGCGCAAATGTCCCATCAAAGTCTATTCCAAATTTCTGTGAAAACCCTTTGTTTCAAAGCCTTACTTTGTAGCATTCCCCCTTTTCCTTGTGCGTTCAGTTTTAGCTTGAAGACCCATCTAGATCCTATGGCTTTCTTTCCGGGTGGAAGTTCAGTAAGGCCCATGTTCTATTCTTATGCAGTGCATCTATTTCTTCTTGTGCTGTTTTTCCCCCACTGAGCTGCCTCAGTTACAGGCATCTGTTCAATTTTTTAAACATGATGGTTATTTGGAAACACTGATGTTCCGAAGTAGGACAAGCGTGGAGCTGTTACACCTTTGTTGGATCGCGTTGAATGCTGGGAACCTGTTCTGGAACCTGGTCTGTCTGGCAGCATCCTCTGGTCCAATGCTAGGTCAGGGCCATCTTCCTTCTTACTCCTCTGCTCTTAGTTTGCTTTCTGCAGAATATATCTCAGTCCTTTGTTCAAAATCAGGTTGTGTAGCTGCTTGTGGTATTTCAGATAAAACAACATTTGCATTTCTAAGAGACATTCAGCATTTTGCTCTTCTTTTTCCAGTGATTCTAAAATCTCTCATTCATCTGGAAAGTCTATGACAGTTCCTCCTTTTTTCCACTCTGCTTTGTTCATCAAAAAAAGACATGCCTAGTAGCAACTTCACCTGTCTTTAAGTTCATTACTCTATAGCCTTTGCTTCCAGGAGCATAGCCAATTTATAGTCTGCTCTGCTCTTGCATCTAGTTTGTGTTGCTTCTGTTGTGGTATGTATGAATATGCAATACTTCCAAAGGTTCTAATGTGTTTCATGTCTGGTACTCTGCCGTGCCATAGTTAGTAATGTATTCTGGAGATACCTTGCGGTCATAAAGGCATCACCCCAAAATTTACTGGGAAGATGAGCACCTGCCAGCATGCACTTTGTCATCTCAGGGAATCTCAGTTTCCTTTTAGCAATCCCATTCTGCTCAGGAGTGTAAGGAATGCTCCTCCTGTGCAAAATGCCATGTTTCCAGGAAAGCTTGTGTGCGATGTGAAATGTACTCACCAGCGCCATCTTTTATAGCTTTGGATGTCATCTCAAACTTGGTTCTCACCATGACAACATGCCCTTCTGTCTTGGGCTTACCTTTTCTTTCAGAAGATAAGTAACACAATCCTTGAAAAAACATCCACAAAAAATTTAAATTATCTTTTCCACAAGTGAAGGAACGTTAAATGGACCACACAAATCACTGTGAATGAGATCCAGTACCTTCGTGGTTCTCTTTTTAGTCCTTGGATGAAATGAGCATTTGACTGACTTTTGTTAAAACAAATTTTCGCACCTGGTATTCTCATTGCACTGTTGATTCACCTTGAATCCTGTGGCCAAACTCTGGTTCTGTGTTCAACTCCTTTTGGGTCATGATGTCCAAGACATCTGTGCCATGGTCAAGGCTGTCCTCATTCATCTGTGCTCTAGCAACATTAGCTTGTTGAGCTGAAAGATGTAACTCAGAGACACCATTATTCTCAAATCCTTCTGAAAAAGGACATTATCTTTGCTAACTTTGCACTTCCCTTGTTTGAAAATTACTTCAAATCCTTTCTTAGATAAAGGAGACACACTGAGCATGTTGCAGTGTAATTCATGAACAAACAAGACACCGCTTGCTACATTCTGGGCAACTTTGCCATTAGACAATAGACAGTTCAAAGTGCAACTTCCTGATCCAAGGATCTGCATGGATTCACCATTTGCAGCTTTAATTTTTCCTGTTGCATCTGGATCCATTATATCAAAATAAGACGAAAATGTTGTGATGGATACAGCCAGAATCTGTAATCCAACAATTATTTTTCTGCTTGTAGTCATTAACTACCAGTCTGTCCCATTAAAAGGAGATTACTTCCTCTGTAAGATTGCTTGATTCACCTACATGTTGCCTTTGTCTTATACATTTCTTAGTTGGATCAGGGCCTTCTGGGAAGGTTATAGTTTTTGCAATGTGACCCCTCTTTTTGCAATTATACCAACTGAGCTCTGATTGGTCCCTAGGCAGAGCTTTGGGGTTTTCCCCTTTAAGCGGCCAGGTAATTTGATCCGCTTGGTCTCTGTTTATGATCAAAAGGGGGGGCCCCTTGGTCAATGCATTCTTCTCGTAGTTTAGACAAAGCTTACAAAGCTTTTAAGTTTTGTGGGGGAAGAAGGGATTGAACTTGTCCCCGAGTTAGTCAGGAAATAAACCTTTTGTCTATCAGAAAACTGGAATCCACAGGAATTTAACATCAAAAATCATAAACAGTTTTCTGATATAAGTTTCACAACCTGCTTTAGTATGAAGGCGAAGTGGTTCCCCATAAATTGACTGAGACTTTTTATATGAAAGACCATAAACTTCTTTAAGTTCATCTAGCATTTCCTTTGCAGTGGTACACTCTTCCCACTTGGTTTTTCTTTTTCAATAGCATAAAAACATTTAAAGGGATTTAAAGGCTAAATTTAATTATTCTCTTTTTATATAGCTCTGTGGTGAGACGCACAAGTCTGGGTTTGGAAGCAAGGTCAAAGTATGCTAAATCTGCATCAGCATTTTTGCTTTAGTTAGCAATTCCACCAAAAAAAGAAATCAGCTCACAAAAAGGTAAAAGGTAAAACTTCTCTAGCTAGATGTGTGTTCCAAAAAAGGGGAGAAAAAAAAGCCACTTTCACAAGAAAAAAACAAAGCAAAAAAATAACTAAAACCCGAAAAATCTGGCAATTGTTCTGTTCTGGGATCCCCACAACCTGTCGGGGAAATTGGAAAAAAAATTGAATATTGAAAGACTTTGGTAATGAGACTCTCAATCAGCAGAGTATTTTAGTAATCGCACACACAAAAACAGTTTGGTTAAAATATAAAAGAGTTCACTCACAAAATCTTGTACATAGTCTATAAAGGTTTAATTCTTGAAGAAGGGGAAAAAATTAAACACTCACATTCCTGCTGGCAATGATCCTTGTTGGGGGATCTAGAGCATTTCAGGACAAAAAGGGGGAAAGGGAAAAAAGGGAGAAGTAAAAGGCAAGAGAACCTTTTAAAAGAACAAGAAATGTGTATGTGCTGAACGAAAGGGTGTTAATAACAAACAGGAAGTTCTCCCTAGGCTATTTTCAGCTTACAATAGACATGCTAACACACTAGCCATTTCATTAGGCATGCAAAGCTTGCCACTCCCCGCCTTCTGTGCCTAGACAAAATCCAACTGTGCAATCTCTCCACTGGCCTTGAATCTAAGAAAGACCAGTAATCAAGGGTAATGTCACTAGGAAGATAACGGTCATAACGGGTAGGAACCCTAGCCCTAAATCTAACCCTAACCTAGTCCTAACCCTAACACTAGCCCAGCCCTAGCCCTAACCCAAGCCCTAACCCCTATGTTAGCACTAATCCTACTTAACCCAAGCCCTAGCCCTAACTCGAGCCTTCACTTTCACCCGAACAGTATACCTACCACTAGCACAAGCCCTAAAATGAACCACAAGCACAGCCCTAACCATAGCTCTAACCTAGCCTGTACCTAAGCCCTACCCCTACCCCTAAACTGAGAAATAAGATTAGCCCTTACCCTTGCCCTTGCCTTTGCCCTAAACCTAGCCCTAAGCCCTAACCTTAGCCCTAACCTGAGCCCTGGCTCTAAACCTAGCCCTAAATGTAGCCCTAACCCTAGCCCTAGACCAAGCCTAGTTGTAACCATAGCCCTAACACTAGCCATAACTAACCGAAGCCATATCCCTAGCCATAACTCTAGCCCTAAACTTAGCCCTAAACCTAGTCATAACCCTAACCCCAATCCTAGCCCTAACCCTAGTCCTAACCTAACCCGTACCTTAACACTAACCCTAGTCCTAGCCCTAACCCTATCCCTAACCCTAATCCTAACACTACCACTACCACTAGGCGTAACCCTAGCCTTAAGCCCTAGCCCTAACCCTAGCCGTAACCCTAGCCGTAAAACTATTCTAACTCTAGTCCTAACCTAACCTGAGCCCTAACCCTAACCCTAGTTGGAGCCCTAACCGTAGCCCTAACCCTAGCCCTAACCCAAGCCTTAACCCTAGAACTAACCCTAACCCCAACACTAACCCTAGCCGTAACCATAGGCCCAACCCTAACTCTAACTCTGACCCTAACCCTGGCCCTAACCATAGCCGTTACCCTAGCACTAAGTCTAGTCCTAACTCTAACCCTAACCGTAACCTTAACACTGCCACTAACCCGAACCTTAACCCTATCCCTAACCCGAACCCTAGCCCTAACCCTAGTCCTAACCCCAATCCTAACCCAAGCCTTAAACCTAGAAATAACCCTAACCCTAGCCCTAACCCTATCCCAAAACATAACCCTAACCCTAGCCCTAACCCTAACCCTAGCATTAACATTAGCCCTAACGCTAAGCCGAACCCTAGCCTTAACCTGAACCCTTGTCCTAAGCCTAACTGTAGCCCTAATCCTAGCCTAAACCCTAGCACTAAGTCTAGTCCTCACTCTGGCCCTAAACCTAACCATAACCCTAACCTAAACACTACCACTATGCCTAAACCTAATCCTAGCCATAAGACCTAGTCCTAGCCCTAACCATAGCCCTAACCCTAACTCTGAGCCTATCCCTACCACTACCCCTAGCCTTAACACTAGCCCTAGCCCTAGCCCTAGCCCTACCCCTAGCCCTAACCGTAATCCTAACACTACCACTACAACTAGGCCTAACACTAGCCCTCAGCTCCAGCCCTAGCCCTAGCCCTAACCCTAACCCTAGCCCTAACACTACCCAAACCCTAGACCTAACCCTAAACCTAGAGATAACCCTAGACCTAAGCCTAGACCTTACCCTAAAGCTAGACCGAACCCTAACTCTAGCCCTAACCCTAGAACTAACCCCAACCCTAACACTAAACCTAGCCCTATCCATAGCCCTAATCCTAACCCTAACCCTAGACATACCCCTAAACCTAATCCTAGCCTTCACCCTAGAACTAACCGTAACCCTAACACTAACCCTAGAACTAACCCTAACCCTAACTCTAACCCAACCCCTAAACTTACCCCAACCCCTAAACCCAACCCTGGCCCAAAACCTAGCCGTAACCCTAGCACTAAGCCTAGTCCAAACTCTAGCCCTAACTCTAACCCTTACCCTAACCATAAATCTACCATTAACACAAGCCCTAATCCTAGCACTAAGACGTAGCCCTAGCCCTAACACTAGCACTAACCCAAACTCCGATCCTAACCCTACCACTAAGCCTAGCCCTAACCCTAGCCCTAACCCTAATCCTAACACTACCACTACCACTAGGCCTAACGTTAGCCCTAAGGTCTAGGCCGAGCCCTAACCCTAACCCTAGCCCTAACAGTACACTAACCCTAACCCTAAACCTAGACCTAAGCCTAGACCTAAGCCTAGACCTAACCCTAAACCTAGCCCCAATTCTAACTCTATCCCTAACCATAGAACTAACCCTAACCCTAATCCTAAGCCTAGCACTAACCCTAACCCTAGCCCTAACCCTCCCCCGAAACCATAACCCTTACCTTAGCCCTAACCATAACCCTAGCCCTAACCTAACCCAAGCCTTAACTCTAGAACTAAACATAAACCTAACATTAACCCTAGCCCTAACCATAGCCCGATCCCTAACCCTAATCCTAGCCTTAACCTTTACCCTAGCCCTAACCCTAGCCCAAACCATAACCCTAAACCTAGCACTAACACTAACCCTAGCCCTAATATTAACCCTAGCCCTAACCCTAGCCGAAACCATAGCCCGAGCCCTAACCCTAACCCTAGCTTTAACACTAGCCCTAAGGCTAAGCCTAATCCTAGCCTTAACCTGAACACTAGCCCTAACCCTAACCCTAGCCCTAACCATGGAGCTAATGCCAATCCTAAGCCTAATCTGAACTCTAACATTGGTCACAACCCTAACCCAAATCCGAACCCTAACCCTAACTCTAGCCGTAACACTAGCCATAGTCCCAACTCTAACCCTTATCCTAACCTTAACCCTAACCCTAGCCTTAATCCTAGAACTAACCCTAACCCTAACATTAACCCTATCCATAACCATAGTTCTAACCCTATCCATAAACCTAGCCCTAACCCTAACCCTAACACTAACCCTAGCCCTAACCATGGCCCTAACCCTAACCCTAACACTACCTCTAAACCTAACCCTAGCCCTAACTGTAACCCTAGCCTTAATCCTAGAACTAACACTAACCCTAACATTAACCCTATCCATAACCATAACTCTAACACTATCCATAAACCTAGCCCTAACCCTAACCCTAGCCCTAACCCTAGCCCAAGCCCTAACCCTAACCCTAGGCCTCACCCTAACCCTAGTTCTAACCAAAGGCCCTAGCCCTAACTCTCTAGCCTTCACTTTCACCCTAACACTATACCTACCACTAGCCCAAGTCCTAAAACTCGCCATAAGCATAGCCGTAACCATAGCTCTAACCCTAGCCCTAAGCCAAGCCCTAACACTAGCCCAAACCTGAGAAATAACATTAGACCTAGACCTAGCCCTGAGCCCTAACATTATCCTTAGCCCTAACCTGAGTCCAGGCTCTAAACCTAGCTGTAAATACAGCCCTATACCAAACCCTAGACCAAGCCTTGCTGTAATCCTAGCCATAACCCTAGCCATACCAAACCTAGCCGAATCCCTAACCATAACCCTAGCCCTGGCACTAACCCTAGCCCGAACCCTAGTATAACCCTAACCCCAATCCTAGCCCCAATCCTAGTCCTAATCTAACCCGTGCCCTAACACTAACCCTAGTCCTAGTCCTCACCCTAGCCCCAAACTAGCCCTAACCCTAATCCTATCACTACCACTAGGCCTAACCCTAGCCCTATGCCCTATTCCTAACCCTAACCCTAGCCCTAACACTATCCTAAATGTAGTCCTAACCTAACCTGAGCCCTAACCATAACCGTAGTCCTAGCCTTAACCCTAGCCCTAACACTAGCCCTAACCCTAATCCTAACACTACTACTACCACAAGGCCTAACACTAGCCCTAAGCTCTTGCCCTAGCCCTAACCCTAACCCTAGCCCTAACACTATCATAACCTAACTATAAAACCTAGACCGAACCCTAGACCTAAGCCTAGACCTAACGCTATACCTAGCCCCAAACCTAACTCTATCCCTAACCGAAGAATTAAACCTAACCCTAACCCTAGCCCTAGCCCAAACCATAACCATAACCCTAGCTCTAACCGAAGCCCTAGCCCTAACTCTAGCCTTCACTTTCACTCTGACACTAGACCTACCACTATCCCAAGCCCTAAAACTTGTCATAAGCACAGTCCTAACCATAGCTTTAACCCTAGCTCTAATCCAAGCCCTAACCCTAAAGGGTTAGGGTTAGGGCTAGTGCTAGGTTTAACTAATTACAAATGTAATTACAAAATAAAGTTATCAAAGCAACAATATGTCAACATATTAAACTGCTACAAAAAATTACCAAAAAGGCTAGGGTTAGGGACAGGGCCGGGGTTAGGGTTAGGGCTAGGGTTAGGGCTAGGGCTAGGTTTAGGGTTACTTAGGGTTAGGGTTAGGGCTAGGGCTAGGGTTTGGGTCAGAGTTAGGCCTCAGTTTAGGGTTAGGGTTTGGGCTAGGTTTAGGGCTAGGGTTAGCGTTAGCTCTACAGTTAGGGCTAGGGTTAGGGTGAGGGCTAGGGCTGGGGTTTGAGCTAGGGTTAGGGTGAGGGTTAGGCTTAGTTCTAGGGATAGGGCTAAGGTTATTGTTAGGGCTAGGGTTAGGGTTAGTGTAGTTTCTAGGGTTAGGGTCAGGACTATAGTTAGGGCCAGGGTTAGGGTTAGTTTTAGGGTTCGGGTGAGGGTTATGGCCATTGTTAGGGTTCGGGCTAGGGTTAGGATTGTCGCTAGGGCTGGGCTTAGGTCTAGCGTTAGGGTTGGGAGTTGGTTTAGGGTTAGGGCTGGGGTTAGGGCTAGTCTTAGGGCTAGGGTTAGGGTAGTGTTAGGGCTAGGGTTAGGATTGGCACTAGGGCTAGGTTTAGGGCTAGGGTTAGGTCTGGGGTTAGGGTCAGAGCTACTTTTGGTACTAGGGTTGGGGTAGGGTTAGGTCTATTAATGCTAGGGTTAGCGTTAGGGTTAGGTCTCGGTTTAGGGCTAGGGTGAGGGTTGAGGCTAGGGTTAGGCTTCGCATTAGGGTAGTGTTAATGCTAGGGTTCAGGTTCGGGCTTGGATTAGGGATAGGGTTATTGCTAGGGTTCGAATAAGACCTAGGTTTAAGGTTAGGGCTAGGGTTAGGGGTAGTTCTAGGTTTAGGGGTATGGTTAGTGTTAGGGCTAGGGTTAGGGTTAGGGTAGGGGTTAGTGTTGGGGCTAGGACTAGGATTAGGGCTAGGGTTAGGGTAGTGTTAGGGCTAGGGTTAGAGTTAGGGCTAGGGCTAGAGCTTAGGGCTAGGGTTAGGCCTAGTGGTAGTAGTAGTGTTAGGGCTAGGGTTAGGGTTAGGGCTAGGGCTAGGGTTAGGATTATTTCTAGGTTAGGGTTAGGGTTAGGGTTAATTCTAGGGTTAGGGCTAGGGTTAGGTTTAGGTTAGGACTAGCATTAGTGTTAGGGTTAATGTTAGGGCTATTTTTAGTACTAGGGTTAGGTCTAGGGTTAGGCTTAGGCTTAGCATTACGGCTAGTGTTAAAGCTAGGGTTAGGTTTAGTGCTCAGGTTAATGTTTGGGTTTGTGCTAGGGTTAGGGCTAGGGTAAGCGTTAGGTCTGCGGTCAGGTCTAGAGTTAGGGTTATTGTTTGGGCTAGGCTTAGTGTCATGGTTACGAGTAGATCTATGGTTAGGGCTAGGGTGAGGGTTAGGGCTGGGGTTAGGTTTAGGTTAGCATTTAGGGTTGAGGCTAGGGCTAGTGTTATGGCTAGGGTTGGGGTTATGGTTATGGTTCAGGTTAGGGTTAGGGTTAGAGTTAGGGCAAGGCTTAGGTCTAGGTTTAGTTCTAGGGTTAGGGTTAGTGTTAGGGCTAGGGTTAGAGTTAGGTTTAGCGTTAGCGTTAGGGTTAGGGCTAAGTTTAGAGATCTAATGAGGGTTAGTGTTAGGGCTTCGGTAGAGTTATGGTTAGGGCTAGGGTTAGGGCAAGGTCTAGAGTTTAGGCTAGGGTTAGGGCTACGGCTAAGGCTAGGGCTAGGGCTATGGTTAGGGTTAGTGTTAGGTTTAGGGCTTAGGGATATAGTTTGGGCTACAGTTAGGGCTAGGGTTGGGGCTAGGGTTAGTGCCAGGCCTACGGTTAGGGCGATGGTTATGGCTAGGGTTAGGGACAGGGTTAGGGTTAGGGTTGGGGCTAGGGTTGGGGTTATAGTTAGTGTTAGGTTTAGGGTTATGTTTCGGGTAGGGGTTATGGTTGGGACTAGGGCTAGGATTAGGGCTAGGGGTAGGGTTGGGGTAGGGGTAGGGTTAAAGCTAGGCTTAGGTGGAGGGTTCCATCAAGGGTTAGGGTTAGGGTGAGCTTTAAGTTTAGGGCTATGGTTAGGTTTAGGGATAGGGATAGGGATAGGGATAGGGATAGGGTTAGGGATAGGGCTAGGGTTAAGGTTAGGGCTAGGGTTATGGTTAGGCTTAGGGCTAGGTTTAGGGTTTGAGTTAGGTCTAGGGTTAGGGCTTAATGCTAGGGTTAGGACTAGTATTAGGCCTAGTTTTAGGGTTGGTCTTAGAGCTAGGGTTAGGGCCAAGCAAGGGCTAGTTTTAGGGCTAGGGCTAGGATTAGGTTTAGGATTAGTGCTGGGGTTAGGTCTAGGGGTAGAGTTATGGCTCAGGTTAGGGTTAGGGTTAGAGTTAGGGCTAGAGTTAAGTCTAGGTTGAGGGCTAGGGTGAGGGTTGGTGCTAGGGTTAGGCTTAGTGTTAGGGCTAGTGTTAAGGCTGGGATTAGGGTTAGGGCTCGGATTACTTTTAGGATTTGGGCTTCGGTAAGGGCTACTGTTTGGGTTAGGGTTAGCTCTAGGGTTATGGTTAGGGTTAGGGTTAGGGTAAGGATGGGGGCTAGTGATAGTGTTAGGGCTAGCTTTAGGGTTATGTCTAGGGTTAAGGCTAAGGCTAGGGCTAGAGTTAGTACTGGGGTTAGGGCTAGGGTTAGGGCTAGGGTTAGGTCTAGTGTTAGGGCTAGGACTAGGGTTAGGGCTAGGGTTGGGGCTACGGTTAGGGTTAGATGTAATGTTAAGAGTAGGGTTAGGGTTAGGGCTAGCATTCGGGCTAGAGCTAGGGTTCAGGATAGGGTTAGGGCCATTGTTAGGGCTAGGGCTAGGGCTAGGGTTAGGGTTAGGGTTGGGGCTAGGGTTAGGCTTAGGGTTAAGGTTAGCGGGTGAGTTAGGGTCAGGGTTAGGGCAAGGGTTATGGTTACAGTGAGGGCTAGGTTTAGGGTTAGGTTTAGGGCTAGTGTTAGGTCTAGGGCTAGGTTAGGGTTAGGGTTAGGGCTAAGGTTATGACTAGGCCTAGGATTAAGGCTAGGGTTAGGGCTAGGACAAGGGTTAGAGCTAGGGTTAGGGATAGGGCTAGGTTTTGGGCTAGGGTTAGGGCTAGGGTTAGGGTTAGGGCTAGGGTTAGAGCTACGGTTAGGGTTAGGGTTAAGACTAAGGTTAGCAGTAGGGTTAGGGTGAGGGTGAGGGCTAGGGCTAGGGCTAGGGCTAGGGTTAGGGTTAGGGTTAGGTTGAGGGCTAGGATTAGGGTTAGGATTTGGGCTAGGGTTAGGGCTAGGGTTATGGTTGGGACCATGTTTCTGACTGGGGTAACTAGAGCACTGTTTGGGTTATGGTCAGGGCTCTAGCCCTAACCCTTGCCCAAAACCTAGCCCTATCCCTAACCATAGCCATAACTCTAGTTCTAGACCTAATCCTAGCCTTGATCCTAGGCCTAGCCCTAACCCTAGACCTAAACCTAACCCTAACCCTAGCCCTCACCCTAAACCTCAACCTTGTCCTAACCCTGGCCCTAACCCTACCGCTAACGTTAACTCTAACCCAAACCTAACCCTAGCCCTAACCATAACCCTTACCCTAACCCTAACCTAGCCCTAGCCCGAACACTGGACCTATCCCTATCCCTAACCCTAGCTCTAGCCCTAACACTAGCCCTCACCCTCACCCTAACCCTAGCCCTAAGCCTAGCCTTAAACCTAAACTTACCTCTCACCCAAACCCTAACCCTAACAATACTGCCAACCTTAGCCCTAACCATAACACTAACCCTAGCCTTAATCCTAGCACTAACCCTGACCCTAACCCAAAACCTAACCCTAACTCTGACCTAACCCTAGATCTAACACTGGCCCTAACCCTAGCTCTAACCCTAACTCTAGCCTTAACCCTAGCCCTAACCCTAACCCTAGCTCTAGCCCTAACCCTAGCCTTAACCCTAGCCCAAAACCTAGCCGTATCTGTAACCCTATTCCTAACCCTAGTCCTAGCCCTAACACTAACCCTTACCCGAACCCTAACCTAGCCCTAGCACGAACACTGGACCTATACCTAGCCCTAACCCTAGCTCTAGCCCTAACCCTAGCCCTAACCCTAACACTAACCCTAACCCTAGCCCTAACCCTAACCCTAGCCGTAACCCTAACACTAACCCTAGACCCAACCCTAACCCTAGCCCTAATCCTAGTGCTAAGCTTTCCCCTAACCTAGCACTAGCCCTAAAACTAGCCCTAACCCGAGCCCTAACACTAGCTCTAAGCCTAACCCTACCCCTAACTCTAGCCCTAACCCTAACACTAGCCCTAACCATAGCCCTTACTCTAAACCTAGCCCTAACCCTAGCCCTAGTCCAAACCCTAACAGTAACCCTAGCCCCAACCCTAGAAATAGCACTAACCCTAGCCCCAACCCTAACTGTAAACCTAGCCCTAGCCCTAGCCCTAGCGCTAAGCATTGCCCTATCCTAGCCCTAGCTCTAACCCTAACCCTAACACTGACAATAGCCCTAGCCTTAAACTTAGCCCTAACCCTAGCCCTAACCATAGCTGAAACCCTTGCCTTCTCCTTATCCCTAGCTCTAGACGTAACTCTAGCCCTAACCTTAAACCTAGCCCTAACCCTAACCCTAAACCTAGCCCTAAAAGTAGCCCTAACGCTAAACCTAGCTCTTACCCTAGCCCTGACCATAGCCCTTACTGTAGCTGCAACCCTAACCCTACCTCTAACCATAGCCCTAACCCTAAACCTACCCCTAGACCTAACCCTAGCGCTAAGTCTTGCCCTAAACAAGCTCTAGACCTAACCGTAGCTCTGACACCCAGCCCTAACTCTAGCCCTATCCCTATCCCTAGTCTTAACCCTAACCCTAGCCCTAACCCTAATACTAGCCTTAACCCTAACCCTAACCCTAACCCTAACCCAAACAGTACTCTAGCTACCCCAGTCCGAACCATAGTCCTAACACTAACCCTAGCCTTAAACCTAGCCCAAAATTTAGCCCTATCCCTAACCCTAGCCCTAACCTTAGTTTCTAGCCCTACCCCCAACCCTAATCCTAGCCCTCACCTAACCCTAACTCTAGCCCTAACGCTAACCCTAACCCTACTGCTAGCCTTAGTCTTAACCCTAACCCTAACCCTAGCCCTAACCCTAACCCTAGCCCTAACCCTAACCCAAAACCTAGCCCTATCCCTAACCCTAGCACTAACGCTTGTCCTAGCCCTAACCCTAGCCTTAATCCTAGGCCTAGCCCTAACCTTAGGCTTAACCCTAACTCTAACCTAGCCCTAGCCCTAACCCTAACCCTAACCCTAAATCTAGCCCTAACCCTAGCCCTAGCCTTAACCCTAACCCTACCGCTAACCCTAGCCCTATCCCTAACCCTAAGGCTAGCCCTAACACTAGCCCTAACCCTATCCCTAGCCTTAGCCCTAACCCTAGATGTAACCCTAACCCTAGCCATAACCCTATCCCTAGCCGTAACCCTAGCCATAACCGTATCTAGCCCTACCCTAGCCCTAGCCCTAACAGTAGGCCTAACCCTATTATTAGCCCAAACCCTAACCAAAGCCCTAACCCTAGCACTAGCCCAAACCCTAACCCTAACCCTAGCTAGACCTAACCCTAGCCCTAACCCTAGCCAAAACCCTAGCCCTAAAACTAGCTAGACCTAACCCTAGCCATAACCCTAACACTAGCTCAAACGCTAGCCCTAGTTCTAACCCTAGACCTTACCATAACCGTAACCCTAACCCTAACCCTAACCCAAACCCTAGCCCTAACCCTAGCTCTGACCTTAACTCTAGGTCTGTCTTAAAAACACTAGCCCTAACCGTACCCTAACCCTAAACCCAGCCCTAACCCTAACCCTAACCCTAGGCCTAGCCGAAACCCTAGACCTAACCCTAACTCTAGCCCTAAACCTAGCCCTAGACCTAAACCTGGTGCTAACCCTAGCCCTAACCCCCAGCAATAACCCTAGCCCTAGCCTTAGCTCTAACCCAAACCCTAGATGTTACCCTAATTCTAGCACTATTCCCCAGCCCTAACCCTAGCCCAAACCCTAGCCCTAGCCCTAACCTTAACCTTAGCTAGACCGAACCCTTGCCCTAAGACTAACCCTAGCCCTAACTCTAGCCCTAAACCCAGCTAGACCTAACGCTATCTGTATCCCTAACCGTAGCCCTAACCCTAACCTTTGCCCTAGCCCTAACCCTAGCCCTAGCACTAATCCTAACCCTAGCTAGAGCTAAACTTATCCCTAACTCTATCCTTAACCCTAACCCTAGCCCGAGCCCGAGCCCGAGCCCTAACACTAGACCTATCCCAAACCCTTACCTTAGCCCTAGCCCTAACCCTAATCCTAGCACTAGCCCTAACCCTAGCCTGAAACCTAAACCTAGCCAAAACCCTAGCCCTAACTCTAGCCCTACCCCTACCCCTAACCCTAACCCTAACCTTAGCCATAACACTACCCCTAGACCTAACCCTAGCACTAATCCTAAACCCAACCCTAGCCCTAGCCCTAAAACAAGCCCTAGCTTGGCCCTAACCTTAGCTCTAAGACCAACCCTAAAACTAGGCCTAATCCTAGTCCTAACCCGAACACTAAGTCCTAAACCTAACCCCAGCACTAAGCCTTAACCCTAACCCTAACTCAAACCATAAACCAAGCCCTAAGCCTAACCGTAACCCTAGCCGTAACCTTAACCCAGCCCCTATCCCTATCCCTATCCCTAAGCCTAACCATAGCATTCCTAGAGCTCACCGTAACCCTAACCATTGATGGAACCCTCCGCCTAGAGCTTAGAGCTCACCCTAACCCTAACATTGATGGAACCCTCCACCTAAGCCTAGCTTTAACCCTAGCCTTAGCCCTAACCCTAGCCCTAGCCCTAATCCAGCCCCAACCATAACCCCTACCCTAAATTTAACCCTAAACCTAACACTAGTTATAACCCTAACCCTAGCACCAACCCTAAACCTAGACCTGGCCCTAACCCTAGCCCCAACCCTACCCCTAACTTTAGCCCAAAGAGTAGCCCTAAGCCCTAAACCTAACACTAACCCTAACTGTAGCCCTAACCCTAGCCTTAGCCGTAGCCCTCACCCTAGACTAAACTCTAGACCTTGCCCTAACCCTAGCCCTAACCATAATTCTAACCGAAGCTAAACCTAATTAGATCTCTAACGTAGCCCTAAACTTAACCCTAACACTGCTAAACCAAACTCTAACCCTAGCCCTAACACTAACCTTAACCCTAGAACTAAACCTATATCTAAGCCTTGCCCTAACCATAACCCCAAACCTAGCCATAACACTAGCCCTAGCCTCAACACTAAATGCTAAACTAAACCTAACCCCAGCCGCGGTTAAAGCAGTAATGATCTCTTGGGCACAGAATATGGGTCATACAATTCAACTGGACTCTTGGGAGCAGAGTTGGAAAAAGACAAACAAATTTACGGTTGCCCAGAATTTAAAAGAGAACTATTATAAAATGTTTTATAGATGGTATTTGACACCAGATAAATTACAAAAGATTTACAATTCAGGTACTGGGCTTTGTTGGAAATGTTTAAAAGAGGTGGGTACGATATATCATATGTGGTGGACATGCCCAAAGGTCAAGAGATATTGGACTGAGATACATAAGAGGATTTGCGAAATAATGAAGCTACAATTTCCTATGACTCCTGAAATGTATTTGTTAAATATGACAGATTTAGTAGACGGTATGAATATAAAGAAATATTGGAGAATATTATTATATATGATAACAACAGCACGTATTGAATATGCTAAGGTATGGAAAACACAGCAAATACCTACAATAGAACAATGGTGGGGAACCTTCATTGAAAATAAAAACGCTGACATAGTCTCTCAAAGATTGAAAGGGAAATCAGATGCTGAAATTCAGAAAGAATGGCAAATTGTAGGTGATTGCTGGGTGACCTGTGATAGAAGTCTTTAATTCATGGTAATATGTGGAAAAATTTCATTGTGATGATTACGGCAGATATCATGAAGCAGGAATATGGTAATGGAAATGCTATGTACTAACATGTAAAATGGCTGAAAAATGCAGTACAATGATATAACAATGTTAACAGATTTTGGAAATGAAGTCTAGATCAGTTTGGAAGATCCAAGAAATAATTCATGTGAAATAGCAATAATACTATTGTTGTTTTAATTGTGAAACTTTAATAAAATGATATTGAAAAAAAAAAAAAACCTAACCCCAGCCGGAACCTGAGCCCTAACCCGAGCCCTAGCCCTAAGCAGAGAACTACTCCTAACCCTAACAAAAAGCCTAGCCCAAACAATAACCCTAAACCTGGACCTGACTGCAGACCTAACGTTTACCCTAGCTGTAACTCTAGCACAAACCCAAACGTTAACCTGAGCACTAAACCTAACCCTAGCTTTAACACTAGCCCTAACGCTAAGCCTAACCCTAGCCCTAACCCTAACCCTAGTCCTAACCCTACAAATAAAATTAACCCTAATATAAACCCTAACCCTAACACTAGTCCTAACCCTAAACCTAACCATAGCCCTAACCCTAGAATTAACCTTAACCCTAACCCTAGACCTAATCCTAACCCTAGCCCTAGCTCTAACCGTAGCCCTAGAACTAACACTATTCTAACCCTAGTCCTAACCTAACCCGAGCCCTAACCCTAACCCAAATCCTAGCCCTAACCCTACCCTAACACTAGCCCTAGCCTTAATCCTAACACTACTACTGTCACTAGGCCTAACCCTAGCCCTAAGCTCTAGGCCTAGACCTAACTCTGACCCTAGCCCTAACACTACCCTAACCCTAACCCTAGACCTCACCCTAGACCTAATCCTAGCCCTAACCATAACCCTAACCAGAATCATAAGTCTATCCCTAACCCTTTACCTAAACCTACCCCTAGCACCAATCCTAAACCTACCCTGAACCGTAACCCCGGCCATAACCCTAACCTGAACCCAAACCGTAATGCTAATCCTAGCCCTAACACTAGCCCTAGCACCAACCCTAACCCCAAACCTAACCCTAATCCTAGCCCTAACCCTAACGCTAACCCTAGCTCTAACTGTACCCTCACTCTAACCCTAGAACAAAGCCTAAGACTAACACTAACCCTAGCCCTAACCCTAGCCTAAACCCTAGACCTTGCCCTAACCCTAGCCTAATCATAACTCTAACCCTAGCCCAATCCGGAGAACTAACCCTAACTCTAACCGTAGTCCACATACTAACCCTAACCCTAGCCCTAACCCTAACCCTAGCCCTAACCCTAGACCTAACCCTAGTGTTAACCCTAACCCTAACCCTAACATTATCCCTAAACCTGACCCTAGAACCAACCCTCACTCTTGCTGTAACCGTAGAGGTAACGCTAGATCTAGCTCCAACCTTAAGCCCTACCTTAACACTAACCCTAGCCCGAACTTAACCCTAGCCATAACCTTGGAGTGAACACTAACCCTAACCCTAAAAATAACCATCACCCCAGCCCAAATCCTAACCGAAACCCTAGCCCCAACCCTAACCCTAGCCCTAACCCTAGCCCTAATCCTAGCCCTAGACCCAACGTTAACCTCTACCCTAATCCTAAACCTAGCCTTAACACTAACTGTACCCCTAAACCTAGAACTACCCCTAACCCTAACTCTAACCTTAAACCTAGGCCTTATTCGAACCCTAGCAATAACCCTATCCCTAACCCAAGCCCAAACCCTAATCCTAGCCTTAACACTACCCTAATGCAAAACCTAACCCTAGCCTCAACCCTCACCCTAGCCCTAAACCTAGAACGAACCCTAACCCTAGCATTAGTCGACCTACCCCTACCCCTAGTCCCAACAGTAATTCTGACCCTAACCCAAGACCTAACCCTAGCCCTAAACCTAGCCCTAACACTACCCTAACCCTAGACCTAACCCTAGACCTAAACCTAGCCCTAGCCCTAACCCAACCCCCAACCCTAACGCTAGATCTAAGCCCAGCCCTAGCGACAATCCTAACCCTAGCCGGAACCCTAAAAATGGCCATTACGACGACTTCCGGTGGTAGCGGCAAGGAGCGTGGTCGTCTCTCACCAGAGCTGGTGAAGAGCCGACCCCTAGGAGGTCGGGAACCCACTATTCTGAGTGCAGAGCAGAGGGGGAATACCCCCTTGGAAAAGGGGGTTCAGAGGCGCAAGCAGAAGATCGGAAAACTGCGCCAGTCCCAAAAGGTATCATCGTAAATTCAGGACTGCAGAACGCGGGAAGGGTCTGTGGAGCAGCCATTACCTCCAAAGGGCTCCGTTGGAGTTAATCCTTGCCACCACTTTTTAAAACAACAACAACGAAGGTTAATAGAAGCACAAAGGGGAAAAGGCCAGGGAGGGAGAGACGAGGCTTCTTTTTTTAAATTGTCACCTAATTCTTTATGCTAGAAGGTGAATATACTCACAACAAAGACAACTCCGCTAGGACATTAAAAGACGAAGCTCCTTTAAGGGATACTCCCTACGAGGGAGCAAACGGAAGAACAGGTTCTCAAAGGCTAAACTGGGAACCGGTGGGGGGGAGACTGGGGAAAAAAAAAAGGGGCCATAGAAAAATAGGAAGCATTGAAAAAAAAGCAGGAAGATGAACAAAGGGGGATTCTGAAAATTCCAAGGAAAGACCAACGCTGTAAGTGAGACAGGAAAAGCAGGAAGACGAACTAAGGGAGCGTTGAAAATTCCGAGAAAAGACCAACGCTGTAATGAGACAGGAAAAGCAGGAAGACGAATTAAGGGAGTGTCTGAAAATTCCAAGAAAAGACCAACGCTGCAAGTGAGACAGGAAAAGCAGGAAGACGAACTAAGGGAACGTCTGAAAATTCCAAGAAAAGACCAACGCTGCAAGTGAGACAGGAAAAGCAGGAAGATGAACTAAGGGAATGTCTGAAAATTCCAAAAAAAGCCCAACGCTGCAAGTGAGACGGATGGAATAGGGGAAAGGAAAAAGGGGGCGGAGATGGAGACAAGGTTGGAAGCTTAAAGAGACCAGAAGAACAAGAGCTTCGGGGGGGGAAAGATGTGAACCTACAAAAATAACGGGGCAATAAAAAGTAAACCCTTCTGCTCACCCAACATGGGAAAAACCCAAAAAGTTTAGGGGGAAAATTTACGTTTAAAAACCAACAGGGGAACAAGGGGGAAATTTCCAAGGTAAGAACGGCTGAATCGAAAGAAACGCGTCCAGAGAGGATAACAATCATTAAAAAAAATTTAAAAATAAAATAAGAAGTTGAGGTTGTGAAGGAAGCGGGGAAGGAAAAAGAAGCAAAACCTAACGAAGGAGCTAAAAGAGGCAAGAAAGGGTTTTTGGGGAAAAAAGGGAAAGATTGAGGAAGAAAAAAGACTGTAGAACTGGCGCCGGACTGCTCCTCAAGAATAAAACAAGAAATAATTTTGGTTAAAGAGGATTTGGGGGAAAAGGGGAAATCGAAGATTTGATTTAAATCTATATATGGTTGAAATATAAATGAAAATTTTAAGAGGATTATATTTATAACCAATTAGTAGTTAAATTATACGAAAGCCCCATTTTTTTCAGAGGTCCTGAATTTCCCGAAGGTGGAGGGTTATATTATAAGTGGGGATTATTAATCAGATGCTGAGCAGATATAAAAAGGGTTTTAAAGAGTATGTAAAAAAAGGCATAAAAAGGTCAAAGTTATAACAGATATAGAAAAGAACAAGCGGGGTTTTATGTGTGTAAACTAAGTATAGTTAGGTATAGCTAAGTATTAATATTTAGGATCATATTGGACTTGTTTAATTTGAGGAAATAACCGGAGGAAATAAATACGAGCAGTTACTGGTAAAGGGAACAATAGAGAATCAAACGAAGCCTTATAAGTAACAACTTAAGATAGGAGAAAAAAAGGGAGGGGAAAAGGGGGGAAGAAGAAAAAGGAGAGAAAGAAAAAAAAATAAGAAAAGATAAGAAAAGAAAATCAATAAGTTTATACATTGGTAAATTTTACCTATTATAGAGATGGTTTCGGGTACAAGGAAGGCTGTATTATCTCAGCAACAACAAAGGAGAGGTTTTTAAAGGACAACCAAAAATTTCTAAAATTTCGGGAATACGATATTAGAGGAAATTAAGAAATTAAGAGATGAATTAAGAAAGACATGCACAAAATTTCCTCAGATATGAAAGAGGTAAAACAAGAAATAAGATACATGGGTCAAAAAAATGGAGAATATAACAAAAGAAATTCAGCAAAACCCCAAGAAAATAGATAACATAGAAGATAGAACAAACAAATTAAAAAAAAGGGGCCCCAGAAATTAGGAAACAGATAGGACGGGTTGAACTACAAGCTTTAGTGTGGAAATTAAGATTGGAGATAAATGTGTGAAGATAGAGGATTGAGGAGAAGGGGGGAATTTTTATGTAGCCAATGATTCCAGCTTTAGCTCAGTATATTGGATGGAGCCCTGAACAGATTGATTTAAAAATTTAAAAATTTTTCAGAATAACTCCTTTGTTGCAAGGAAAAGAAGTCTCCCTAGGGACATTGTAATATATTTTTTACGTGAAAGAGTAAAGGAGTTGGTTATACGAAAAAGTTATACGAACAAACTAGTGGTAGAGGGAAAAGAGTTACAGATTTTTAAAGATATACCTTCCCTAGTGCTTAAAAAGAGGAAAGAAATGGTTTTTTTACAAAACCTAAGGGAGAAATGGTATTAAATATAGGTGGTGCAAAGGAGAGGGTGTGACATTTACCTTTTTACAGAGGAGATATGTGTTGAATTCTATTCTTAAAGCACAAGATTTCATGAGAAGACATAAGGTTTTATTTAAACCCTTTGGAAATGGGAGAAACAAGAGATTTAGTAACACCAGAAAGTGAGAGAGAAAAGGAGACAATAAAGGAGACAAAGCGGATTATAAAAAAGAGCAAATAAAGAATCGGCAAAGGATAGAGATTTAGAATTTGAAAAGGAACGGAGAGAAAGATCAAAGGAGGGACTTAAAAGAGGGGAGCTTTAGGTGTTAAAATAGATGAAAAGATAGTCATGCTAAGGACGTAATGGAAAAGGATGAAGAGGACGAGGACATTCAGGATGAAGGGCAGGAAGAGGAAGTGGAAAAAGGGAAGGGAAAAAAATCCAGAGGTAGATATAGATCAAGAAATAAACTAATAGAAATGGGGATTATGAAATTTCTTTCCTGGAATGCCCCGTGGTTTAAATGCACCTATTAAAAGGAAAAGAATATTCTATTATTTGGAAAAGGTAAAAGCTGATGTGATTTGTCTTCAAGAAACACACATAAGAGGAAATGATATAAAGTATTTAAAAAATATTAAATTGGGTAACAATTCTCATCAGTATGCAGTAAAAAAAAAAAAAAGGTGTTACAATCTATGTGAATGAAAATTATAAATTGGAAGAAGTATTTAGCATGAGGGTGGATTTTTGAAAAGGGGTAGAAGTAGAAACAAGGCAAGGAAAAATCCTCTGTGTTGGGGTCTATGGACCTCAACAGAATAAATAGAATATTACACTAAATTGTCGGAAGTAATGGGAGATTACGATTTCGACAAAGTCATAATAATGGGTGACTGGAACGGGGTAATAGATCCTGATCAAGATAGGAAATCAAAAAAGAAAGTGGCCCAAAGGAAACTGCCAAAAACCTTTTTCGATTTCATGGAAAATAACGCACTCTTAGCGTATCAACTGTATGGGAACGCCCAAGATTTTACATATTATTCAGAAACATTTAGGTCATGGTCTAGGTTAGATATGATCCTGGCATCTAAAGTATTAAGTAAGAATATTCAGAAGAGGGAAAATTTTTTCCCTAGGACATGGTCTGATCACCGTCCTATAATGATGTTCTTTCAAAGAAAGGAAATCAGAGTACCGGTGGATACTTAGGGATGATTTATTAAGGGATGACAAAGTTGTAGAAAAGGGTTAAAACCGAATTGGAATATTATTTTAAAGAGAACTCTGGAAAGGGAACACCCAGAATGTACAGTGTGGGAGGCCGGTAAAGCGGTAATAAGAGGAATCTTAATAGAACGGAGAGCTATAGAAAAAAGGGAAACAAAAGAGAGATCCAACAAAAAATTATCGCAGAGCTTAAGAGAAAAGAGGATGAGTTAAAGAAAAATCCTCAAAATGGGAAGGTAAAAAATGAGATTAAGGTATTACAAAAACAATTTACGATGCAAAACACAATAAAAAATAGAAAAGAAGCTGAAATTTATAAAGCAAAGATATTATAACATTCTAATAAAGCGGGAAAGTGGCTCGCATATAAACTTAAAAAGGAAAAGGAGAAAAGAACAATTTTAGAAATCGGGGAAAGGGGGCCCCAATTTATAGACAACAAGATAAGATAAAATTGGCTTTTTAAAATATTACCAGTCACTTTACGAAGATAATGATTCTGCTGATATAGATAAAAATTTTTGAAGAATTATCTTGGAAAAGTAGAAATATTACAGATAAGAGAAAAGCCAGAATTGAGTTGAATAAACCTATAACTAAAATGGAGATAAAAAACGCAATACAAAAACTTAAAGAGGAAAGGCCCCGGGGCCAGATGGTTTAACAGCTTTCTATTATAAAACTTTCCAAAATATATTATAATCCCTTTATCAGGTGTTAAAAGAAGTAGAAAAAGGAGAGCGTCTGGCTACTTGGGGAGAGGCTACAATCAGCCTTATCCCCAAGGAAGGCAAAGATCACTCTGATGTCAAAAACTACAGGCCAATTGCGCTGTTTAAATATAGATTACAAGATTTTTGGTTTATTCTGGCAGAAAGATTAAAAAAAATATTGAAAGAATGGATTGATGAAGACCCAGGGGGTTTTTTTGGGAAGATCGATTAAGAATAATATGAGAATTGTCCTGAATATACTAGAATATTACCACAAACACAATGAGAAAAAGTTAGGAAAGATATTTTTGGATGTAGAGAAAGCTTTCACAAAATCAAATGGAGATTTATAAAGAAACTTTGAAAAAAATAAATATAGGGGAGAGTTTTCTAAAGTGGACGAACATGATTTATAAGGATCAAGTAGCATTTGTTATAGTAAATGGCAAAAAACACCTAAAGTTGATATCAGAAAAGGAACGGAAAATTTCCCACTGTCCCATTGATCTTCCTAATAATGATCGAAATTCTTAATTTACATATTAGAAAAATTTTTTGGAAAAATAAGGGGTGTTCAGATTAAAAATCAGGTATTTAAACTTGGGGCATTCCCCAACGATTTGGTTGTTTTACTAGATAACCCGATCCCAAAGTTAAAAGGATTTAATAAGATTTTTACATGAATTTGGAGGGGTTTAGGTTTTAAAAAAAAAATGGAAAAGCATCTATACTGACGAAAAATATGAATAAGCAAGGGGGAAAAGGGAGTTGGGGGAGTGAATCACAATTTAAAATAAAGAATAAAGTTAAATACTTAGGAATATACTTAACTAAAAACAAAAGGATTTATATGACAACAATTATAAGAAAATATGGCAATCAGTGAAAGGGGGTTTTAAAAAAAAGGACAACATTGGATATATCTTTATTAGGAAAAATAGCAATAATTAAGAAAGAATATATTGCCAAGACTGATCTTTTTTTTTCAAAATCTCCCCATTATAACTAATGAAGGAGTTTTCAAACAGTGGAAAAGCGATCTGTCCAAATTCATTTGGAATGGCAGAAAACCCCGAATAAAGTGGTCGGGAATAGATGCTAAAAGAAGAGGAGGTTTAGGAACTCCCAAATTGAGATTATACTATCATGCGTGCTCATGGATTGGGCGACCACTTGGGTTTTGATTAGATGATGAGAGATTGCTGACTTGGAAGGTGCGGAGTTACCCTTTTGGCTGGCACGCATACTTGTGGTATGAGAAGGCAAAAATAAATAGGGAGTTTAATAATCATTTTATTAAAAAACTATTTTGAGAGTGTGGATGTTGTATAAAAAGAAGATCTATAAAAGATTCCCACTGTGAGTATCCCCACACGAAGCCTTCTATAGCCCGGGGGAAACCTCAGGTTGGCAGATGGATTATGTATAAGGGGTATAGTGAAAGTATATGGTGGAGAAATCCGGTTGAAGCAAAAGAAGAAAAATAGAAGATATTGGATTGGCTACTTACTGGCTCCTGCAAAGACAAATGGTAGAAAAATTTAAAGTAGATCAGAAAACAGTGGGGATAGAAAAAAAAGAAAATGAATTAGATAAAGTATTAAAATCGGAAGTGGATCATCGTATAGCAAAGTTATACAAAATTTTCTTAAATCTAGAACTGGAAAAAAAGAGGTAAAAAAAGAGAATATGTTGAGATGGGCCCAGAATATAGGGGGGACCGATACAATTAAATGGGTTTGGGGAAAAGGGCCTGGTTTAGAATAAACAAAATGGTAAAGAGTGCAGCATTAAAAGAAAACTATTTGGTCTTTCAGATGGTTTTCGCCGGCTCAAATTGCGAAAATGACCAAAACAGACAAGGATAAGTGTTGGAAATGTGAGCGGAAAAGGGAAATCTGTTTCACCTGTGGTGGACCTGCAGTAAAGCGAAAAAAATTTTGGGTACAAGTCATTTAAAATTATAGCAGAAATTTCCAAATTAAATTTCCGCTATACCCAGAAACATATTTGTTAAACATGTATGAAGCTATGGGTCCACTAAAGAAACAGTCTTATCAAAAAATGCTCACCTTAATGATAATTGCAGCGAGAATGTGTTTCGCGAGTAGGTGGGAAAAAGGCGGAACCTCCTGAAGTAGAAGACTGGTTACTAAAAATATATGATATTATGGGAAAAGGAAAAATTAACTTCATCTCTGTCATATAATTTAAAAGTCAAAACAGAGGTAGACTGGGATTTGATTTTTCCTATTTTAAAAGTGAAATGGGGGGGAAAATGGCTACCAAAGGGTTAAAAGGGGGGTTAAGCTAGGATTGGGGGGAAAGTTGAGGCTTATATATAGTTAAGAAAATCCTAGAGAAAGGGTAAAGGGAATATTAGCGTAAGTATAAAAGGGAATTAAGTGGAGTATCAGTAAAAGGATTATAGGAGAAAAGTGGGGGCAGGGAAAAAAAAGTAAAAAACCCAAATCGCATAAGGAAAGGAAAATAAGGGAAGAGGTGTGGGGGGGTTATTTTATTTTTTTTATTTCTTGATTTGTATATGTGAATGTGAATGATATGGTTTGGTTGTATATGGAAAGAAAAGGTCTAATAAAAAAATTTGAAAACGAAACTAAAAATGGCCATTACCCTCACCCTCACCCTAAAACTAACCCTAACCCTGGCCCTAACTCTAGTTTTCCCAACCCTAACCATAGAAAAAAAATTTCTTAAACCCCAAAACCCCAACCCTAGTCCTAACCCTGGCCCTACCCCCCAAACCCAACCCCTACCCTAACCCTAACCCTAGCCCTAACACTAACCTTAGCCCTACCCCAGAGCTAACCCTAACCCATACCTTAAACCTAGCCCTAACTCTAGCCCAAACCCAGCCCTAGCCCTAACCCTAGATCAACCCAACCCTAGCCCTAACCCTACCCAAACCCTAACCCTAAAGTGAGGCTTAACTCTGGCCCAAACATTTTTGGTATTTTTTTTTAGCAGTGTAATATGTTGACATATTGTTGCTTTGGTAAGCATAGCACTAGCCCTAACCCTAACCCTTTAGGGTTATGACAAGTTTTAGGGTTTGGGATAGTGGTGGTAGTGTTAGGGTGAAAGTGAAGGCTAGAGTTAGGGCTGGGGGTTCGGTTGAGGGTTCGGTTAAGGTTATGGTTTGGACTAGGGTTAGGGTTCGGGGGGTAGGGTTAAATTGGGTTAGGTTTAGTTCTTGGGGTTTGGGTAGAGTTAGGTTTGGGGCTAGGTAAGGTTAGGTCTAGGCTTAGGTCTAGGGTTGGTCTAGGTTTTATGGTTAGAGTTACGATAGGTTGGGGTAGGGTTAGGGCTAGAGCTAGGGCTAGAGCTTAGGGCTAATGTTAGGCCTTGTGGTACTAGTAGTGTTATGATTAGGGTTAGGGCTAGGGTTAAGGCTAGCGTTAGGGCTAGGACTACGGTTCGGTAGGGGGTAGGGGTTTGGTTAAAACTTCGGTTTTGGATAGTGTTAGGGTTAGGGCTAGGAAAAGGGCATAGGGCTAGGGTTAGGCCTAGTGGTAGTGGTAGTGGTAGGATTAGGGTTAGGGCTAGTTTGGGGCTAAAAGTGAGGAGTAGGACTAGGGTTAGTGTTTGGGGGGAAGGGTTATTTAGGACTAGGGGTAGGGCTAGGATTGGGGTTAGGGTTATACTAGGGTTTGGGCTAGGGTTAGGGCCAGGGCTAGGGTTATGGTTAGGAATTGGCTAGGTTTGGTAAAGGCTAGGGTTATGGTTTGGGGTTTCAGCCAGGCTTGGTCAAGGGTTTGGGAGGGCTGTAATTACAGGGTAGGTTTAAAGCCAGGACTCAGGTTAGGGGGTTTAAAGGGTTTAAAGTTAAGGGGTCAGGGCTAGGTTTAGTGCTAGGGTTAGGGCTAGAGGGTTAAGGTTTTTTTCTCAGGTTTGGGTAGTGTTAGGGCTTGGGTTAGGGGGGTAGGGTTAAAGCTATGGTTACGGCTATGCTTATGGCGGTTTTTGGACTTGGGCTAGTGGTAGGTAAAAGTTTGGGGGAAAGTGAAGGCTAAAAAGAGTTAGGCCTAGGGGTTGGGAAGGTAGGGTTAGGGTTAGGCCTAGGGTTAGGGTTATGGTTTGGGCTAGAGTTAGGGTTAGAGTTAGGGTTAGGGTTAGGGCTAGGTTTATGGGGTAGGGTTAGAGCTATGTTTACGGATAGGGTTAATGTTAGGGTTAGGGTTAGTTCTGGGTTAAAGGGTAGGGTTAAGTTTGGGCTAGGGTTATGTTTAGAGCTAGTGTTTGGGATAGGGCTATGGTTAGGGCTAGGGTTAGGGTTAGGGTTAGGGTTAGGTTTATGGATAGGGTTAGGGTTGGGCCATGGTTAGGGCTAGGGTTAATGTTAGGTTAAGGGTTAGTTCTAAAAGTTAAGGCTTGGGTTAGGGTTAGGGCTAAGGTAAGGGTTGTGGTTTGGGCTAGGGTTAGGGTTAGTGCTAGGGTTAGGGTTAGGGTTAGTTCTATGGTTAGGGCTAGAGTAAGAATTGGGGCTAGGTCTAGGGTTAGGTCTAGGCTTAGGTCTAGGGTTAGGTCTAGGGTTAGGGTTAGGGTTAGTGTACTGTTAGGGCTAGGGTTAAAAGTTAAGGGTCGGCCCAGACCTTAGGGGGTAGCCTTACGCCTAGTGGTAGTGGTAGTGTTAGGATTAGGGTTAGGGCTAGGGTTAGGGCCAGGGTTAGGGCTAGGCTTAGTGGTAGGGTAAGGGGAGAGAGTTAGGGTTAGTGCTAGGGTTAGTGGTAGCGTTAAAGTTAGGGTAAGGTTTGGGTTAGGGCTAAAGTTTATAGGCTTAGTGCTGGGTTACGGCTAGGTTGGGCCGGGGTTTGGGGTTTGGGGGTGGGGGAGGGTTAGGGGTTGGGTTAGAGTTAGGGTTAAGGTTAGTTCTAGGATTAGTGTTAGGGTTACGGTTAGTTCTAAGGTGAAGGCCAGGGTTAGGGTTAGGTTAGGGTTAGGGCTAGGGTTGGTTAGGATTAGGGCTATGGATAGGGGGTAGGTGTAATGTTAGGGTTGGGATTAGTTCTTTGGGTTAGGGCTAGAGTTAGGGTTGGGGTTCCTTTTTGCGTAAGGTCTAGGCTTAGGTCTAGGGTTATCTTAGGTTTAGGGTTACGTCTAGGGTTTCGGTAGTGTTAGCGCTAGGTTTAGGGTTAGGGCTAGGGCTAGGCTTAGCTCTAGGATTTGGTTTTAGGTTAGGGTAAGGGGTTTGGGTGGTTTGGGCTAGGGTTAGGGTTAGGGCTAGGGCTAGGGCAAGGGCTAGAGCTTAGGGCTGTGGTAGTGGTTGTTTTTTGGATTAAGGTTAGGGCTAGAGTTATGGCTAGGGCTAGGTTTGGGTTAGGGCACGGGTTAGGGTAGGAATAAGGTTTTGGGAATTGTTACAGCTAGGGTTACGGTTAGGGCTAGGGTTAGGGTTAGGGTCAGGGCTATCGTTAGGGCTACCTTTAGGGTTAGTGTTAGTTCTAGGGTTAAGGCTAGGGTTAGCATTACATCTAGGGTTAGTGTTAGGGTTATGGCTAGGGTTTGGCTAATGTTATTTTTTCAGGTTAGGGTTAGGGTTAGGGTTTGGGTTGGAGCTAGGATTAAAGCTATGGTTAGGGCTATCCTTTTTCTAGTTTTAGGGCTTGGGCTAGTGTGGGGAAAGTGATACTGCTAAAGTGACGGCTAGAATTAGAGCTAGATCTTGGGGTTTAAACTAGGTTTTGGGTTAGGGCTAGGGTTAAGGGGTTTGGGTTAGTTCTATGGTTTGCGCTTGAGTTAGGGTTGGGGCTTTTAAAATTTTGGGTTTTGTTTAAACTTAAATTTAGGATTAGGTCAAGTTTTTGGGTTAGGGTTAGTGTAGTGTTAGAGCTAGGATTAGGGTTAGGGCTAGGGCTAGAGCTTACGGCTAGTGTTAGGCCTAGTGGTGCTGGTAGTGTTTGAATTAGGGTTAGGGCTAGGGTTAGTGATAGGACTAGCATTAAGTTTGGGGGTTTGGGTTCGGGTTTGGAGAAGGGTTAAAAAGGGTTAGGGTTAAGGGGTTTAAAGGGTTAGGGCTAGGGCTAGGGTTAGGGTTTCTTCTAGGGTTAGGGCTCGGGTTATGGTTAAGGCTAGGGTTAGTGTTAGTGTTAGTGTCAGTGTTAAGGTTAGGGTTAGGTTTAGGGCTAGAGTTTGGACTAGGCTTAGTGCTAGGGTTACGGTTAGGTTCAGGGCCAGGGTTGGGTTTAGCGGTAGGGGAAGGGGTAGGGGTTGGGTTAGAGTTAGGATTAGCGTCAGTTCTAGGATTAGTGTTAGGGTTACGGTTAGTTCTAGGTTGAAGGTTACGGTTAGGGGTAGGGGTAGGGGTAGGGGTAGGGTTGGGATTAGTTCTAGGGTTAGGACTAGAGTTAGGGTTGGGTCTAGCTTTAGGGTAAGGTCTAGGCTTAGGTCTAGGGTTATCTCTAGGTTTAGGGTTACATCTAGGGTTTCGGTAGTGTTCGCGCTAGGTTTAGGGTTAGGGCTAGGGCTAGGCTTAGGTCTAGGGTTCGGTCTAGGTTTAGGGTAAGGGTTAGGATAGTGTTAGGGCTAGGGTTAGGGTGAGGGTTAGGGCTAGGTCAAGGGCTAGAGCTTAGGGCTGTGGTAGTGGTTGTTTTAGGATTAGGGTTGGGGCTACGGTTAGGGCTAGGGTTAGGGCTAGGGCTGGGTTTAGGGTTAGGGCGCGGGTTAGGATAGGAATAGGGTTTGGATATTTTTACAGCTAGGGTTACGGTTAGAGCTAGGGTTAGGGTTAGGGTCATTGCTATCGTTAGGGCTACTGTTAGGGTTAGTGTTAGTTCTAGGGTTAGGATTATGGTTAAGGCTAGGGTTAGGGTTAGTGTTAGTGTCAGTGTTAAGGTTAGGGTTAGGTTTAGGGCTAGAGTGAGGACTAGGCTTAGTGCTGGGGTTACGGCTATGGTTAGGGCCAGGGTTAGGGTTAGGGTTACGGTTGGGCCTATGGTTACGGCTATGGTTAGTGTTTGCGCTAGGGTTTGTTCTAGGGTTAAGGCTATGGTTAGGGTTAGGATTAGGGCTAGCTTTAGGGTTAAGATAAGGGATAGGGTTAGAGCTAGGGCTATTGTTAGGGCTAGGATTAGGTTTACGGTTCCAATTCGGGTTAGGGTTATTGCCAATGTAAGGGTTCAGGCTAGGCTTAGGATTTGCATTAGCTCTAGGGTTAGGGCTAAGGTTAGTGTTACGGCTAGGGTTCCTGTTAAGGTTAGGGTTCGTCTTGGAGTTAGATCTAGTGTTAAGGTCAGGATTGTCAGGGGCCCGGGCCCGTCTGGGCCCGTCGCTGCCCCTGAGGCCACCATTGAAGTGGTGGCGAACGCGGCGGACGCGGTGGAGGCTCCGGAGTATCCCACAGCACCCTCCGCAGCCGAGGTCACCGCCGACAGAGCCCGTTCGAGCGCCGCGGGGGCCGCTGCGGCCAACGGGGCCTGCGCGGAGGCCGTCGTGGCCGATGGGGCCTATGCGGAGGCCGCTGAGGCTGACGGGCCTGGCCCGGAGGCCGCGGGGGAAACTGCCGCAGCCGACGGGGCCTTCGTGGAGGCCGCTGCGGCCGATGGGCCTGGCCTGGAGGCCGCCGCGGCTGACGTTTGGGGCCTGGAGGCTGTGGGGGAGGCTGCCGGGCCTGGAGACACTTACCTGGAGGCTGCAGGCTCGGATCCCTCGTCATCGGCCGGCTTGCCGGGGAGGGCAGGTCCCAGACCTGCTCCCGGGGCTCCGCCCACCCACGGCCCCAACCCGTGGGAGGCCTGGGAGTCTTCCTGCAGCCCCGATCCAGAGGAGGCTGATGCCTCCGCTTCCCCTCCTCCTTTCCAGCAGTGGCGGGAGGCCAAGGAGGCCGTCCGCCGGTCCCGGCGCCTGCTGGACAGGAGGCGACAGGCAGAGAACTCACAGCTGTGAGGCACAGAACAGTTGCGAGCCCTCAGCTACATGGCCACGCCGGATTGGCCGGCGCCTGGCTTGGAGGGCTGTTTGAGACAGGCGCCGGGGTGGGGAAGGCACGGAGCAACAACCGTCGGTCAACCGTGGTCCTGCTGTCTGTGCCTTGTTCCTACCTGCGCCTGAGACCAGTCCTCCTGTTCGCCTTGATGAAGTAACCTGCCTTATGTACTTTAACAGCCCGTGTTTATTTCTGTTAAGACTGAGTAGAAGCCCTGCCTGCATTAAGGACTATCTCTGTTAAGACTGTGTAGAAGCCTGCTTGCTTTAAGGACAGTTGCTGTACTTTGAGTTCTGACTGCATTAAAGCCCTGCACCTCTAACCTGCTCCCTTGCCTCTGCCTGTCCACCGCCCGGCACTGACAAGGATTAGGTTTAGGCCTAGGGTTATGGTTTGGGCTAGGTTTAGGGCTAGGGTTTGGGTTAGTTCTAGGGGTAGAATTATGGTTTGGGCTAGGTTTAGGACTAGGGTTTGGGTTAGTTCTAGGGATAGGGTTAGGGATAGGGTTAGTGTTAAGGTACGGGTTAGGTGAGGAGTAGGGTTAGGGCTAGGATTGGAGTTATGACTAGGTTTAGGGCTAGGTTTAGGGGCAGGGCTAGGGTTATGACTAGAGATATGGTTTCGGTTAGTTATGGCTAGTGTTAGGGCTATGGTTACAGCTAAGCTTGGTCTAGGGCTAGGGTTGGAGCTATATTTAGGGCTAGGTTTAGAGCCAGGGCTCAGGTTAGGGCTAAGGTTAGGGCTTAGGGTTAGGTTTAGGGCTAGGGCTAGGGCTAGGGTTAGGACTAATGTTATTTCTCCAGTTAGGGCTAGGGTTAGTGCTTGGGTTAGGGCTAGGTTAGAACTATGGTTAGGGCTGTCCTTGTGGCTAGTTTTAGGGCTTGAGCTATTGGAGGTATACTGTTCGGGTGAAAGTGAAGGCTAGAGTTAGGGCTAGGGCTTGGGTTAGAGCTAGGATTAGTCCTAACATAGGGGTTAGGGCTTGGGTTAGGGCTAGGGGTGGGTTAGTGTTATGGTTAGGACTAGGTTAGGGCTAGGGTTCCTCATCGGTTATGAGC